>CM076570.1:1623426781-1623605564 GCA_034641835.2 Pinus albicaulis | reverse complement strand
TCGATGATTCACGGGATTCTGCAATTCACACTAAGTATCGCATTTCGCTACGTTCTTCATCGTAACAAGAGCCGAGATATCCGTTGCCGAGAGTCGTTTCCGTGTGTTACCAAAATATCGCACCCCCACGAGAAATGGCTAAAAGCCAGCCCAACGTACAATGCGTCGCAACAAGCCCCCTTCCCCCTCGAGACAACCGCACTCCATAACACCCACTCACCAAAGGGAAGGGGCTCGAACAAGCAAGAAGAGCTGCTTTCCAAACCACATACCTTTCAAAAAGGGTAGAATTGTAAAGAACGATGACCGAGAAGGACTAGGGTGGGCATTGAGTCCCGAATTTGCATCTTTTCCATACATTTTTCCATACCTTTTCACTCACCTAAACCTCCCAAATTGTCAATATCATGTGCAAAGGAGCATCTAACATCGTTTTTAATTATATTTTTGTGTTTGCTATTTGATCTAGATTTTGTTCATTCAGCTGCGGAATCTTGCCACTTTCCGCAGCTGCTGCAACTTTCCGCAGCTATTTTGTGGAATTCTATGCTACAGGTGTCTACAAGGGAAACGAGCCACATGGGCAGGCTAGGAATGATGTGGACATGGTTCGTGTCCTATTGGTTCAAGAAAACTCGTCCAAAGAAGCCGCGGTCAAAGGCGTCCACGTGGAAGTCAACTATGGAGTTTCATGTCGGCCAGACTCTGTTTCGTGGCACATAAACATCCATACGGCCATTTCTAAGCCTGCGGAGGTTAAATTGACATCTGTGCAGAGCTCTGGAGTCGAATTCAAGCATCCACCTTCCGTAGATTCACTTTCCAACACGGCCATACTCCTATATCCGTGGACGTAGTGGTCTACGTGCTCTCTGCCATCATGAACTTTAGGAGACAGTTACAGTTTATTGTTATATATAGAGCGTTTGCATACGCACATAAATTTAGTTGATAGTTGATGTTAGTGAATGTACTCTGTTATCTTTTAGTCTGTTCTGTAGTGATTACGCTGCACTTTTGCCGTAACACTACCATTCTGTAATGAACTGCTTTTTAATATGAGAAGACTCTGTTTTTCAACTTAATTCGTGTTTGAGTATCGTTACCAAGGCTGTGTAGAGGGCCCCTGCTCAGCTAAGGTTTTGTGTATTAGTGTATATTTCTCATTTCATTTCTTTAAAAGTCATTGTATCATAATCCATCCATATGTTCATACTTTGTAGTTGTTTCATTTCTGTTTATACATTTCCATAATTTCCATTTCATTTCTGTCTTTCATGTTTTTTATGATTGTTAATCACTGATCAGTTTTCTTGTGCAGGTTTTAGGTAGACAGCCCGGGCATTTTCATAGTATTTTGACTAATGACATGAAACTAACATTGTTCTGCTGCTAGTTTGCTTTTCATAGCTTTTGTTTAACTTCAGTCTTGCTTTGTACATTTCAGTTTTGCTTATCTGCTTTAGTAGTTAAATTTAGATATATATTAAGCTGCTCATAGCATCTTCAGTTGCCTCCGAAAGCCACAGCTGGACTGATGGTGAGGGATTGCATTATGAAATGTGTAGTTTAGTATTAGTTTCTTTTCTGCAAATTTAGATATATTAAATCATGCATGACATCTTCAGTTGCCTCCGAAAGCCACAGCTGGACTGATGGTGAGGGATTGAATCATGAGTGTATGGTGCAGGTTTTAGGTAGACAGCTCAGGCATTTTTCATAGTATTTTGACTAATGACATAAAACTAACACTGTTCTGCTGCTAGTTTGTTTTTCATAGTTTTTGTTTAACTTCAGTTTTGCTTTGTAAATTTCAGTTTTGCTTATCTGATTCAGTAGTTAAATTTAGATATATTAAGCTGCTCATAGCGTCTTCAGTTGCCTCCGAAAGCCACAGCTGGACTGATGGTGAGGGACTGCATTATGAAATGTGTAGTTTAGTATTAGTTTCTTTCCTGCAAATTTAGATATATTAAATCATGTATGACATCTTCAGTTGCCTCCGAAAGCCACAGCTGGACTGATGGCGAGGGATTGAATCATGTGTGTATGATTTAGTATTAGTTTACTTTCTGCAAATTAAATAATCAGTTACACAAGTTGTTTATGATTACTTCCGCAAGTCATAGCTGGTCTAATGATGAAGGGTCAGGAAATGAATTGATGTAATCTGATTTAGATTTATTTCATTGCAATTTTGAATTTCCATAAGCATAGTTTCTTTTGTGTTCAGTTGGCAGCAAGAATAGTTTAGTTTTCATGTTCACTAGTTTCCTGTTTTGATTCATTAGATTAGCAGCATCTTTTCATTTCAGCAGTACACTTTTACTTTCTTTCAAGTCTTGTCATTTTAATTTCAATTTGCTTTTAAAGTTTCAAGATTGGTAAATCATTATAGGGGATATCACTTCCTTGAACAAATATAACCAAGCTTGTTTTTCATTTTAGAATTTCCATTTCACTTTAGAAAGACCAAAAATGACAAAAAGTTAAGAAATAGGTTATCTTGCACATATTGTGCGCCGCACTTCATCAGCTTACGATTCCCGGATTGACAAATTAAATGGAACAATTTAGGACACACTAAATTGACCAAACACTATCCGTCCTGAAGATCAGCATAAGACTGCCTTTATTTGTCCCTGGGGTACATTTGCATACAAGAAGATGCCTTTTGGTCTTAAAAATGTTGGGGCTACCTTTCAGCGGGCCATGTCATATGCCTTCCACGACATCAAAAAGATTATTGAGGCGTACTTGGATGATTTAGCTGCTCATTCTCGAAAGAGGATGGATCATCCTGCTCACCTCCAGTAAATATTTGAATCATGTCGGTTCTATAAGATTAGATTGAATCCGAACAAGTTCGTTTTCACGGTTACATCCGGTCGGTTATTGGGATTCGTTGTGTCTAAGGAAGGGATTAGGGTAGATCCCTTCAAGGTTGAGGCAATACTTTGATTGCCTCCCCCGTCCTCTATTCGTCAGCTTCAAAGTCTGCAAGGAAAGTCTAATTTTCTTCGGAGATTTATCGTAAATTATGCTGAAGTTACAAAGGGATTTATGAGATTGTTGAAGAAGGGAGTTCCATTTCTTTGGGATGACTTCGCTCAACGCTCATTCGATGCTTTGAAGAAAGCATTGACCTCTGCTCCTTTATTGAGTCCACCTGATTATAGCAGGGATTTCCTTTTGTATCTGGTAGCAGTAGAATCTACTATTGGTATGGTTCTGGTTCAGGAGGATGATGCTCTTGCAGAGCATGTTATATACTACCTTAGTCGAGGCTTGGTAGGACCTGAACTCCAGTACACTCCGATAGAAAAGTTAGCTTTAGCAGCAGTTCATGCTGTGCAGCGACTCCGGCATTACATTATTCTTCGAAAAACTTATGTTTTGGCAGCAGCCAATCCATTTCAGTTTGTCCTCAGTAGGTGAGTGATTGGGGGAAAATACAATCGATGGATTGTGATTTTGCAGGAATTTGATCTTGAATTTATGTCTGCCAAATCCAAGAAATCATTGGTTTTCGCGGAATTGATCTCCGAGTTGCCCTGTGGAGAGGAGATGATTTATGATGAATCCTTTCCAGATGAACACTTGTTTCTTATCTCTTCACAGGATCCTTGGTATGGATATATCATTGTGTATCTTCAGACTGTGAAGTTTCCCTCTACTTTTTCGAAAGATGAGCATCGTAAGTTGCGTCACTTGGTCAAGAATTATTTGATTATTGGTGATACTTTATACCGTCGAGGGGTTGATTCAATCCTGAGACGCTGCTTAACTCTCGAAGAAGGTGAGGCTGTGCTGAATGATTCCCACAGTGGAGCTTGTGGGGGTCATTTATCGGGGCTTGCTACAGCCCAAAACATTTTGCGTGCTGGATACTTTTGGCCTTCGATTTTAAAATATTGTATGGAGTCGGTCAAAAAGTGTCATCCGTGTCAAGTCTATGCTCGAAAAATGTGTGCTCATCCAGCTCCGCTTTTTCCAGTCATTACTGTCAGTCTCTTTACAAAGTGGGGTATTGATTATACTACTTGTAACCCGCCTTCAGCTAAAGGTCACAAGTACATTATCGTAGCAGTAGACTACTTTACGAAGTGGGACGAGGCTATGCCTACTTTTGGGAATGATGGTGAGACTGCAGCTCTTTTTATTTTCAACCAGGTTATTGCTCATTTTGGTATTCCTAGAGAGATTGTCACTGATCATGGCAGTCATTTTCAGAATAGTATGATGGCTAAGTTGGCTCTCAAATTGGGTTTCCGGCAGGAGCATTCATCTCCGTATTATCCTCAAGCCAATGGGCAAGTGGAAGCCGTGAATAAATCCTTGAAGACAATTCTTCAAAGGACAATTAATAAAGCTAGATCCAACTGGCATATTATGCTATATCCTGCACTTTGGGCATACAGGACGTCAGTGAAAACTGCAACTGGCTTTACTCCGTTTCAGCTAGTGCACGGGGTGGAATCTGTATTTCCCATTGAATGCGAGATTCCTTCTCTTAAGTTAGTTGTTGAACTTCTTCCTGACACTTCTAGTCTTGAAGAACGGCTCCTTCATCTGGAACATCTCGATGAGTAGCGTCAGGATGCTGCCACGATGAACGAAGTGCATTAAAACCGAGTTAAAGTTCAGTACGATAAGGCGGTCAAACCCAGGGTTTTTTCGGAAGGTGACCTTGTCTTGGTCTATGCCCAAGAAAAAGATGCCCTGGGGGCAGGAAAGTTTAAGTCTATGTGGTATGGCCCCTTCATCGTTAAAAAAGTCCTTAAGAAAGGAGCATATACCTTGGTTGATTTCGAAGGAAACGAGTTGCCAGAGCCCTGAAATGGGCTCTATTTGAAGAAGTATTATGCCTAGGCTTCGGCCTGGCATGTTGCTTTTGTATATAGTAGTTTTTGCTTTGTACATATCTGATTGATTTTCGATTTTTGATGAGTTGGTGATGTTTTTGATCTGCTTTGGCAGGTTGTGTTGGATGTCATGAGTCATTTCGGTTTCGCCGATGGTGCTAGTAGACACACCCGGAACTTAGCTTCCGTGGCTTGGGTGCTTCATTATCCATCCGGTCAGCTGTTAGTATCAAGAGGGGTCTGCATTGGTCCTGCTTCCAATAATATAGCAGAATACACTGCAGTTATTTATCTACTCTCGGAGGCAATATCTTTGGGTGTTGATTCGTTGGTAGTTTTCTTGGACTCTTAGCTGGTGGTGTCGCAGTTGAACAATACTTATCGGGTTCGAGATCCATTTTTACTCTGGTTGTTCTTGAGGGTACGTTTGTTACAAAGATCATTTCATTTTTTAACTTTCATTCATATTCCTCGAGCTGAAAATTGGTTGGCAGACTCATTAGCTAATCAGGCACTGGATTGGCATATTAATCATTCCATACAATAAAATTTAATCATAAAAAACATCATACATTTTGATACATTTATCACATCACATCAAATATCGCTGTATATATATCATCAGAGTGTTCAAAAACTTTACAAAATTTGGATCCATAAGGTCATACAAAATTTGGGCTTATGCCCGATCATGTTCAGTCTCAAAAAGAATATACAGTCATCTAATACATAACATCTATCTACTCCTGAGGTCCCTGCCCAGAAGTCGTGTTCCTATAGAACGTGATCGCGGTGGCAACTCGGCGGAATAACCGTACCCAGTCTCGGGGCACTCCTACCACCCGTCTCTGGATGGCTTCCGACAGATCTTCCACGACAGCCATAGGTATTTGGCGGGTTAATCCCTCCAAGTTCCTCTGTACAGCCTGGAGGGTCCTGTCTGAATCCACTGTATCTACTTCGCCCCTGTGACGCTTATGGCGCGGGAAACCCTCAGGTCGAACTAGTCCAATATCTGTATCATGATCATGTTTACATTGTCAGTCATTATAAATCCAATCAAAAACATGTTTGTTTTTCATTTTTCATACATGTTTGAAAAAATCCAAAAAAATTATATAAGTCAATTTTTTTTTTTTTTTTTGCAAACTTACCGACTGTGCCCCATGCTGTGCCTGGTGGAAGAACAAGATCTGGATCTCCACGAAAGTCCATCTCGGCATAGGGATAGTCGTCCACAGCGATGATTTGTTCTCCCCACCAAAGGAAGAACTCATCATCCCAAGTGGTCCGGGGAACTTCACTTCCCCCTAATCTCTTCATCATGTCTGCCCAACGGGCAATTCTTGGGTCTCTCGGGCTACTGATGGTAGAGATAACTCTGGGTCTCAATGCTAATATCTTCTCAAAGAAGAATGTCATCAAAATTGTACCGTATCCAAAGTGTTTGGTCTTTTCTTGGCAGATTGAGGTCAATTGTTGCTTCATGTTCAGTAATAGGGTTGTGCACCAATCATACACATGAGTCAAGCATTCCACTGCTATGCTCATTTGCGTCCTGGACGCCTGATGTAGGGAGGCAGATCCTGCCACTCTGCCGATGGTGAAAAGGAGGATTTTCATGTGCAAATCCCTTAAATCTTTAATTGCAATCTGAGTTCCAACTTTCTTGGAACCCTCTACGCAGTACACGTGGACATAATCTTCCACGGTTAGCCTTCCTAAGGGCTTCCCGTGCAAGTCTCCTGGTTCCCCCCTCCGGGAGAGTCCAGTGATAAAATATATGTCTTCCACTTCAATGCGTACTGGCATCTGATCTATCATAAAGCAGTCCTCTTCCGGTTCCCAATAATTGACGAGAATTTCTAGCAACCGGACATTGCTTTTCATATTTGGCATTTTGAAAAATTTAAACAATCCGCAATTCTGAAGAATATTTTGCGATGCTCGATCTTGCATGACTTCTTGATCAATTGCATTGTGTTCACACTCTCTCCATGAGATTGTCATCCTGTCAAAATTCAATAAATCCTTCATTAGCCACGCATTTTTCATTTGGGCCTACGCATACGCGGCTTTCTTTATGCACAGTCGCGTGTATACGCGACTTTACTGTTACCAACCCGCGTATGCGCAAACCCGTGTTTTTTAGAAAGGGTTTCTGTGGTAAAAATAACTAAATTTTAATTTATAAACGGACAAAATGATTTGCAAGGATGATTGAGGAGCTTACCTGACAAATTCGGTGCTATTCGACGGTCGGTTGTTCTTGATTTGACGAAAGAATTTTTTTGCTCCAGAGCACTTTTTTCCAAATCAGCAATGTCATAATGAACCAAATATGAGGTAATTTGTCTATTTATGCCTAAAAAGTTGAAAATTTTCGCAAAAATTTGTTATGCTTATTTTTTCGATCTATCTTAAGCTGCATAACCCGGATGCTTGGAAGTGCCCAGTTTGGTATGTTTTCAGGTACATTTTGACGAATTTGAGATTTTTCCCGGTTTTTTGATCCATGATTACTGACTCGTCATGGTAGGTATATGATCTTCACTGGCATATAGGTTAGAAAAGTCACTTTCCGTTGCATCTTGCATACTAGCCTTCATACTGATCACTTGCCATAGGGTCGATCCCATCAGGTCATGACTATTACACCCATTTCACTCGCCGATTATTTAATCATGACTTGGTGGTAGAGCTTTCCTTTACATGGGCTTCCTAGTTAGTTCCTCGCTATCACTTGTTGCCCATGCTGCATTTTATGTAGGCTCGGGAGTCCTCTTTAGTCCCACCATGACTTATGTGTTGAAGCTTCATTCTTCTTCTTCTTCACTATTATTTTTCTGGCTATTACCCTAGAGGCTCCCTGGTGTTGTTGAGTTGTATTATTGCATTGCATATTGGCTACTTGTTTATCCTGGCCTTTAGCCGGCTTCATTTTGGACTCGATGTTTAAGCCAACTTTTGACCTTGACTGTCTGTACAAGTTAACCATTGCATGCACTTAGCTATCGCGACTTGACACCCTTTACCCATGGATGGAACATTCCTCTGAGTATCGCTTACCAGTTTCCGCCACCTTGCATTGAGCATAGGATCGTTCCAATCCCAGGAACTAGTGCATCTGTTTCTTGATACTCGTTCTATCCATTGTACCATAGCATTCTTTTATTCTTTTTCAGGCTTATTATATGAAAAAGAAAAAAAATCAAATATAACAAAAAGAGCGGGAACGGGATGTATCTTCGTTGTTTTGATGGCAGTACAGAGTCAGTTTGTCACCCTTGAACAAAGCACATATACTTATATATATTTCCTTCATTTGGGATGGTTTTAGTTTTGACCTAGGTTTAGCCTTTACCTTGTTTCACTTGTCAGTCTTCCTCCGGTTGGTTATCTCTTCCAATCATATGGAGAGTTTGTTCTGCCTCCTGCATAACACTTGAGTATGCTGTCACTTTACTCGCCATGGAACACCTTTCTAGCCTGCAGCTTTTGTGAAATGAAGTTCTAACTAGAGTCGGTCACCGTGGTGTCTCTCGACCCACATTCAACATTCCTAGTTTGTCAAGATTCTGTTCTATCACATCGATGTTTTGTTCTTCATTGATTGGTTTGAGAAGGTCTCTATTGACTTTTGCTGGCGGGTTTGTCTCTTTTATCGACTACTTTACTGCTCCGAGAGCGAACCGAGATTTAATCTGTCTCATTTCCATCATTGATAGGTGACCTTTTGCTCAGCATTTGATCATCATTATGGGTCTTTGACTCAGTGGTTTTCCTTGTGTTCGATGTCAGCATACATTATCACACTTGGGATTCGTGCAATACCTTGATTTCCATTTGACTACTTCCAGGATTTCGCTTTGTGTCACCATTATTATTGTTTGTTCCGTAGGTCTCTTCCGTGCGTCATAGCTCTATCTTGCATGTCTAAACGCATTTTGTTTTGTCTCATCACTCTATCACTGGGTCCGATTCCTTCCAAATCTTGGCCTGCGGGTTACACTCGCGCTGGACCGATGTGGGATGCCTTAATGCCTTCCTTCCAGCAGATATTTTCCCATCGACTTCGACTCATTGCTCTGGGAATAAGGTCTAGAGTCTTTTTGTCAGTACCTTAGGGTTTGCAGTCATCAGTGGCAGACTCTTCGCTATCGACAGTGGGGATTCATCATTGCCTCCCGATTGGTAGATTCTTTCAAGTGTTCGACTTCAACTCATTCATTCGCACTTGTTAGATTGTACTGGGGCACCTTGACACTCATTTTCATTATTGGTGGGTTGTCTCGCGTTGGTTAACGGTATATATCATTGACCGGTAATCCAACGATTTCTCACATGGTCGACTTCAGCTCATTTATTCCCATTGTGTAGAATTGTGCCATAGTGATCGGTGAAGACCTCGAGTTGCATCAGCATTTCTCGGTTCACTTTTGACAGTCCATTCAGTTTCTGCCAGTGATGTCGTCCACCCTTATATGTTGCAGTTCAGTACAGCAGCATCTTATATGTTGGCTCCCGAGTTGCGTGATTGTACCATTTGTTCCACCTCTTATGATTCGGTACTTGGAGATTCAGTTACTTATATGATCAGACATCCAGTTGCACCATCCTTGATCAGCTTTCTATATGTGATACTTGGACATTGATTCAGACTTATATTTCCGGGCCATGCTCAAATGATTCATTGTGTACTTTCAGTTCAGCTATACTTGTATACATGTTGGATCTATTCAATACTTTCTATATGATGTATTTTTGACTGAGCATGGGTATGCCCGCCTCAGCATGAGTTGACTCTCTGTTTTCTTTCATTGGTTTTTGGCAGGCTGAAATCTGGTGAAGTCCTCTCTTGTCCTTGCGAAGTTATTTCTATGTGCATAATACATTTCGGCCATCATGTACCCCTTTTGACCTCATATATTAGGGGGCATCTGTTATAGCATCATTTTTCACCCTCATGTGATTCATGATTGTCTCTTTGGCCTTGGGCACCCATTCCCACAGACTTGAATAAAGTTCATAAAAAATAGTGTTTAAAATCCCATACGTGGGTATGCCCAGACTTTTCCACGTGTATACGCGAGTCCAGAGATACTTTTCCGCGTATGCCATTAAAATCATTAAAAAATATATAAAAATCCCTATTTTCGAGGTTGGGTTGATGGTTATTCCCGTAATTCAACCACCCCAGCCCGTGGCCAACTGTTTCCAACAGATTGAAACTACTTTGAGGGAGTATAAAATCCCCTCATGTGCATGGCCTAAGGGAGAGAGAAAATTATTGATATTATACTCTGTTGGTATTCCCTATCCAAGTCTGAATTCCCGTGCCTCCTGCACTTCCTAGTTCATTACAGGAAACCCTTGTTTCCTGAAGATGCTCATCTCATTACATGTCATCTCGTATGCACCAGTTAGGAAGGAATCTTAGCGAGGAAAGGGTGGGACGGATCTGGACGACGGTCTGCTCGAAGATCGTGGAAGGATTCAGGTGATCTCTCCACTCATTATTTCTGTACATGCTATTTATAATACAAAAGAACCATCTTGTTCCCGAAATATACGTGTTAGTGTCCACTTGCATATATGAGAATATTGTTATTTAAGCATTTATTATGGTTTATCTAATGTTTCATATGGATTTCACTAACATTTAGAGTAGATATATGTTGTACAACCAGTTCTTTGTGCTTGTTTCTTCTTGTCGTTCAAGTTAAGAAGGAAGAAGGGTTGCTGGGGGTTTGGACCCCGCGGGATCTGCTTCAACCATAGGACCTACGGGTACGCTCCTCGATATGCTCTATTTAGTTTTTCATGAACATGTATGGTTGTGTGAGTCCTTATTGAGTAGCATGCCCTGCTCTGTGGAGGTTTAAACCCAACAAACCTCTAGGGTGATTTTCCCCGAAACAGTTGGCTCATGTTTAATGTATTGATATTCACTGCATTTTTCCAATTTATGTTCAATATTGTTGCTTTTCCTATTTTGGAATATTACAGTGGTATCAGAGCATAATATTGGCTCAGCCTGTGGGGCACTACATCGATAAATTTGGAGCAATGGATAGAAGAGAGTTTCCAAAAATTTTCTCCAAAATATGCAGGATATTTCCAGAGAAATCAAAGAGATGAGGATGCAAATACATAAAGAGACCCCAAGAAGGTCTCAACATGGAGAGATTTCTAGCACATCACATTATTGGTGTGATCAATCAGCCTTACAACCAGTTCCACAATTCTCCACCATGCCTACATTCCTAGCAATAGGAAATGAGGAAGGAGGACCACAAAGGGAGGAGACTCTTGGTGATTATCTCTTAGAATATGAATCTCAATCTCAAAGGCTCAAAGAGCATCTAAAAATCCAAGGGTTTTGTCAAATCAAGGATAAAAGAAGACCCAATAATCACAATAGAGGTAGAAGGTACATGCAGAAAAATGGTCTGCAACATACTTTGGGTAGATTATTTCTACCTGCTTTTGATGGGTCACCCAAGTGCATAGCCAAGGCTTGGGTAGAGAAATTAGACATATATTTCCAGCTGAACCTAGTTTCAAAGATGGAGGCCATTAAGATAGAAGAACTGCACCTTGGAGGTGAAGCACATGAGTGGTGGTTTCATGACCTATCTACATTGGGGAATGCCAGTATAACTGCTTATGCAAAATTTACATAGAGTTTGGTGGAAATATTTGACCGAAGAGATCCAGAAGATCATTTTCTTGAGCTAGCTAAGCTCAAGAAGTTAGGAGATCTAGAGACTTATATCTCTGAATTCCTAAAAATTTCAGTCCTGGTGCCAGATCTATCCACAGGTAGAAGGGTTTGTATGTTTATTTATGGGCTAGCAGAGACTTTGCATAATTTGGTAGAATTGACTAAACCAACTATGCTCTAGGATGCTATTGAGAGGGTTAGATACTTGAAAAATACTTTTCCAAGGGCAAGAGCCCCATTTCAGCAAGAGTTATAATCTCAGTCAAAAGAGGAAGCTATGAAGATTCCTCCCTCAAGTGATGACCAAGACAAAGGGTCTCTTAGTGATGATGAGGCATTCTCCAATAATGATGAGAAGGAAGAGGAAGAGCTGGAAGGAGATACCAACATTGTACCACTAGGATGAGATCCACCACCACCTGGAGGTGGAAATGGAGCAATTTATCCAACTAGAGGAGCCCTTGCATCCTTGAAGGGAGTTCCAAATAATATAAAAATGGGAGACCAAGTAACATTCCAGGAACAACATGAGTTGGTGTTGATAGATATTGGGACTACCCAAAATCTTATTGATGCCCAACTACTGCAGAGAGGAGACATACCCACCAATGATTCTGAAGGATTCTCAATTGTGGTCCCTGGGACTAAGCAGTGGGGGAAGTTTGTTCCAGCATGAACTATGACTTTGGGGACATACACCCTGATAGATCACTTCTTTGTGGTCAAGACCCATGACACCAATATGATATTGGGTGTGCAGTGGATGATTACACCGGGGGAGGTCACTAAAAATTGGGAGGTCTTGCAGATGGCATGGATAGACAAGAAGAGTGGTAGTCATCAAACGATCAGGGGCATGCACACATATCCACCTCAGGAAGCCTCCAGACATAAGATGGAGACGGATTTGCACAGAGGAAGCCATGACAACTCAGTCCACTCAGATATGCAATTTACTCTAGACCATGATGTTTTATTATTTGGAGGCATTCCACCAGGGAGGCCCCAGATTGGAAGTTGGTTAAAGAGTTCTCACAACAAGTGACACCACTCAAAGATGTGGCTAAGAGGAGAGCCTTCTATGGGACCAGCAAAACACAAAGGGCAAGGAGGAGATGAATATTTATTTGGTATCAGTATTACAAACTCTCCCCAAGCCTTTTGCACTGAAAGGTGATGCTTCAGGAGTGTTTCGGGAAATAAATCCCTAAAGGTTTTTGGGTCGGCAACCTTCACAGATCAGGGGCATACCATTCAATAAGGACTCACTTAACCTATCTTTTTATGTTGAAAACTAGTTATAACAAGTTGTGGAACTTACCTGAAAGTCCTACGTTTGATGTAGATCCCGTGGGGTGTAAACCCCCAGCAACTCCTCATGCTTCGTAACCTGGAAATCAAGAAATAATGAACATGAAACACTAGTTTTACAACATATATTGTTCCTAGATGTCAGTGTAACTCATGTATAATATCATATAAACAATACTGAATGTTTAATTAATGATCTTTACACATAAATAAAGAGATATAAACACGTGAAGTTCGGGAACAAGATGGTTCTTCTCATTATAAATGGCATGTACAATAATATAAAGTGGAGAGATCACCTGAATCCTTCCATGACCTTTGATCAGACCGTCCTCTGGATCTGTCCAGCCCTCACCTCACTAGGATTCTTCCAAGATGTGTGCACACAAGATGTCATATAAGATGATGATCATCTCAAGGAAATGAGGGTTTCCTTAATATACTTGGGAAGTGCAGGAGGCACGGGAATATCAGACTTGAAATAGGGCTCCAACATAGTATAATATCTATAATTTTCTCTCTCTCTTAGGCCATACACATGAGGGGCTTTTATACTCCCTCAAAGTAGTTTCAGCAGTTGGAAACAGTTGGGCCACGGGCTAGGGTGGTTGAATTATGGGAATAACCATCACCCTGCCTCGAAAATAAGGAATTATATATATATTTTTAATGATTTAAATGGCATATGTGGAAAATTATGAATGGACTCATGTATATACGCAAAAAATTCTAGGCATAATTGCGTATGGGATTTTAGACATTGTTTTTTATGAAGTTGTTCAAGTCTGGGGGGAAAGGGTGCCTAAGGCAAAAGAGACAATCATTATTCACATGAGGGTTAAAAATGATGCTATAATAGATGCCCCCTAATATATGAGGTCAGAAGGGGTACATGATGGCCAAAATATATTATGTGCATAGAAATAACCTTGCGAAGATAAGAGAGGACTTCACCAGATTTCAGCCTGCCAAAAAACCAATGAAAGAAGTTAGAGAGTCAGCTCATGTCTGAGGCGGGAATACCCATGCTCAGTGAAAGAAAAGCATGTCTATAGAGCCAAAATGTATACAAGTATAGCTGAACTGGAAAGTACATAGTGAATCATCTGATCACTGCCCAGTAGTACAAGTCAAAAATCAAGTCCAAGTATCACATATAGAAGACTGATCAATGATGCTATAATAGATATCTGATCTCACAAGTAATTGAATCTCCAGGTACCAAATCATAAGACGTGGAAAGCATGGTACAATCACGCAACTCAGGAGCCAACATATAAGATGT
Organism: Pinus albicaulis; assembly: GCA_034641835.2. NCBI lineage: Eukaryota > Viridiplantae > Streptophyta > Pinopsida > Pinales > Pinaceae > Pinus > Pinus albicaulis. The sequence goes on along the minus strand of CM076570.1, from coordinate 1,623,591,376 downwards.
TGCTGGACTGACACTGCAACATATAAGGGTGGGTCGCATCACTAGCAAAAAATGGATGAATTGTCAAAAGTGAACCAAAGCATGCTGATGCAAACCCGAGGTCTTCATCGATCACCATGGCACAATTCTATACAATGGGAATAAATGAGCTGAAGTCAACCATGTGAGAAATCATTTGATTACCAGTCAATAATGTATACCGTTAACAAATGTGAGACAACTCACCGATAATGATAATGAGTGTCAAGGTGCCCCAGTAAAATCCTACAAGTGTGAATGAATGAGTTGAAGTCAAACACTTGTAAGAATCTATCAATCAAGAGGCAATAATGAATCCTCACTGTCGACAGTGAAGATTCTACCACCGATGACTGCAAACCCTAAGGTACTGAAAAAAATACTCTAGACCTTATTCCTAGAGCAATGAGTTAGAGTCGATGGGAAAAGATCTGTTCGAAGCAAGGCATTGAGGCATCCCACATCAGTCCAGTGCGAGTGTAACCCGCAGGCCAAGATTTGGAAGGAATCGGACGAAGTAGATTGAAGGAACCAACCCGAAGTACGTTTTCGACATGCACAAGATGAAGCTAGCGCATGGAAGAAACCCTCTGAACCAACCAATAATGAAAGATGACAAAGAGGCGAGATATCCACCGATAGGGTCAAATGGAAATCAAGGTACTGCATGAATCCCAAGTGTGATAATTTATGCTGACGTCGAACACAAGGAAAACCACTCAGTCAAAGACCCATAATGATGATCAAATGCTGAGCACAATGTCACCTATCAATGATGTAAATAGGGCCAGGGTGCAGCTCTAGGTTTACTCTCAGAGCAATATGTCGTAGTCGATAAGAGACAAACCCATTGGCAAGAAGTCAATGGAGACCTTCTTAAACCAGCATGAGCAGAGGACCAAACATCTGATGTGAGAGTACAAGATACTTACAAAAACGGGAAGACCTGAAAAGTCAAGAGACACCGCAGAATGGTCGACTTAGGTTTAACTTCCCTTGAACAAAAGCATGACTCATGATGACCATGGTAGCAAATAATGACACTGTAAGTCTGTTATGCAGGAGGCAAAAACAAACTCTCCATATGATTGGAAGAGATAACCAAATAGGGGAGAACTGACTCGTGAAACAAGGTTATGGCATCACCTAGGCCAAAAATAAAACCATCCCAAATGAGGAAAATACATAGCGGTATGTGCTTTTTTCAAGGGTGACAAACTGATACTATAACTGCCATCAAAATATGAAGTAACATCCTGTTCCCGCTATTTTTAACATATTTGATTTTTTTTGTCTTTTTCATATAGTATGCCTGAAAAAGAATAAAATAATGCTATGGTACAATGGATAGAATGAGTATCAGGAAACATATGCACTAGTTCTTGGGATAGGAACAATCTTATGCTCAATGCAAGGTGGCAGAAACTGGTAAACGATACTCAAAGGAGTGTTCCATCCATGGATAACAAGGGTGTCAAGTCGCGATAGCTAAGTCCGTTGCAATGGTTAACTTTGTACAGAGATTCAAGGTCAAAACATGGCTTAAATATCGAGTCTAAATGAAGACGGTTGAAGGCCAAAATAAACAAGTAGTCAATATGAAATGCAGTGATGCAACTCAACAACACCAGGGAGCCTCTAGGGTAATAGCCAGAAAAATGATAATGAAGAAGAAGAAGAATGAAGCTTCAACATATAAGTCATGGTGAGACTAAAGAGGACTCTTGAGCCTACATAAAGTGCAGCATGGGCGACAAGTGCTGGCGAGGAACTAACTAGGAAGCCCATGTAAAGGAAGGCTCTACCACCAAGTCATGATTAAATAATCGGCGAGTGAAATGGGTTAAGTACTCATGACATAATGGGATCGACCTTATGGCAAGTGATCAGAATGGAGGCTAGAATGCAGAATGCAACGGAAAGTGGATTCCCTAACCTATATGCCAGTTAAGATCATATACCTGCCATGAAAGGTTAGCAGTCATGGATTCGAAAACCGGAAAAAATATCAAAGTCGGCAAAATGTACCTGAAAATATACCTATCCCAACACTTACAAGCAATAGGGTTATGTAGCTTAATACAGATTTTAAAAATAAGCATAATGAAATTTTTCAAAAAAATTTCAATTTCTGGGCATAAATACACATTTTACCTCATATTTGGTTCATTGTTACTTTGCTGAATTGGAGAAAAGAGCTCTGGAGAAAAAACCGCTTTCCTCAAAACAGGAGCAATCTCCATCAAACTTCATCGGATTAGTCAAGTAAGCCTTAAATTCATCATTGTTATTAATTTCATCCATTAATAGGTTAAAAATTTTGATTTTTCACCATAGAAAAGATTTATTTTGATTTAGCATTCTACCCATATGCAGGTTCATGTGGACGAACCCGCGTATGATATGCGACTGTCCACAAGGGAAGTCGCGTATGCGCAAACCGTGTTTTGAAAAAATGAACCTAATGAGATTTTAAATGACTTTTTCTAGGATAACAATTTCTTGGAGGGAACGTGAGCACAGTGCCATATCAAAATTCGCTCAATATCCTCTGAAACTCAAATTCTTCAAAATACCAAATATGAAAAGTAACGTCCAGTTACTTGAAATGCTAGTGAATCATTGGGAACCGGAGGAATATTGCTTCATTATTGACCAAATACCCATACAGATAGATGTGGAAGACATTTAATTTATTACTGGACTCTCCTGAAGAGGAGACCCAATAGATTTGCATGGCAAGCCTTTGGGAGGGCTTACAGTAGATGATTATGTCCACATCTATTATGTAGAGGGATCTCAAAAAGTAGGGACTCAAATTGCAATCAAAGATTTATCAGAGCTGCATATGAAAATTCTCCTTTTCACCATCGACAGGGTGGCAGGATCTGCTTCCTTACACCAGGTGTCGAGGACATAGATGAGTATAGCTGTGGAATGCTTAGTTCACCTCTTTGATTGGTGTACAACTCTACTTACAAACATGAAAAAAAAATTTCCTCTATCTAGAAAGCTAAAACAAAGCATTTCGGGTATGGAACCATTTTAATGACATTCTTCTTTGAGAAGATTCTAGGGCTTCGACCCAAAGTGATCTCATCCATCACCAGCCCTAGAGATCCAAGAATAGCCCGTTGGGCTGATCTGATGAAGAGACTGGGGGGAAGTGAAGTTCCTCGAACTACGTGGGATGACGAGTTCTTCCAATGGTGGGAAGAACAGATTATTGCATTGGATGATTATCCCTATGCTAGGATGGATTTTCACGGTGATCCAGATCTAGTCCTTCCACCTGGTGCAGCATGGGATGTAATTGGTAAGACTGCAATATTGATTTTTTATTTATTTTTTCAATAATGAGAAAAATGAAAAACAAACATGTTTTTTATTGGATTCCAAATGACTTACAAAATTATGTGATGACCATGATACAGATATGGGACCAGTCTGTCCTGAAGGATACCCAAGGCACAAATGTCGCAGAGGTGAAGCGGATGCTGAAAACCTTGGTAGAACCCTACATGTTGTTCAGAGAAACTTGGAGAGTGTAACTTGCCAAGTGCCTATGTCTGCAGTAGAAGACCTACCAGAGGCTATCCAGAGACGGGTAGTCAGGGTACCGCAAGACTAGGTGTGATTATTCCACCGTGTGGCTACTGCAATCATGTTCTATAGGAACACGAATGTTGGGTAGGGACCATAGATTTTATCGGATGACTGTACTATATTTTTGATACTGAACATGATCGGGCATAAGCCCTAATTTTGTAAGACATATGGGTCCAAATTTTTGCATATTTTTTTGTACATTCTGATGATATATACATATATACAACGGTTTATGATGCGATGAAACAAATGTGTGAAAATGTATGATGATTTTGATGATTTGATTAAAGTATTGAATGATTAATATTCCAGTCAATTGCTTGATCATAATGAGTCCCCCATTTGATTGTTAGCTCGAGGAATATGGATAAATGTTATAAATTGAAATGATCTTTGTAATAAATGTACCCTAAAAAAAATTGAAACAAAAAAGGATTCCGAACCCGACATGTATTGTTCAACTGTGACACCACCAGCTGGGAGTCCAAGAATACTACCAACGAATCAACACCAGAAGATATTGCTTCTGAGAGTAGATAAATGAATTTAGTGTATTCTACTATGTTATTCAAAGTAGGACCAATGCAGACCCCTCTTGAAACTAACAGCTGACCAGATGGATAATAAAGTACCCAAGCCGCGGAAGCTAAGTTCCGAGTGTGTCTACTAGCACCATCAACGAAACCATAATGACTCATGATATCCAACACAACCTGCCAAAGCAAATCAAAAAACATCACCAACACCTCATAGAACAAAAAATTAGATATGTACAAAAACAAAAACAAAAATATATACAAAAAGCAATATGCCAGGCTGAGGCCTAGGCATAATACCTTTTTAGATAGAGCCCATTCCTGGGCTCCACCAACTCATTTCCCTCAAAATCAACCAAGGTATAAGCTCCTTTTTTTAGGACCTTTTTAACGATGAAGGGGCCATACCACATAGACTTGAATTTACCTGCCCCCACGGCATCCTTTTCCTGGGCATAAACCAGAACAAGGTCGCCTTCGGAGAAAACACTAGGTTTGACTAGTTTATTGTACTGAACTTGTACCTGTTTCTTATGTGCCTCATTCATCGTAGCAGCATCTCAATGCTGCTCATCAAGATGTTCCAGATGAAGGAGGCGTTACTCAAGACTAGAAGTGTCAGGAAGAAGTTCTACAGCTAACTTAAGAGAAGGAATCTCACATTCGATGGCAAATATTGATTCCAACCCGTAAGCTAGTTGAAACGGAGTAAAACCAGTTGCAGTTTTTACTGACATTTGGTATGCCCAAAGCATAGGATACAACATGATATGTCAATTAGATTTAGCTTTATCAATTTTCCATTGAAGAATGGTCTTCAAGGATTTGTTCATGGCTTCCACTTGCCCATTGGTCTGAGGATAATAAGGAGATGAATGTTTTTGCGGTAACCTAATTTTAGAGCCAACTCAACCATCATGTTATTCTGAAAATGACCGCCATGATTAGTGACAATCTCTTTAGAAATACCAAAACGAGCAATAAATTGATTGAAGAGAAAAAGAATTGTTGTCTCACCATCATTCCCAAAAGTAGGCATAGCCTCGACCCACTTCGTGAAGTAGTCTACTACTACAATAATGTACTTGTGACCTTTAGCTAAAGGCAGGTTACAAGTAGTATAATCAATACCCCACTTTTTAAAAGGACCAACAGTGACAACTAGGAAGAGCGAAGCTGGATGAACGCGCATATTTCGAGTATACACTTGACACGGATGACACCATTTGACCGAATCTATATAGTCTTTGAAAATTGAAGGCCAAAAGTATCCAGCACGCAGGATTTTTTGGGCTGTAGCAAGCCCAGATAAATGACCACCACAAGCTCCACTGTGGCAATCATTCAGCACAACCTCAGCTTCTTTGAGAGTTAAGCATCGTCTTAGGATCAAATCGACCCCTCGATGGTATAATTTATCACCAATGATAAACTAACTTTTAGCCAGGTGATGCAACTTACGGCGATCATCTTTCGAAAAAGTTGAAGGAAACTTCACAATCTGAAGATACACAATGAGATTCCCATACCAAGGATCCTGTGAAGAGATGAGAAAAATATGCTCATTCGGAAAGGATTCATCATAAATTATCTCCTCTCCACAGGGAAACTCAGAAATTAATTCTGTGAAAACTAATGATTTCTTGGACTTGGTAGACATAAACTCAAGATCAAATTCCTACAAAATCACAATCCATCGATTGTATTTTCCCCCAATAACTCACTTGCTGAGAACAAATTGAAATGGATTGACTGCTACCAAAACATAAGTTTTTCGAAGGAGAATATAATCTCTGAGCCATTGTACAACATGGACAGCTGCAAAAGCAAGCTTCTCTATCAGAAAATACCAGAGTTTTGGTCCTAACAAGCCTCGAATAAGGTAGTATATAACATGCTCTACAAGAGCATCATCCTCCTGAACCAGAACCATACCGATAGTAGATTCTGCTACTGCGAGATACAAGAGGAAATCCCTGCTATAATCAGGTGGACTCAGTATAGGAGAAGAGGTCAATTCTTTTTTCAAAGCATCAAATGAGCGTTGAGCAAAGTCATCCCACAAAAATGGGACTCCCTTCTTTAATAATCTCATGAATCCTCTTGTAATTTCGGCATAATTTACAATAAATCTCCGTAGAAAATCAGATTTTCCTTGTAGACTTTGAATTTGACGAATAGACGATGAGGGAGGCAACAAAAGTATTGCCTCAACCTTGAAGGGATCTACCTAAATCCCTTTCATAGACAAAATAAATCCCAACAACCGACCGGATGTGACCGCGAAAACACACTTGTTCGTATTCAACCGTATTTTGTAAAATTGACATCTTTCAAATACTTTACAAAGGTGAGAAGGATGATCAATTCTCTTGTGAGAACAAGTAGCTAAATCATCCAAGTACGCCTCGATAATATGTTTGATGTCATGGAAGGCATATGACATGGCCTACTGAAAAGTGGCTCCAGCATTTTTAAGGCCGAATGGCATTTTCTTGTAAGCAAAGGTACCTCGGGGACAAATAAAGGTAGTCTTATGCTGATCTTCAGGACGGTTAGTAATTTGATTATATCCAGAAAAACCGTCCATGAAGGAGAAAATCTCATTACCGGCACACTCATCAATAATCTGATCTATAAATGGTGTGGGGTAATTATATTTCAGACATGCTTTATTAAGGTCTCTGAAATCAATGCAAACATGAATTGTCCCTTGTTTCTTATCCACCGGAACTAGATTCGAAACCCCTTTTGTCAAAGAAACAGGGAAAATGAATCCCGCAGTGAGCAACTTCTCTACCTCAACTTTGATAGCTACAGCCTTCCTAGGGTTAACCGAATGAAGCTTTTGCCTCACAATCTTAGCATTTTCATAGATCTTGATCTCATGCTGGACAATAGATGGATATATACTAGGAATTTCCTAATAAGACCAAGCGAACACATCCCTAAACTCTTTAAAGAGATCGATGTAAATTTGAATCTCTTCAGGGGAACATTCAGCACCGATGAAAACATTCTTGATAATGTTGGGATTCCTGGAGATGTTCGCCGAGATAGTCAGAGAAATCACAACCATGTTCCCTTCAGAAAATACCTGTGCTGGTGCTAAAGGGTTTAGGACTGGGTGAACAGGGGCAGAAGACTGAGGACTTGGAAAACTTGACTCAACTTCGGTCAAGTCTGGTAGAAATTAAGACCGATGATGAAAATCATCCCACGGTCTATCTATACCAGTCATAGCTTCCAGGATAGCCTCTTCAGATGGAAGAGTGGTATCTAGGCAATCCTGGGCAGAAGAAGAACTAAGTGTCCAAGCTGGGGCCACATCACCATCCAATTCCTCTGGTCAAAGAGAAACTGTAATGGATTCTACAGAGTCAACAATAGATCTATAAGAAATCTCAGCTGCAGACATTGGAAATGCCATTCCACCCACTTGAACTTTCGCTAATGTGGAGTTAGGGGAAGGTAAGGTCCAAGGGTCCGAAAAATAATGAGTTTTGAAGAACTCTCATAGAATAGGATCCCTGGAGGATGAAATTTCATTTATATGAACGGAAGGAGGTGGAATATCAAAAGTACCCATCAAAGAAGAATACATTCCAGCCCCTAGATTCTCAACAAGCGGTTTGACATTATCCACCAAAGGGATATTTGAGTCAGTACATGCATTTGGGTCTACAGGAGAAAAATCCAGTTGGTCAACTGTGACAATCCTCCCTTCATGAGGGAAACAAATAATAAGAAACAAGGAGGATGCAATAGCATCCATCTCATAAATCCAATTTTGCCCCAATAGAAGGTTGTAGTCCAAGCTTGCATCAACTATCTCAACCTCTATATTTACAGTTTTGCCCCCAACATAGATGGGCAAAGCCAGGACAATACCATGTGGCCTGTGAGAATGACCATCAAACATAGTCAGAAGGTTGGCTGATGGAATAGTTGCGGGAGATCTTATTCCCTTTCAGCATGCGAGAGACATCACAGATGTGGAAGCACCCTCATCAATGACCGTTCGAAATATAGTGAAATTTCAAAACGAAGATCTAATATGGAAAGCCATATGATGTGGGATTTTATTTTTAAAATTAGACATATCAAATGTAATCATAAGAGAGTTATTCGGTTCAACAACCCCAATAGTAGTGAGAAGAGCACTTCATTGAGCTAGACAGGACTAGAGCACCTCGAGAGAAGACATAGCACAAGGGCTCTATGCCAGATATTATACAACAGAGTAGTTTTGGGCAGCCTTGGAATTTGGATTAATCATTGTACGCTTGGTAGATGCTTTTGGCATCTGAGGTATGGGCTCAACAGTGGGCCTCGTAATGTGAAGCAGCTCAGCACTATTAGGAGCACCTATAGCTTTCGAAGACTCAGCTACGCCATAAGCACGAGATCTCGTGGTGATATCTGCGTGAGCACTCATCATATATATGTTTGATGGGGTTTCCCCTTCCTGGGTGCCTCCAGAGGGAGCCCCAGTATTTTGATTCGTGCCAACAACTAACTATTGCCCTTGGGGAAAAGGGTTTGTTAACATAGCCTGGGAACTTGAAGATCCCTATTGAGCTAACAAGCGCTGCACATCCTGGATTTTAGGGCAAAGGTGAGTAAGATGATCTCCAGTACATAACCTGCATGGAAACTTCACTTTCTTTTTATCCTTTTGTCCCTCACCAACATGCTCGTTGGATTTATTTGCATTTCCCTTCCCATCTTTGCCCTTCTTCTTATTATTATTTCGTCCTTTCTTCTTCCCTTCGGATTGTTGATTTCCTTTGGGGTTTGAAGTCTAGATGGTATTTATTGAAAAAGCTTGGGAAGAGGTTGGCACAGAAGGTACAACCTGATCTGAAGAAGCAGATTGTATGTACAACTGCTGCAATTGGCTAAGCAAGTTAGCTACACTGCTATCGATCGACCCAATAATTCCATCACCATGAGGACCAGTTTTAGCTTTGGACAAGTCTAATTTGGAGTGAGGAGCATCAGGCAAAATTTTATTGAGGACTCCAGACTGAGAATAAATCAGTTCTAATTGTTGGTCCCTAAAAGTAGTCTGTTCCTCGGAAAATACCCCTGAAAGGGATATGTCCTTCAAAATATCTGGCTGCAAGGATTCAAAAACCATTCCAGAAGGAATTTGTTTGGAATATAGGCTTTAATGAGCCTCTTCCCCATTCCTGAATATGATCAGAAATGTGGGTTGCCTTGTCCTGCTTAAAATTAACCAAGAGTTCAGTCCCAGCATCATAACAAACATGCAACTGAAAATGATTTAAAAACATAGTAGCAAAATCTCCAAAAGTGGAAAATCTACCCCTAGTTAACTCAATATACCACTTAGCTGCATTTCCATTCAAGGTGCACTGCAATAACCTCAACCTAATCGAATCATCGATCAGGGAGTTTGATGAACACCATAGATGGAAAGTGGTGATGTGATCTGCCAGATCCTCTCCATTCTCTCATTCAAACTTCATAATGTCTAAAGGTAGTTTGGTGGGGACCGGAGGCCACCCTGGACTATATCAAATTGGATCATTGGTCAATTTTGACAAATCTGGCAAGTTTAATGTTGCCAGAAATGGTAAATGAGGAGGAGCCTGGGAATTCCATCCCTGATAGGATGAATTCCCCACATTCTGAAAAGAATACCCTAGATTTGATGAGGCACCAGGTTGCCATAAAGAGTTCGTAGAAAAGGTTGGGCCATAGGAAGATCCTTGTGACCCAGCATTAGGAGAAGGACCCCCTCCCAACATGGAGTTACTATAAACCGGACCAGTTCCCCCCATTGAAGCAGTGAATGAAGAAGAAACCCCCTGATAGGGGTTCCAAGCATTTGAGAAAGGAGAAAAAGTCTGATAAGCACTTGATGAAGAGAAAGGAACATTCCCTTGGTGACCAGAGAGAAACTGATTCCCTGCCCCTACTGTTGTAAAGATAGGATTCCAGCCTGTAAAGGTAGTATAACTTTGACCTCTAGACCATGGATTAAAACTCTAAGTTTGGGAAGTAAAAGGAAAAGACCCTAAGGAAGGATTCGAATTAGGAATATGCCCGCTTCCAAAGGGGAACCCTTGAAAAGAAGATGATCCACTAGCCATAGAGGAGATGGGTGTAGATGCAACTACAGCAGTAGAAAAGGAAAATGGAGGAATCCCACTAACGAACATTCCAAAACAAAAGGGACCAGATTGAGAAGCCTGTGCTTGGGTGTAACCAGAGCCAAAAACAGTAGCACTAGAAACAATCGAAGATATAGCAATAGTGCCTCCTCCTTCAACTTTAGAAGGAGTCGGAATACTTGCAGCAGTCACAGCCGAAGCTGTGTTCCCAGTCGTGGCCATCGAAAGGTAAGAATGTGATGGATAAGGACTCTTGGGTCTCTCAGACTCAGGTCCGATGTACTCGATGATAAATGGAGAAATAGGAGAAAGAGGAGGTGGAAGCGATTCAGGAGGTTGAGGTACTTCCTCTACTTCTACGTCTTCCTCTGGAAATAAAACTCTCGAGGTGAGTAGAGTACTCCTCTCGGTACTGACACTGACACCATAACCAGCTACAGAAACTTCAAGCCTTAACGAAGGATCTCTCTCTGTTGTGTCTGATAACACCGGGTGATAATCAACTTCTGAATTACTCCTACTCCTTCTTGAAGAAGGCATGGCACTCGTGGGAGACAACACACGAGGCCTTCTTGATCAACGAAGTGATTGGTCAGCCACTTTAAAAGATTTATTAGTCTCAAAAAAGTATAAAGCTAAATAAGCTAGGATCAAAGAGCACTCACTACAAAGTCCCTAAGATACAGCCAAGCAAGTGACTTTTAGGTATTTTTGCTCCAGGTGATTAGGACCGGACACCAAAATACAAGAAAGTGAAAAATAGGACCTCCCAAAAGTAGTATGGGGTAATTATGACCTAGGCCTACTAGAGAAGGTAATAGAAGTAGTTACGCTGACCTCCTAACAACAGCCTTTGCCAGTGCAAGTACCCAAGCTTCACAAGGGCACCCTCCAAAAACACTGCTGGAAGTGATAAAATGTCTGCCTCAGGTACCACGGGTATCACCCCCCACAGTCACCTGTGTGATACCTAGTATGGACAACTAAGCACACCAATCCATATCAGCAGTCGGGTGGAACGGTCTTAGGTCAAGATTTAGCAAATTAGAGAGGGGGTATCTCTCCTCTCTGCCTGCACTTTCCCTCGCACTTGACTCTCTGGAGGAGAGCTTTCCCGGTCCACCTAACGGTGTTGGATTTTTCTCATTAATAAACTTCTATGTTTCAAAATTTGAGCGGCCTTGGAGAGTTAACTCTCCACTCACCTAATCCAAGGCCCTACAACCTAGCTAGTTGATGTATGACACTTAATACGAAAATTGCTAGTTGTTTTTAAATTATATCGCTTATTTTAATTGGCTGTTATTTTATGTCAAGGGCATATGGAAATGAAACCAATGATGTTTGTATGACGCAGAAAGAAACCAATGAAAACCAAGGTATATGCAAATGCACTGATTTCCTTTTGATGAAGAGTGATTTCTACACAGGTTCTACGAGACTATTTTTTTACTTTTCTGTTCAGATAACCAGACTTCACACACCTCAAAAAGTTGCGAAAAAGACTAAAAATGATTATGTGCACCTAATGCAAATTACTAATGGCATGCAAATCCTAAGATGCTAGATCCAAGAAAGCAAAGTGAAATCTCTAATGATACCAAGGTTCAATCACTTTTTGGCAGTAAACAAATCTAGTTCCAAATCCGAAACTCAATGTATAAAGACGCCAAAAACATACTTGACATAACAGAATGAAATCAAAAGAAGAATCCCTTCCTAATCAAGTCAAGAACCTATGAATAAAGACTTCAACAAAGCTTCAAAAGATGAAAAGAAACCATTAAACAAAACAAAAGCAATGGGAAAAAAAGTTTATTTGGCTTTTGAGTTTTATCAAGAAAAGAGACTTCAAAGAGACTGAGAAACTATCTAGTTACTGAGTCAAGAAAAATTCAAATTTCAAGCAAAACTTCAACAAAATGCTCTAAGCCAACTGTGCTACTCTCGTAGCAGGACTTGTATGAGCAAGAGGAAGACAAGAAACCCAACAAATCAACTCAGCACAATAGCATAAACTTGCAGCAAACTCAAACTCCAGAGAATAAAAAAGAGACTCTTCGAAAATTGCAACAAGACCTATTTAATGAAATCAAGAAAACCAAATGCAAAAATAGGCAAAAATCAAAATGAAAATCAACTCATAAAGTTAGGAAAAAGCAAATGAGAAAAAGCTCTCTATCCTAAATACTCAGAACAGCCAAGAATCTTCAGAAAAAGATCTTGGTGCTCAAGCTAGAATTGCAAGCACAACAAACAAAGATTTCACTAAATGAGCCGGTCTTAAGACAATTAAGAGAGAAACAAGCATGAAACCACCTTAGACAGTCCAGAGACTTCAAGGATATCACAGGAACAAATCACCACAGGCAGACAAGACCAAAAAAGTTTAAAACCAAAAATTTCAAATTTCACTCAGGCATACGCACTTTAGCAGCTTTGCAACAAGAATTCATACGCGACTATGGTAAAGGAAACTCACATATACGCGGGTTCCTTTACAAAAAACAGCATGTATATGCAACTGTGCAAAAGAAAAAGTGCGTATGGAAAATTAAATAAGGAAAAATAAAAAAGGTTAAGCCTGAACAAGAAACCAGGTCTCTAATCTGACTGGTAAAAGATTTACTAAACTAGAAAAATTGATTGAAACTGTTGGGAACGTTCAAGATAGATGAAACAACCCAAAAGGGAAATCACAAGAATGTGATCCCCAGTGGAGTTGCCATTTCTATTTCTGGAAATAACTCCGTAAAGGTTTTTGGGTTGGCAACCTTCACAGATCGGGGGTATACCATTCAAGAAGGACTCACTTAACCTATCTTTTTATGTTGAAAACTCGATATAACAAGTTGCGGAACTTACCTGAAAGTCCTACGTTTGATGTAGATCCCACAGGGTGCAAACCCCCAGCAACTCCTCGTGCTTCGTAACCTAGAAATCAAGAAAGAATGAACACGAAACACTAGTTGTACAACATATATTGTTCCTAGATGTCAATGTAACTCATGTATAATATCATATAAACAATACTGAATGTTTAATTAATGAACTTTACACATATATAAAGAGATATAAACACATGAAGTTTGGGAACAAGATGGTTCTTCTCATTATAAATGGCATGTACAATAAAAGAAAGTGGAGAGATCACTTGAATCCTTCCATGGCCTTCGAGCAGACCGTCCTCTAGATTCGTCCAGCCCTCACCTCGCTAGGATTCTTCCAAGATGTGTGCACACAAGATGTCATATAAGATGATAATCATCTCAAGGAAACGAGGGTTTCTTGAATATACCTGGGAAGTGCAGGAGGCACGGGAATATCAGACTTGAAATAGGGCTCCAACAGAGTATAATATTTTCTCTCTCTCTTAGGCCATACACATGAGTGGCTTTTATACTCCCTCAAAGTAGTTTCAGTAGTTGGAAACAGTTGGGCCACAGGCTGGGGTGGTTGAATTACGGGAATAACCATCACCCTACCTTGGAAATAAGGAATTATATATATATTTTTAATGATTTAAATGGCATACACTGAAAAGTATGAACGGACTCACGTATATACGCAGAAAAGTCTAGGCATAATTGCGTATGGGATTTTAGACACTATTTTTTATGAATTTGTTCAAGTCTGGGGGGAAAGGGTGCCTAAGGCCAAAGAGACAATAATTATTCACATTAGGGTGAAAAATGATGCTATAACAAGGAGTGGATGATGGCACAAGTATGGTGCAAGAGGTATATTCCATAACCTTTTAGAGTCAGAAGATACTTCCACATTCGAAGAATTATTCCATATATGGTAGAGTGTTCCTAGTCTTCATACATGCATTGACGAAACTCAGGAGGTTTTGGATGGGTAATAGCTTCCAAGTGAAGATTTACCACCATGAACTTCAATCTTTTCTTTAGCAGAAACAGCTACAAGAGAGGCAACAAAAGTGGGATAGTAGTACTCCGGCATGTGACTTTGGCACTAATCATGTCAAAGAGGGGAGTTATGTGGTGATTGGTGCCTTATTACAGAAACCAGAAGTGCTGTCATTGAGGGATATAGATCCGTATTGGGAGTCCCAGCTATTAGTGGAGTATTCAAAAAACCACTTCACATGTGAATTACTTGATGGACAGGTTACTAATGAGAGGTATAGAGTGGTCGATGGAGTCATCTATTACCAAGGTCGGGTCTTCTTGACTAGAGATCTTGTTGTGGCCCTATAATTCATAACATTGGCAAGAATGAATGATAGAGGACAACATCAAACTGCCTTGGAGTCCAGGACCTAGCGTTCCTAGACTCAGAGAGGGATCTCTCTGTTTTTTATGATTTATGATTTAGCTTGATGGTTATAAATGTGTATATTAGGCTAGTTATAGAAATTATGAGGGTTGTTTGTTTTAATTGATTGAGTGGTTGGAAAAATAAAGTTGTGAAACTTAATCCATTGGGCTATGGAGTCATAAAAGGCTAAATTATGCATCAACTTTTCAAGGGAATTCATAAGGAAAACTAACTACTAAGACTGGATATTACTGGCAGTGTGAATATGAGATGAAAGAAAGAAGTGAGTTCAGTAATAGCTAAAGAGAATTTAAGAATTATTTAACTATACTTCAGAATAAAACATTAAGATAAAAAACACAGACATAATTAAGGTGCTCTCTCAGCAAATCTTATTCTAAATTTTCTGTTTTGAAATCAGATAAATTGATGCACAACATGAAATATGGAGAAAAAAATTTAACACAGAAGAAGAAACATCACCATTAACATAGCTCAAGAATCCTGTGGGTGGCCTTTTCTTATTGATGCTCAACAAAAAATATAGTGCTCCAATGCAATGATCTTTTACGATGCAAAGTCTTACAAGGTCCAACCTTTGATAATGGAAATGCAAGCAGTATTTAACTACAACTATGTTGGCTTCCCTAATCTACTTCGGCAGTCTACATTAGCTACAAATTTGATTAAAACTCAACAACTGTGGCCATGCAAGGCCCAAACCAAAAATATCTTTGGGAAACCGACTATAACATTAACTTCAGAATGTAACACTAATTTCGACAACTCTTTGTAAACAAAAAAACGGTAGGCTGAAGGTGGCTGAGGTAGTCTCAAAGATACAACACCGGTGGCTCTAACATCTAGCTCTGTCATTTAGACCACCCTTTTCGGATCATAAATTCCAATGCGACGCTAGCACTGCTGCTTCTCTAATCCTACTCCCCCTGTTACAAATTGATAGCTCTCCACCAAGTTTATTTGTCGAGCAATAATGTCAGCACATCTTGGAAGAAGTTCAATTAGCTGCCCTCCTCGGATCACAATATATTCAATAGAAAGTATGGCCTCCTCTAAAGCATCAATCTCTTCTCGGGAAAATCTTCTCTTGGTTGTTCCATCTGATATCTCAATATCATTCTTAAACTTTTTGAATGAACTAAAAGAACTTGCACCAAGAGTCTCCTAACTAGGAATAGTCCGCATGGCCGTTACCATATCCGGCATCATATTTGTCTCCATCACAAATATTGGTAGACTCCGATATTTATCCACTCCTCAAATTCATGTATTCTCCTTGAGCTTAGAATGTAAATAAAGAATTGCATCAACCGCTTCAGTAGTATCACAGGGTGCAGATATTTCACAATATTTCACCAACTTTGCTAATTTTGATTTAGATGAGTCTGCTGCCGTGAAAAATGGGAGAAATTGCTAAAAATAGGGGTAAACTCAGACATTCAATTCTCCCATCTAACGATACCTGTGTAAATTATGAGGGAGGTTATTTTATATAAACTTGTTCTGAACAAAAATCTTTTTCAGTTTTTTCAAATTCATCTTCAACTTGCAAAAATATCTTCCGCAATATCATGACCAAAAAAGAAAACAGAAATTTGAAAAATAGGGCTGAAATATGGCTTCGTTTCTCCTGTCTAAAGACACCTATAGAAATTCTGGGAGAGTTTTTTGTTCTTCAGCCCATTCTTAATAAAAAATTCTCTTGTTTTTTCAAAATTCACTCCCATTTTCCTGGAACCTCTCTTAGAAACAGACTGGTAATACTTGCTAAAAAACGGTTTCTTATTTGGGAAAGTGATTTTGAAGGATAAAAAATGGTATTTCGGACCCCCCCTGAAGTGGTAAGTGGTAATGGGGGGATGTCCGAAATCATGAGAGAATAACATGTAAGGGGGGGGGCATGAAATGTAGGTCGTCGGATTAAAGTGATGGTGAGTGGATGAGGTGGAAAGTGGTGGGGGTTTTAACTCCATGATGTGACATGTAAAATTTTTAGGATATGGTTTGTTTTGATTGATACCCTCCAACTATTCTGAACCATATGGAAATGGAACTTGCATCATACATTGATTTCCTTTCTCCAACATTCAGCTTCGCATTCTCCTTTTAATATATTACACTAGTCGAACCAGAACCTCTTTGGTTATCAAGGCCTTTCATTTATAATCAAGCAATCAACATCACATGTTAGCTGGTTCAAGAGTTTTCCACCTGCTGCCTGAAGTTAACTCTTTCATTCCACGTGGGATCCCTTAATATTTCCAGCAATTGTCGTTGCTGAACCCTTCAAGAATGCAGTTCCAGAGTTTTGAGATTGTCTAATTGCACCTTTATTTTCTAAGGAACCTTTAGAAAGTGGAGGCAGAATGTGAACAAGCTTCTTTCCCTTTTTTGATTTAAACCACTCCTTAAGATAGTCATTATCTGTTTCCGCTAGAATTTTCCATTTCCATTTAATACTTTTAGATTGGTCATTGAGAAGCTACATTTGCTCCGAGAAGAAAGATAACTTAGATATTTGTACTAAACACCAGAATATTCCAATACTGCGAGTAGTATGCATGTTTCCATACTTCGATTCCTAGACATGGCAGCAAACCTTTTTTATTTTTTTGGATCATCCAATTAAGGACATTTATTCAATCTTTTCAACTCCATACTCATTTAGCTTTTCTCTAAAAACAGAATTAATTAAATAATTCTATATTTCAAAAGAAATCTTGATTTTTTTTGGAATAAAATTTGGTGAAGCCATTTTCAAATTTGTCCCATTTTTTCTAATGGATTTAAAAATATGCAGGACAAAGTGTAAAATTTAAAATTTATCCAGTGCCAACATCCACTACTTCTGGGGATGGCAGCTCTGGAGGAGGTGTCAAGAATCTCAAATCTTTGGATTCATAAATTAGTGCCTTATCCATTGGGTTGATACCACAACTTGTTTCTTGCTCTGTCCTACAATTCAGTGACTGGAAACTAGCTGATTATTCTTTCTGACTTTGACCGATAAAAATAGACCACATGCTTTCCCAGCCAACTTATTTACATGCTGCAAATCTGAACTGAAATCTACAACCGAACTCATCCACTGCAAACCATCAAATTGAACATACTGCTGCACCCAGACAATCTAAATGCTGAAATCTAAACCATATTGAAACTAAAAACTAAAAGAAATATTAAACTAACACTGAGAAAATGCTCAAGGTACTGAGCTTATTTTCACACCTACCCACCCTAATATAACTTGGAGATGATATGTACACTAACTGAACTCTTTTTTCCAATGCAAAAAATCAAGTAAATGACTACATGATTGATTCTTGCTTAGTTTTTTTAGTAGGCTGAAAAAACAAAAGGGTCATTCCCTTCTTACTTGCCACTGAACAACAGTGTTCAAAATTTTTCTTAAAATCGGCAGCAAACCATTCGTGGCATAGCATACTCCTTCCTTAGATGATTCTAAAAGGTCCCTGAGGATTCGAATAACCAACTACATCCAGGATTTCTCTTTGTTCCACTTTGTCATGCTCAGTATCCTTATGAAAGAGAATATTTGCACATTCTTCATGGTCAAATGATATGGCATATTCACTGTATACCTGTCCTCAAGCAAACCTGATATGTCTTGACTGCGTTGGCTGAATTTTGTTTGAAGGCCATCATTTTGATGAACAGAAGAAATTGCCGGCAATAAGCCTTCTTGAGAAGGTATAACAACATCAATATCAATCTGTTCTACATATGTCTCTTCATGAGAAAATAATTTAGTACATAAATCAATAGTAGAACCAATAGCAATAATCTCCTCATTACATATAAATTGAGAGGTCGGTTGCATGCTCAGAATCTGATTAATTTCTTCTTCAGTTAAAGGAGGAGGCAGTATTTATTTTCTTTGGATTGAACAACAATCATTTTCTTTCTCTTGTGAAGACTGATCATGAGACTGAATATCTTCTTTAGCCTCATACAAAAGAGCAGATGAATTATCATTTTTCCCCATAGAGAGACCCTGTGAATCTATTTTCATTTCTTGATGGCTTTCATTTTCAACAAACCTCTCTTGGTTATCACGACAGTTAAATTGAGAATGAAATTCATGAATTGCTTATAAGAGATCCTCAGGATGCCAATTTCCTAGATCTTCATCAATATTTACAAGGTATTGTATGAGATCCTTAGACTGATCACAACAATTTTCAGCTAATGATAACGATGGAGAATATTCTTTATAATTCTCATAAAATACCTTGTGGAAAAATTTTAAAGAAAACAAACTACCAGGATTCAAACCTTCATACCATTCCCTCGCTTTCTCTTCAAATGTTGCCATGAACATCTTCATGAGGCAATCCTCATGCCATTCGACCTTCAACTTCCATGAGTGTATATGAAATTTAATGAGATGTAACGAAGCATCATCAACATTCACATCTTGAAAAATAGGAAGATTTCTTTTCCAATATACCTGAGGCATTTTGTGTGGGAATCCGGGAATGTGATCTCTGGTCATTGGAGCATACCTGTGTTGTATTCTTGGATTCATACTATCCATCAGTCAGAGAATGGAATCACTGTATATTCGCAACCAATCTGGATTATTCTACTAGTGGAGCCTTTAGGTCAACTGAAAATTGTGGAGTCTCTGGGTGGATGATTTCAACCTTCTAGTGTTTGGCTGTTTTTCCACCATCAACAACAAGATACCAATCTTAGAACATACTTAAATCATACAATTTTGACTGGGGTTTCTGAGTTCTGATGAAATATTGAGCTCTTTTAGTAATTCCCCATTATTGTCGCCATTATGTTGTGGCCCTATAATTCATAATATTGGTAAGAATGAACGATAGAGGACAACATCAAACCGCTTTGGAGTCCAGGACCTAGCCTTCCTAGAATCAGAGAGGGCTCTCTCTGTTTTTTATGATTTATGATTTAGCTTGATGGTTATAAATGTTGATATTAGGCTAGTTATAGAAATTATGAGGGTTGTTTGTTTTGATTGATTGAGTGGTTGGACAGAAAGAGCTATGAAACTTAATCCATTGGGCTATGGAGTCATAAAAAGTTGAATTGTGCATCAACTTTTCAAGGGAATTCACAGGGAAAGCTAACTATTCAGATTGGATCTTACTGGTAGTGTGAATATGAGATGAAAGAAAGCAGTGATTTCAATAATAGCGAAAGAAAAGTTAAGAATTCTTTAACTATACTTCAGAAGAAAACATTAAGATAACAAACACAGACAGAATTAAGCTGCTCTCTCAGCAAATCTTAATCTAAATTTTATATTTTGAAATCAAATAAATTGATGCACAGCATGAAAGATGGAGAAAAACATTTAACACAGAAGAAGAAACATCACCATTAACATAGCTCAAGAATCCTGCGGATGGTATTTTATTATTGATGCTCAACAAAAAATACAGTGCTCCAATACAATGATCTTTTACAATGCATAATCTTACAAGGTCCAACCTCTGATAATGAAAATGCAAGCAATATTTAACTGCAACTATCTTGGCTGCCCTAATCTACTTCGACAGTCTACATTAACTACAAATTTGATTAAAACTTGACAATAATGGCCATGCAAGGCCCAAACCAAAAATATATCTGGCAAACTGATTGTAACATTAACTTCTGAATTAACTTCTGAATGTAACATCAATTTTGGCAACTCTTCATAAACAAAAAATGGGTAGGCTAAAGGTGGCTGAGGTAGTCTCGAAGGGACAGCACTGGTGGCTCTGACATATGGCTCTGTCATTCGGACCGTCTTTGCCAGATCATAAATTCCAATGCGGTGCTGGCACTGCCGCTTCTCTAATCCTACTCTCCTTTCTCTGTTACAAATTGATAGCTCTCCACCATCTTTATTTGACGAGCAATAATGTCAGCACATCTTGGAAGAAGTTCAACTAGCTACCCTCCTGGGATCACAATATATTCAATAGCAAGTATGACCTCCTATAAAGCATCAATCTCTTCTCGGGAAGATCTTATCTTGGTTGTTTCATCTTATATCTCAATATCATTCTTCAACTTTTTGAATGAACTAAAAGAACTTGCACCAATAGTCTCCAAACCAAGAATAGTCCGCATGGCCCTTACCATCTCCGCCATCATGGTTGTCTCCATCACAAATATGGGTAGACGCTAATATTTGGCCACTTCTCGAAACCATGAATTCTCCTTGAGCTTAGAATGTAAATCAAGAATTACATTATCTTCTCTCGTAGTATCGAAGCGTGCAGACATTTCACAATCTTTCGCCAGCTTTGCTAATTTTTCTTTAGATGAGTCTACTGTCGTGGAAAAAGGGAAAAACTACTGAAAATAGGGGTCAACTCAGACATTCAATTCTCCCATATGAAGACACTTGTGTAAATCCGAGAGAGGTTATTTTAGATAAACCCATTCTGAACAAAATCCATTTTCGTTTTTTTTTAATTCATCTTCAACTTACCAAAATAGTTGCCGCAAGATTGTGACCAAAATAGAAAAAACGGAAATCTTAAAAATAGGGCTGAAAGATGGCTTCGATTCTCCCAATTGAAGACACGTGTAGAAATTATGGGAGAGGTTTTTGTTCCTCAACCCATGCTGAATAAAAACCTTTCTCAAGTTTTCAAAATTCACTCCCATTTTTCCGAAATCTCTCTCGGAAATGGACTGGTAATATTGGCTAAAAAATGGTTTATTATTTGGGGAAAGTGGTTTTGAAGGAGAAAAAATGGTATGTCAGAACCCCCCTAGAAGTGGTAAGTGGTAATCGGGGGGGCTTCGAAATCATGATAGAATGACATGTAACGGGGTGGGGGGTTAGCGAATTGAAACGTAGGTCGTCGGATTAAAGTGATGGTCGGTGGATGAGGTGGAAAGTGGTGGGGGTTTTAACTCCATGATGTGACATGTAAATTTTTTAGCATATAGTTTGTTTTGATTGATACCCTCCAACTATTCTGAACCATATGACAATGGAACTTGCATCATACATTGATTTCCTTTCTCCAACATTCAGCTTGGCATTCTCCTTTTAAGATATTACACTAGTCGAACCAGAACCTCTTTGGTTATCAAGGCCTTTCATTTATAATCAAGCAATCAACATCATGTGTTAGCTGGTTCAAGAGTTTTCCACCCACTACCTGAAGTTTAATCTTTCATTCTGCATGGGATCCCTTAATATTTCCAGTAATTTTCTCTTCTGAACCCTTCAAGAATGAAATTCCAGAGTTTTGAGATTGTCTAATTGCGCCTTTATTTTCTAAGGAACATTTAGAAAGTGGAGGAATAATGCGAACAAGATTCTTTCCCTTTTTTTATTTAAACCACTCCTTAAGATAGGCATTATCTGTTTCCTCTGGAATTTTCCATTTCCCTTTAATACGTTCAGAATTGGTCGTTGAGAAACTACATTTTCTCCATGTAGAAAGATAACTTAGACTTTGTACTGACCACCAAAATATTCCAATACTACGAGTAGTATGCATGTTTCCATACTTCAATTCCTAGCCATGGCAGCAACCTTTTTTATGTTTTTGGATCATCCAACTAAGGACATTTCTTCAATTTTTTCAACTCCATACTCATTCAGATTTTCCCTAAACACAAAATTAATTAAATATTTCTATATTTCAAATGAAATCTTGATTTCGTTTAGAATAAGATTTGGTGAATCCATTTTCAAATTTGTCCCATTTTTGCTAATGGATTTAAAAATATGCAAGAAAAAGTGTAAAATTTAAAATTTATCCAGTGCCAATAGATTCCAAGCTCAAGGAGAAGATACTACATGCATCACATGACTCACTCCTTTCTGGTCACCAGGATTTCATCAAGACATATCAGGCCAATTGGGAGAGATTATCATGGGAGGGTCTCAAGGAGGATGTGCTCCAGCATATCAAGGAATGTGTAGTTTTCTTGAAGAATGAGGAGGGAAACAACCATCCTGCAAGGTTGCTACAGCCACTTACTCTTCCGGGACAGATATGGGAGAGCTCATATATGGACCTCATCACCATCTTGCCAACAGTACATGGTAAGGATTGTGTCTTTGTACTTATTTATCAACTAACAAAGTATTTGCATTCCTTTGCCACTTATTTATAGTACATTTCTCCACAAGAGGGTAAGCCTCTCCTTAGACTTCATGGTCTTCTTAAGACCAAAATCAGTGACAGAGCTAGCCCTTTCTTGTATGGCTTTGGGCAAGTATTGTTCTATTTTGGGTATACTCAGTTGACACCCAATGCCATTTACTACTCCCAAATAGATGAGAAGATAGACACAGCAAGAAAGTGGTTGGGGAGCTACTTGCCACATTATATTCAGGGGCAGCAAGGAGCCAAACTGCACTGGCTCTATTTGGGGGACTATTGCCACCACTCGACATTTCATATGGCACTCAGTATATTTCTCCTTTTGTTTCCATACGGTGATGATGTTCTATTCGTTATATGGGGAATGACTTGGGCAAGTAAGGTTATGTTGAGGCCTCAAAATTCGCTGCCACAACATGGGGGAAAACCACCTGGTCCAGAACTTAGAGAAACTCCTTTTACGTTTGGTGTGGTGGCTCCGACTAGCGATAGTTAGACCAATTTCCCAATAAATAATGATTTTGGGTGTGTTTTGATTATACAACATGCAATGGAAAATGATTCTAATCTATCACATGCATCTATCTAAACTATCTATTCGACTATATACCCAGGGTGTTTCTTCCTTTATGTGATCGAAAGAGATATCTTTCAACTATTAGTAATGTAGATTATTTAACAAAGAGATGAAAATGATATAAGATGATTCTTCTAAAAAAATAGTTTGATTAGAAGAATTGTGAAAAGTATATCGCATTTATATGTGTGATTATATATCTAATAAGAAATCACAGACAAATATTAGTACAAAAGTGCATGTAACAGTCATCCATAATTACGTCTCAAATATATAATGCAATAAAAATATGACTGTCAATCTAGAGAGCAAGACTTAATACAAGTGAATAGAAGTACCATATGTACGAAGTTCTACTCATGTAAACTGACAGTAGATATCTACTTCTCTTCACTTTAAATCAATTTAATGAGTACAGTAGTGCAACATCAGTTAAACAGCTTCAAATTTCAAAAGATAACAGATTGTGTTCCGTTAATTCATCAAAGCATTCACAAACTTAAAAAAGTGCATTCTTTGAGAATGTTTT
Source organism: Pinus albicaulis (assembly GCA_034641835.2). NCBI lineage: Eukaryota > Viridiplantae > Streptophyta > Pinopsida > Pinales > Pinaceae > Pinus > Pinus albicaulis. The sequence goes on along the minus strand of CM076570.1, from coordinate 1,623,567,545 downwards.
TGACAAATTTCTGGACCCTTCTCTAAATGCATGAGAGGGGTTTAAATAATAAACTAACTATGTTTTAACAATAGATTATTACATAAAAATAGAGGAGATTTCAAACAACCATCCTCGTAAGACTAACTTTAACTACAATCTATGAAAATAAAATAACCATATGACTTATGGATTCCAATCTTTCTTTTGGATTTGATCCCGAATTTGACAAATATCTAGCATGGGCTTGAGCTGAGCTGGCTGCAAAATCTTTGACCTGACATGTCCCATGAATATCGCATTTGAGAGTGATGGTTGTGATCTTCTTGTTGAATCTGTTAAAGACTGCGGGTTCTAGTACTAATGATAAGGTTTGATCATAAAATTCCAATAACTTTCTTGATCAAACTTATTTACTTTTGTAATCGTTTGATCCTGCATTTCTGCCTTTTGTTTCCACTGTGTTTCCAGCTATTTAACTTCAGAGAGCACTTCAGAAGTGAACTCTTTGATCAGTTATTCTTTCAACAATTGTTCACATACATATTCAGTAATTTCCTTTATCAACCTTGATGCTTTCACTGCTGCTTTCTCTGCTTGCTTTATATGTGCTTCCCAATCCTTAAATAAGATCTGCTTGTGGGATTTTTCTATCTGGGGTAGACCAGCTTCCTTGCTTGAGTATGATGCTTGCCATTGAATGTGTTCATTGATTTTATTTTTTATCTTCTCACATTCAAGTTTCTGGATATCAAATTGTTGGATCAATATTTCACTTGAGTCACAAGAAGAGCCAGTAATAGAAGCTTGTTGGAAAGATACTTCTTGTTGTTGCTTTAACTTAGTATTCACATCCAATGCTTCCTTTATGAATTTCTCTAACTGTGGTTGGCTTTATAATCTTTTTGATCACTGCTTCTAGTTGTGCTTGCTTCTCAATGAGTTGTACTTGATGCTGTAAATAAAGACTTTCGAAATCCTTATGAAATTGGGACATTTTCAATTCTATTTTCTTGTTGGAGTTAGACTTTTCTTGATTTTACAGTCTCTCTAATTCTTGTATTCTGTATTCTCTCTCCTTCAGTAACATTTTAACCTCAGTATCTTTATCAAAAGTGGCAGTAGCATATGCCCCTAAAAATTGTGATAGTTTGGTTAAATGTTCAGCAGGATCAGCTAGAGGATCCTTCCATAAAACATCAACAAATTCATTTGTGAGATCTGTGACTGTATCATATATTATTCTCCTTTCGCTTCTCCTGACTACAACCTTATGACTAGGACTATAGAAGACATCCAACAAAGGAATTTCCTCAATTTGTAACACTATTTGTTCTGTGGGATAAGTCGAGATGATGTCTCGATCATGAGTTTCACAAACTTGTTGTAGTGGAATAACAATTTTAACTAGCTTCTGGGAATGTTTAGGTGTCTGAAAACTGGCAGCTTTATCAGTATTGGGATTTGTTTTAGGAGTATTTATTTCTTTAGAAAACTCCTCCCATTCACTATTCAAATTCTTTGGTTCGGAATTTTCTGATTGATCAAGTGTATCTTCACTGTGCTGAACTTCTTAGGAAGTTGACTCTGTTCCATTACTTCCTCCATTCTCTTGTATCTCAATCTCTTGGATTACTTGATCAATTATCTTTTCTGGGTTTTCCTTTCTATTTTCGGATTCATTTTTAGAATGATTTGAATTCTGAGATTGATGCTTTGATTTTCCTGATTCATCTTCAAACATGTCTTTCACTTCATTATCCAAGCTAATACTTGGAGTAGGTCTGTTGACATCTTCAATAGTCAATAAATCTAGAGGAATCCTTTCCAATTCATCTTCATTGAGTTGACTTCATGCAAACTTAAGTCTATCTAAAAAATTTTCAATACCTTGAAAGAAATCATCAAATCTATCTATCTCTTTCAGAAAAGGTTTTAATTTGAGCTATTTGATGTAATTTTTAATCACATCATTGGGGTCATATGGACGCTTTGGCATTACTTCCAAATTAAATAGATTAACTTTCAACACTTCCTTATAGGCATGACTAATATCAAAAACTGAAAAAGTACCACACTGTAAAGGGAAATTAGGCCAAACGGCCTTCTTAGCATCTTTAAGCTGTTTTGAAATGCCATTTACAACAAGCTAGTAGGCTATCTCTCATGCAAGTAATTTGTCAGGAAGATAATATGGCAAGACGTGACGAGAAGCATAACTCCCAAATACTCTGACATAATTGAAACTTTCCTTTGCAAACCATCTAGCAACAGACATAATGTTTGTACTAGCCTCTTTGGAAACCCTAAGGGCTTTCTCATTTACTATCATCTAGTTCATAGGAAACATGACTCTATCGAAAATTTTGTAAAAATGCAAATGGAATTCTGAATCCCAAAGAGATCTGTGGTAAATGTCGATTTGGGTAGGGTCTTGGGCTGTCCATTTCCATCCCATGCTAGGAAAACTAGAAGAAAAAAAAATTGCGTCCATGACATAGGCACTCATATAAAAGGGGGGTATTTATCTAGATGAAACACTTCTTTTACTCCTATAATCCATGATGTTTCCGGCAAAATTATCTGATAGGATATTTTCCCAATTCAAAATTAAGGAATTGACAATTGTGTCAATCAATCTACATAGAACCTAGTGGTATCAGGTTTTTCATATAATCACTACAAGAAAAAGACCCTCTAGTGGAGGTTATAAAGGAGGTTTTTAGTGTTATAAAATTGGATAAAATTGTCAAAAAAACATATGCTACCACATCCGTTTTTGGTAACGGAGGTTTTGGCGGAGATTTTAACATAAATTCAACACAACTAAAAAAAAATGGGCAGCCAGAGGTTATTACGGATGCTTTTTCATTGGTTCTCTTATCAGGTTTTAACGCACCAGTGCGTATCGGTAAACAGCGCACTGGGGCGGTCGAAGGAGAATGCACCGGGCCATTAAGGAAAATAATAGCACTGAGCCTAGTGTTGGTGATACAACGCACGTGGCCGTTCTAATTGGTCTTGGGATTTGAGCGGTGCCCATAGGTCGTATAAGCGCACCAGTGCATATTCTTATATAAATGCCTCGGTGCATCGTATCACACAAATGCACCGAGGTTTACAATTGGTATCGGTATTCGTGTGGTGCAAATATGTCATACAAATGCACCGGTGCTTATCGACACATAAACGCCTCGGTGCGTACTATCACACAAACGCACCAAGATTTGTAATTGTTATTGGTATTCGTGCGATGCCTATTGGTCATCCAAATGCACCGGTGCGTATAGACAGCAAAAACGCCCTGGTGCATAGTATCACACAGATGCACCGCAATTTATAATTGGTATCGGTATTCATGCGGTGCTCATAGGTGGTAAAATGACACTGGTGCGTATAGATACATAAACACACCGGAGCACCGTATCACACAAATGCCTCGCTATTTTTAACTAGTTTTGGTATTTGTGCAGTCCCGATAGGTAGTATAAATGCACCAGTGCGCTTAATAATACAAGCACACTAGTTTTCATTTTGCATTTTTTAGAAACATCAACCTATGGTAGTGCAATTATTGTGATTTTTTTAAATTCATTATTCATCAAAAGTCGACACATGTTATAACAATATTCATATTAATTAAATTTTTATTAATGGATTTGAATGTGATGTTTAGATTAATTTGTTATATCATATCATAATTATTGTGGTTTTTTAAAATTCATTATTCATCAAAAGTAGACACATATATATGTTATAACAATATTCATATGAATTAAATTTTTTTACTGCATTTGAGAACGACAATGGAGAATGCAATAGCGACAATAGAGAACGCAATAGAATAAATTAAAACATTTATTATATGTGTGTGTGTGTGTGTGTGTGTGTGAATAAGACATTCTTTGTCATACAAAATGGGATAGTTATTGGTATCCATTTATCTTTAAATTGGGAAACTATGTCCATTACATTAAAGAAAATGTTTGATTTCACAGACATTTTTCCAAAAATAGTACAACGCCTTGCTTTTATATCCAAACATAGTGATCATCATTCTTCGCTTGAACTGCTATCACTGCTAGAGCTTATTCCATGACTTGGGTTATTTTTAAAAATGTTTTGTTCACGACGTTGATTGTTTTTTTCTTCTTCACCTTCTTCCATCTACAAACATAAAAATAAACTGTAATGAGTGTATATACATTGGTGAGAATAATGAAAATTGCAATATTAAATAATATACATCAATGTAAATAAAAAAGAAATGACGTACCAATGCAACGATTGACTCATAAACTATACACATTCTTTCAAAACCATGTAACATGCCATCTTTCAAGATTTGATCTATTGGCACAGTGCCATACTTTGTTTCCCATAAGAAATCTTATATTTAATATAAAAGATTTATTTTTTCTATTAATTATAGACGTAGCTAAGTAAAACAAGATCGATAGATGCTTACAAATTCCACAATTAAGTTATGATATGCCAACATATATGCACAACCCATATTTAAACCAATTTCAATCAATTCCCCTTATGATTCTTCTTTGTATGTTAGCACCTGTTTGGAGACATTCAATGATTATTTTTGTAAAGAAACTTAAAAATACAAAAATGAAATCTAGTTAAGTTGTTATAAGGAAGTAACAATTACTCACAAACTTAGATATCAATCCTTTTCTTCCTTGTCGTCCTGTTTTATGTGCTGAATGGGTTCCATTTTCTTTTCTTTTCTACAAGAAAATGCTTGAAAATTAATATTTAATGCTAAATTGTTTATTTATTTTACCTAATGATCAAAAATTTCAATGATTACATATTACATTTGAAGCACGTTGTTGTTGAGATGGCTCCTCCTGCGATGCAATTTTGTCCATTTCTTTGACCATCTCCTTGTACACCTTTTTGGACATTCCTATGCATATTTCTGATATCAGCTCGTTCATCATTTGATATTTTCGTAATCTTCCTGAAAATGTAAGATGACAATAAACTATTTAATTTTTATATTGATATATGAAAAGTAAGTATAACAAAAGTGATATTTATAAATAATTCTAGACAAACATCTAAAGGAATATTACTTTTTCATTTCTTTTTTTTTTTTTTTGGTACGTTTTTGCTATTAAAAGTCTGACATGTCTCATTAACCAATTCTCTGGAAACTCTTCTTGTAGTTTACATAAAATTTGGTTCTTGGAATCATTGGTTTGGTTTTTGTATTGTAAGTGGAAAGAACGTCTATACAGTCATTCCACTAGATCCCTCAAACATTTGTAAAAGTTTTCCCCCCTTTCGTTAACCTCCAACGCCACTCCAGATGAACTAAGGAGCAATTCGTTTTCATTTTCATGTTCTATTGTTTTTCTTTTCTTAGAACAACATTCTTTTTCTGAGTTTTTGGTCCCAGTAGAACATTAAACAGAGGTGAATTAGTATATTTTTTCGCACATGTTATCTAATAATTTTAATTATATTATTAATGAAAATTTAAAAAATAAACTCTTATTGGATCGATAGTATTTTTTCATTCACCTGATTCATCCTTTTGAAATTTTTCCATCAAGCTTATACGTTCTTTTGGTCCTAGATGAGAAATAATCTTATCAAGCTTCATCATTTTATGGCTCTTCATGATACACATTAAACAATACATATTATTTAAACTTACATATAGTTCAAAAATAAATTTTTTGTAAAAAATTTACAAAGAACTTGCCTTTTTTTGCTTTTCTTGATGTGTTATTAGTATTTTTGTTACTTGAACTCTTGTCAATCATTTCTTTAACAATATCAAACCTGTATCATATCAGCCAATAATATATTTTTAAATAAACTGTCAACTTTTGAATTAAAAAAAAAAATCTCAAAAAAACAATGCACCATTCATGGTGAACGCACCGACGTCGGTGCATGCATGTCTTTCACACGCACCGCAAAAACAGTATAATACACCGTATGGTGCTCTATGTCAACAAGAAGCCCCGGTGCATTACATGTCAATGACCGCACCAGTTAACCATCATAAAAATAATAAAAATCGTACAGTGTTAGTTTTTTTAGCGTAAATGGGTGTTATATTTTACATATGGTGCACCGTTAAAAAAATATTATTTTTTCACATTACTTATCCGGTGCTCTTGTAAACAACAGAGCACTGGTGTGCTACCTTACATAGGGCGCACTGTAAAAAATCTGTTTTTTTTTTAAATCATTCCAAGGCCGACATGGATTAGGATACGACTATGCTAATCATCCCGTAGGTTGCATGTCTTAGGTATATATTTAGCAATACAAACCCTATAAATCTAAATTGAAAATTCCTCATTTTGAATCACAGAAAAAAGAAGAAGAAAGGGGAGAAACAAAAATAAAGTAAGGTTTGTATTTTTTGAAAGTTTTTTTTTCGAAACTAAACATTAGCAGTGCGTCATAATGAAATAGCGCACTGGCCGGATATTTTTCTAATTTTTATGATAGTACTTTCACAGTGCACTATGATAACAAAGCGCCCCAGTGCACACTTTCAGACAGGATGCACCGATATTTTTTTTTAATTACGCAAGGATCGACATGGATTGGGATCCGACTATGTAGTCAACTCGTTCGTTGGATGTATTAGGTTTATATTTAGCAATATAAACCCTATAAATATAAATTGAAAAGCCCTAATTCTGAAATCACAGCAAGTGGGAGAAGACAGGGCAGAAACAAAAATAATGTAAGGTATGTTTGTAAAATGGTTTTTTTTCAAAACAACATGTTGTGTGGTGCGCCATAGTGTAATAGTGCACCGGTGCCATATGTTACATATGGCGCATTGATAAAAACATAATTTTTTTTTTTAAATTTTTTATCACTGTACTTGCGTGGTGCGCATGTATAATAGAGCGCACCGGTGCACTATGTTACGAAGGGGGAACCGACGAAAAAAAATGTATTTTTGAAGATTGACGCAAGGGCCGACATGGATTGAGATTTGACTATGCAAATCCTCCCGTTGTTTGCATGTCTTAGGCTTATATTTAGCAATAAAAGACCTATAAATATAAATTGAAAAACCTTAATTCTGAAATCACAGCAAGTGGGAGAAGAAAGGATAGAAACAAAAATAATGTAGGGTATGTTTGTAAAATGGTTTTTTTCCAAAACAGCACATTTTGTGGTACTCCATAATGTAATAGTGCACCAATGCCATATGTTACAAATGGCGCACTGATAAAAACATATTTTGTTTTTTTATTTTTTATCATTGTACTTCAGTGGTGCGCTGGTATAACCAAGCGCACCAGTGCGCAACGTTACGCAGGGCACACCGACAAAAAAAATCTGTATTTTTTTTAAGATTGACGCAAGGACCAACATGGATTGGGATCCGACTATGCAAGTCGTCCCGTGGGTTGGATTTCTTATGAGTACAGAAACCCTATAAATCTAAATTGAAAATAAAGAGGGAGATAAAATGGCAGAAACAAAAAGAATCTAGGGTTTTGTTTGTAAAAATTGATTTCTTTTTTAATTTTTGTTTCTGAAAACTGCAGAAAAAGGTAAAAAAATGTAGAAAAAAGTACAAAAAAACTATAAACTTTACTCATGTCGTTTAAAATTCTATGGTATAGGGTTTGAATTACCAAAGGTTTGGAATTCATATTGTTTGAAAATTTCTGTTCAAACGTATTTTCCTACTCCACAGTGCTCTCGTGCTCTGTTTGCTCCAGGTATGTATCCTGCAAATATCTCGCTGAAATTTTTTGCAAAAATAGTGAAATAATGAAAAGTGTTTAGTATTTAAAGAAATGTTTTATGAAATTAGATTTTTGAAAATATTTTGCCGCCCAATTTTCAATTTACCGCTTTTCTCTTCACTTAAAGAAAATAGTGTTGCGCTTTTTTTTATTTCGGTTATTTGTTTACCGGTGCGTCGTTTAATTCAACCACACCGGTGCTACTTGATACAAAAGTGCACCGGTGTGCAAAATAAAGAACTGGTCGATGCGGTTATTTGAATAGTACGCACCAGAATTACATTTAGATTTGTGTACCAAAGTTTATTGTTGTTTTGCTCAAATGCAAGGAGAAAATATCATATATTATATGAAATGGAAAATTCTTCAAAATCCAGCTCATTCCATAATATTTCTCAAAGTTCATCGCGGATTTCTCCCTATCCATGTGGAGACGTAATATTTACTTCAGATTTGTTTTATTTTTTCACTATCTAATTGAATTTATGTATGTTTTTTTTATCCATGTAGTCAATCATGCACAACTTAATTAAATTTATAATGTATACAAATTTGCAGGTTCATGCAGATTCATCATCGAGTTCAGATGCACAAAATTATATTCAAAATACTGCTCCAAAACATCGAAAGTTCTTATCTGGAGCTGCATACCGCAAGACGCATTTGGTAGATGAAAATGGACAACCGCTTCACCCTGCCAATTGTAACAATATTGCATCTTCTAGCCACAATCCCGAGTCAATGATGGTAATTATAATTATAATTATTTGGTATATATATTGATTAATATGTAATTATTTCAATGTCAAACCAATTTATAATCATGCAATATTGTCAACGTGGTTACTAATTGATATCATAATATTTTGTAATAATTGTTCAATTTTTTTTTTAATTATTAGGATTCTAGTGATGATGAACGACCTACCTACCATCTTCCATTGCACCCCATGACAATATCAAATCGAGCGAAGAGTGAATTAAGAGAAAAAATTGCAGAGGAACGATACCAAGAATAGTTGAATCAACCATCGATTCAATACCCGCTATGTCCAGATTCACCAATTAGGAATGACTACAGAAATAATAGTTCTTCACAAGCTGGTAATGGAGACAATCAAATAGAGGTTGGTATGGATGATTACTTAAGGGATAGGACTGCCATGGATACAATGTTGTTAGATGCATTCCAGAATGATGATCAGCTAGGGGATGATGCTCATATCGCTGACACCTTTTTCGAAAGCCTTAAATTTACTTCCACCACCCCTCTCTTTGGACTCGATGGTCAGTCAAAGTCTACCCAGTTGGGGACAATGATGTTATTGTACAACTTGAAAGCAAATTTTGGCTTGTCAAATGCATGTTTCTCAGAACTTTTGAGGTAAGTTACCATAAGGTACTTCCCTTATATATAAATTTGAAATATAATCAGTACACTACAATGAACATTACAAATGTTAAATTTTATGAACGTTAATAATTATATCGACATTAATGTACATTTATTAATATAGTTTTCCATGATCACCAACTACAGGTTATTCAAAGATAAGGTTCTTCCAAGTGATAATGTCTTGCCTGGTAGCTGCGAGGAGGAAACAAAATTGTTGAAAATGTTGGGTGTTGAGTACATATCAAATCATGCATGTCCAAATGATTGTATTCTATATAGAGGATAATATGTAGACAAAGAGATGTGTCTGAAATATGGGCATGACAGGTATGATAAATCAAAAAAGAAGGGTAAATCACATACTGGTCCTCCTTTTAAGATATTGAGGCACATGCCTATAATCCCAAGGATTCAAAGGCTCTTTCGTTGCAAAGAATTAGCTATGTTGCAGGGATGGCATGCCTCACACAAAAGTGAGTTGGGAGTTATGCGAATACCAATTGATTCAATATCCATGAAGCATATAGAGGATACATGGCCCGAAAAATTCAAGAATGAAGTACGAAGTCTATGACTCAGCATAGCCATGGATGGCGTCAACCCATATTCCCTCCAGAACACCAACTATTCTATTTTGCCTGTAGTAGTGATCAATAACAATATCCCCCCATGGTTTTCCATGAAGAATGAACATCTTATGTTGGCTCTCATAGTCCCTGGTACAAGACAAGTGAAGAATATGGATGTCTACTTACAACCACTGGTAGATGAATTGAAGGAATTATGGGATGGGATAAATGTATACGATGTATCAAGACCCATCTCACCAGAGAGGAGGTTTACGTTGTATGGTATATGTGCTTACACGACATATGATTATCCAGGCTTAGGAGTTTTCTCTGGTAAATTACATGTTTAATTTATTGATTTGTTTATATATAATGTAACAATATTCTTTCACATATTAGTTATTTAATTCGTTGTAATATTATTTTTTCTGATCTTCATGATATCCTTTAACGTGCCATGCATATTAATTAATGTATACAAATATAATCTTGCAGGTCTTGTAACAAAAGGGTATTTTGGATGTAAATGTTGTGGACCTTCTCTGAAACCTAGATGGTCCAAGGACCTACGAAAGCCAGTGTATGATTGCTCCAGGATATTCCTACCAGAACAACACCCTTACAGAAGTTTAGCATCTGCTTTCAATGGTAAACGAGAAAGAACCCAAAGGCCTCCAATAATGACACCAGCTGAATGGCTTAGAACATATGAGAGAGAGAAGGAGAAGGAGTTCACAGAAATGTTCGATTCAAATGGGGAGTCTAAGTTCGATGATCTAGATTTATTTAACACCTATGTTGAGAAATTTCCCATTGGGATGAAAAGGAAATCTATCTTTTATGACCTCCCATATTGGGAGCATCTTAAGATTGCCCACTTATCAGATCCCATGCATATATTTAAAAATGTTTCATCTTCTTTATGGAGGCACATATCATCGAAACAAAGTGACACATTGGTGGTTAGGAAAGATCTTATTACTTCAAAAACTGAAAGGAAATATTGGCCAAGATGATTAGAAAGTATGGGATCGGAGGTAGGCGCTGGTCCCTCTCATTCATGGTTTTTCAAAGAAGGTGATGTCCCGTGGATTTTAAAAAAAGATGATATATCTTTGGCAAAGGAAGTTATAATGGATGTGATGGTGCCAACTTCATATGGGTCTTCACTACAACATTGCTTCACCGTGGATGACCATTTGTCGGGGTTGAAATCGCATGACCATTTGAATCTTCTAAGAGTACGTATAATGTCAAAAGCATGATTTTATTATTTGTTATATTAATAAATTTTATCCCATGCGGTGATCTTAAAACATAACTAATTTTGTATATTATTTCACGTTTTTATAACTTTGCAGTGTCATTATCCTTTGTTTGTGCATGGGTGTGTGAAACATGAATTCCCTCAAGACCTAGGACATGCCATATCTAAATTATCTACATTTGTACGTTGGATCACGTCAAAGGAGATTCATGTGGCTAGCATTCCATGGTGGCGTCAAGAGATAGTTGAGATTGTTTTTATGTTTGAGAAGGAACTGATGATGAGTTTCATGGACTTACAGGTTCATATTCTAGTCCACCTGGTAGATGAGGTTGAATTAGTTAGGGTTGTTTCTTGTCATTGAATGTTCTTCTTAGAGAGGTACATGAAAAAATTGAAAGGTTTTGTTCGACAAAGGGAAAAACCCGAGGGGTCTATGGCAGAGGGGTACATATCATACGAGTCTTTCTACTATGCCAGTGAGTACATCAAGCAGATCAACAATAGACTAGGTGTGGTGATTTGGAGCGATGAATTGGATGAAGACAAAAGAGAAGGAGAGTTGCTCCAAACAAGTGGAAAAAAGCGCTTGATAAAGAGTAAGAGACTTATAATTTTTCAAATTTACAAAAAGTAATTAATTATATTCATGTTGAACTTCAATATAATGTATATTTTGATCTCTAAATACTATATAATTTTGGTTTGATTTCATCAGCGAATGCAGAAATTGAAGCAATCAATAAATTCATTCTTTACAATTATGAAGCGACACAACCGTGGGTCGCATTGTACGAACAAAAAAGAATGAAATGGGATAGTGAAAGGAAAGAATTCAGACGGTTGAATGGTAGAAGTGTGCCTTATCCCGATCATTTAAAAGAAAATATGCCCTAACAGTTGGTTTGCTGACTAAGTCAAAGAGAAATATGGTGCTACCGGTCGTTACCCGCGTGCTGAAGAAGATGCGCTAAACGTAGGGATTGGGTGTAGCAACTCGGTAATAATTTATATGTAAATTTGAAACTTATATTAAGACATCTACATTTAATATTTTAACTATTGGATTATTATTTATAAGACACATGACACTTATATGATTTTTTAAATTTTTTAATAATAGTTGCATTTGTTCCCATCTATCTGGGCATATGGACACCATTTTTGCACAGAAAATGCCGATGTTGGAAACATCACACAAGACTATGGAGTGGAAGTCGAGTTCGATCAATCTAGTTGATCTAGCCACCGTGATCAACAACTAGTAAGAGGGACGTTAGGTTATGTCAGAAAGATACAAGAGATCATTAAGGTGGATTTTTCTTCTTTCCAATGCGTTATTTTTAGGTGCAAGTGGTGGGACACCTTTGATCGGAATAATGTAAAGGAAGATCGTGATAGTAGGCTGATATGTATCAACTCTAGAAAGATGTGGGATGAAGCTAAGGAGCCCTATGTTTTCCCTAAACACTGCAACCAGGTGTTTTTCTACCTAGATGTGCTGGATAGGGATTGGTGGTTCATATTGACACATGACCCTAGATCAAAACATATTTTTGAGAACCATAGTGTTATCATGATAATGAGGGTGATCATGAGAACCAAGAGTGATATGGTACAATATGTGTTATTTCATCAATATTTATACTTTTTAAGATGAGTTTTTCGAAATATTAATGTAATATGTATTTTGAATTAATTGGTAATTTTCATTGTGTTAATGTTAAAATCAATAATTCACTTGATAATTTGGTATTATGTACTTGATCTCAAAAACAATGGCGTACTGTATAAATTAATTCTTTTAAGTACATAATAAAATAATAAAATAATGATAATTCTAATTAAGTACAGGAATTTATTTGCATTATTTTCTAAATTTCCTTATGTTACAATAAATCATATTATTCTATATTTATTATTTTACAATCATTTAAAATTTACAAATTTACAAATTTAAGATCATAATAAAATAATGATAATTCTAATTAAGTACAAGAATTTATTTGCATTATTTTTTAAATTTCCTTATGTTATAATAAATCATATTATTCTATATTTATTATTTTACAATTATTTAAAATTTACAAATTTAAAAATTTTAATAAATTCATTTCACATTAATACAATTAAAATTTTACAAATATTTTACATACAATTACAATTATAATTAGAATTAGAATTATTAGAATTATTAGAATTACAATTACAATTTTACAATTTCACATACAATAACAATTTTAGAATTTTACATATATACAATTACAATTTTACAAATTAAAAAATTACAATTACAATTACAATTTTAGAAATTTACATATATATCATTACAATTACAATTTTAGAATTTTAAATACAATTAGAAATACAAATATTACAAATTTACAATATCATTATCATTTGGTATTTATAAATTAATTAATAAACATCACGTTCATGATAAGCATCGTACAAACATCATATTTGACTAAAAAACACATTCAAAATCACTAACTGCATCATCGTGATCATGATCATCTAACAAAACACAATTAACATTATATATTAACATCATCAGTACAACACAAACATCAAATATACATCTCATGCTATCATATACACATCTATCTGCAAGCTGCACATTAAATGAACATATCCAACATGACCTAACAACATACACATAATGATGATCACCAACATGTAAATTAAGTACAACTCCAAAATGAACATAAAATACATGGACCATATAATATATATAACTGAATAATGTTAAAAATATACAACTGTAATATAAATGTCATGGATCAGCCGATGACCGAGCCTCATCTCAATAATGACTGCTGGTAGATGCTATTGGAGGCTCATGCAAATCTGGCGCGGTGTGAGGCTATGAATGATCATGAGATGTCGATGGTACGCTGCGCCTCACAGATTTTCCATCATGTGTTGTGGCCCACTCGTAACGTGCGACAATCCTTGTAAGTCATGTAAACGCTATCGTAACTCCTACGACATGTCGCATCAGGTTGTACATGTCACGCGGAATGCCTCTCCACATCTGTAAGAGCCTATCATCGACCTCTATATCTCTGAAATCAACGGGGTGGATACCTGCCTCAACAAGCAATGCAATGAGTTGGTCACCCAACTCCATCCTGTATCTAGCATCGCTCATACGTCGAACGCAGGCCGGCACACCAGCAGGAGCAGGTCTCTGATCTGCATGACTGGCCTCCTGCTGATCCTCGGCATCAAGATCATAAAGATCCACAACAAGATCAAGTGGTGGTGGCGGCATCTCCTCGCCATCATAAGAGCCAACATCTGCAAAATATATTCAAGTACACAACAATAATTAGACAATTTCATTACACAATTTAATAAAAACAAGTTAAATAAAATGTTAGAATAAATTTAAATAAAACAATAATATTACCTCTATCATCTGGTGGCTCATCATCTGTGAAGAGGATGTTGGCACACCCTCGCCAATCCAACCCTAAATAAGGACAGGGTACCATAATGAAGGGATGCTCAAAAACACTAGCTAGCAACTCCAGTGCATCATTTGATATCCTCGCTGGAAACAGAGTCTCCTCCCTCTTGGGCATCGTCTGCCCCCACATATGCATACGTGCCTTAGTAATCAGCCTACGAGGCTGCCGAAGAAAAGAAGGTATCATCTCTGGAAACCTCTCAAAAAATAAACAAAAAATCTCTGAAGAAAAAGGGAAGTTAACCCTCCCTTGTGCATGGGCACGACATCTATCTAATGTTGTATAGAATTGCTTTAAAAAAATGGCAGACCACCTCACAGGTCGTGGCTACTATAGTAAAGAATAAAAATAATATAAAAGCTGGAAAATAATGCATTGCCCGTCACTAGTGTTGTGCGAAATGGTCGAAATGATAAGTGAGAGACACTGGACCTACTCACAACCAAATGCACCAATATGTAACTATCCTCCGGAGACTTGAAAATCTGAAGGAGACAATATGTATGCTCTAATGTATCTTTGGGAGTAAACTAACTGACTTCCTGCCACACAGCCAATTGGAACCTCGAGAATGAGGGAAAATCCACCCCTCTCCTCGAAAGCCCTGTAATAGAGTAAACATCCTCCTCGATGGGCGTGTACCACTGGTCAATACCAACTCAAAAAGCCTGTCGCTGGGCATTCCACCTTCAAATAAGATGTCTCAAAAAACCACTATGGGACTTTAGGGATGTAGCCTCCTCATAGAACTTGAGGAGGCCTACCTGCCTTAGGAGCCCCTGTGTCGCTGCTATAATAGGGCGAGGGTACGCATCTCTCTCCCTCTCTCTTGCCTCCCATAGGCGAACCATGTTATATTGTTCCGCCTATTGTTTTTGTTGTTGCTCCTCTTCTCTCCTTTCACGTCTTTGAATGATTGACATATTAAACACAATTTTTTAATTAAATGACACATGTATTTACAAATATACGTATATAAATATTTTTTGAAAAATAAATAAAACAAGAGATGGTGCGCCCAAAACACAGTCATGCACCGGTAACGGTGTCCCACTCCCCAGAGATGCATCGGCTACAGTGCACATAATGATATAAAACGCACCAGGAGTGGTGCTCCAGAAAATATTTTTAGTGCACTGTTCACTAGGTGTGGTGTCAGGAGGCTGGTGCGCTGACTTCTGTTGGAAATACTGAGAGGGGGGTGAATCAGTATTTTTTTCAATAGAGCATTAGTTAATCTTCAATTATTATCAGTTTTTTTACAATGATAGCAGCAAACAAGAGGAACACAAATGCACATAGTTTTTAAGGTGGAAACCCACTCCAGACAAAACCACCTAATGCTTTTCTAATACCCTTCTCAACTCCAAATGGAAAATAAAGCTCCAACTTCCTAGAATCTAGAAAAGAATTCTTCTCCAAATTTCCCACCGGATGGACGCTCCAACGCCCGAGAATCTTCACAGTCAATTAACATCCCCACTGACTCCAATGAGCTACAACTCACCCTAGCACCACCTACCACCCTATGCGAAGAATAAAAGAAGAATGACCGTACTAGGGAAAATGGTCCACTTTACAATGATATAGAATGATGAAGAAGA
The DNA here is from genome assembly GCA_034641835.2 of Pinus albicaulis. Taxonomy (NCBI): domain Eukaryota; kingdom Viridiplantae; phylum Streptophyta; class Pinopsida; order Pinales; family Pinaceae; genus Pinus; species Pinus albicaulis. The sequence goes on along the minus strand of CM076570.1, from coordinate 1,623,551,500 downwards.
AGATATACTAGACCATAACCCCAACTTTGACACAACCACCTAATGATGATCCTGGGACTCCTCCTAACATCGCTCTTCAAACCTCGCATGTATCTAGTACAATTTGTACAATAATGTATTTACAATGACTAAGTACAATGATTGTATGTAGTGCTGCCCACTTGAAGACTTCATATGATGAACTTCTTGCTGCTGTTATGCACATTGGTTGCTGCTCTTGTCATGCTACCCTCTGTTGTACCTTGTTTTTCTTTTCTGCCGTAGAAATTTTGGTCCTTTGCAATCCTTGACAACACATGATCTAGCTTTTTCTTGCCTTCTAGGAGCTCAATATTGAATTTGGTGTGTCTCTATTATTTCAGATCCTCAATATCTGATTTTTGGTCTTGTAGTATTCCTCTGAGTCTTCTTTCCAATGCCATAGGTCTGACCCAAATTGGATTCTTCAAGAGAGAGTTATCCCCAATTTCTCACACTGCCCTAATTATGGATTGTTTCAGAAGAGCTCACTTGTACAGCATGCCACATGTCACTTCTTCTTCATTTGCCTCTAAAATTGATAGAGCGGAAACTACAGACTGTGCACTATCTACCACGTTTTACAAAATTCCCATCTGATACTTAGAGATAGAGTTATGACGATTTTACCAAGGTCACTTCTTTGAGATGAATTTGAGCAGCCTGCAAAAACCCTTACTTCCACAGATCATATCTCCAAAAACATTGTGCAACTTGATCTGAAATTTTTACTACAGCTTCCTCAGGATTTCGGCTTCGCGTCATAAAAATTTCAGCTTTGGAGCCTTCGTAGCGAATAAGTTAGAGCAACAATTCCACGATGACCTGTTTCAGATAGCCAAATCCCATCCATAAGGAGGAAATGAGGATCACAATTTATATAAGTGCTTAAGTTGAGAGGGGCTTCAACAAGTGAACGTGGGAGGGATCTTAGTAGCTTAAAAAATATTAATTATGACTTTTCAATGACCCATGCCCCAACCCCATGGGGTTTTAGCCCACTAACTGGGGGTACAAACTTCAAACATGAATATCTCTCAAACCGTGAAGAATTACATGGCATACCATATATCAACGGAAACATCTTGACAAGTAGAAACCGTCAAAAGCATTATTGACCTAGAATATATTAATTTGGTAGGTCAAAATTCCCATGCAATATTGTGTTAGCCCCTGGTGCTTCTTGGGTTGACATCAATGACAACCGTTGATCAACAACTTCACTATATGCCTCGGGGCTTATAGCTAAGTCAGCACACCACCCTCCTGCCACTGTACATAGTCGTACGGTGCGGCTAGGTATCCGAGCACACCGCTCTTTGTCATAAAATTTACAATTATACGGTGCGCCTTTGGAATCTGCCCCAGAACCAGTGCAGATACACCTAGCACCGGTTTACCAACCCGAACAGTAGACAACGTCGATTTGCGGTTCTGGTGCGCCAAAAAACTTACGTGCCCTGGGGTGGATAATTTCGTCAACACACCGGGTGGCCGCAATTCAACATTGTCAACGGTGCGGCCTGGTAAATGACTGCACCACACTTTTAAAAATTTTAAAATAACACTGTGTGCCTCACGATACTACCCCAGAACCGGTGCGGACTCCTTCAGCACTAGGTGTAGTGTGGCCTGTAAATTTACAGGCAACACCGCAAACCGGTGCGAGCCGAACGGCTCGAGCACAACGCGCGACAATATATATTTTTTTTTTAATGGTTAATTTTAAGGTTTTTTCAAATTCTAATCTGATAAAAGGTTTAATTATGGAAAAACAAGAAAAATACCTGTACATTTACCCGTCAAGGAGGCATATTGGCTATACAATTTAAAAAAGAAAATTTGTCCACTGTTTTATAAAATTCAAGCTGAAGATTGGTGGCAATGTATAGTAGTTGTGCGTGTAATAAGTGCAATGGGAGCACGAATGTCAGTGCGGCTCAAGCAAGGATAACTTGCACCGGTGCTTGAGAGATCTGTAGCACTAACAAAAGTGAAAAATGTGATTTTTTGGCCATAATTTTTTTTTTTATTTAACCCTGTGCCAGTGTGCCAGCTTTTTACTGGAGTACTAGTGCATTGTCTTAATGCTGCACTAGGCTCTTTCTATTTTCGTGCGCTTTTAGGAGGCACCGGGGCAGCGTAACTGTCACGCCTCAGTTTGCTACAGTAACGCGATGCACCGATAACGATGTCTGGTGAACCAATCATTTTTGAGGATTTTTGGCCGTAATTTTTTTATTTAACCCTATTCCGGTGTGCGGGCTTTTTGCTATAGTACCGGTGCATTTCCTGTATGCCGCATCGAGCTCTTTCTACTTCGCGTGCTTTTAGGAGGCGCCAGGGTGGCGAAATGTTATCGCATTGGTTCTTTACAATAACATCACGCACCGGTTATGGTGTCCGGTGAACCAATGATTTCTGCGGTTTTTTGGTCGTAAATGTTTTTTATTTAACCCTATTCTAGTGTGCGGGGTTTTTACTAGAGTACCAGTGTGTTTCCTGTATGCCGCGCCGGGATCTTTCTGTTTTCATGCGCTTTTAGGAGGTACCGGGGTGGCGTATTTTTATTTCACTGGTGCTCTACAATAATATGACGCACCGATAACAGTGTCCGGTGAACCAATGATTTCTGCATTTTTTTAGCTGTAAATATTTTTTATTTACCCCTATTCCGGTGCGCGGGATTTTTGGTGGAGTACTGGTGCGTTGTCTTTATGTCGCACCGGGCTCATTCTATTTTCGCGCGCTTTTAGGAGGCACAGGGGCAGCGTATTTTTAACGCACCAGTGCTCTACAGTATCATGAGGCACCGGTAACACTGTCCGGTGAACCAATGATTTCTGCAATTTTTTGGCCATAATTTTTTTTATTTAACCCTATTCCAATGTTCAGCCTTCATGGGGACCCCGGTGCGTTTCCATCATTCCGCCCCGGGAAGTTTATGTTCCACCCGCTTTTATGATGCACTGGGGCGTGGCCATGTGACGCACTGGGGATATACAGTAACCTAAGGCACCGATAACGGTGCCCAATGAACAAATGATTTATGTGGTTTTTTGGCCATAATTTTGTTTGTTTTAAACCCTTTTCTGGTGCGCAGAATTTACGGGGGTCTCGATTCATTTTAGTCATTCTGCACCAGGTTGTTTATGTTCCTCACACTTTTTATGAGGCACCAAGGCTGATGATATGACACGCACCGGTGCAGTTGTTGAATTAAAAGCACTGGGAGGGTGTGTACGGAGTGCACTGTTTCCGGTACTGTTCCAATGTTTTATGCAGTGTTTTTGCCGTAATTTTTTTTATTTAACCATCCACAAGTGTGCACGTTTTTTGGGCGCCCCGGTGTGTTTCATTTATTCCACACCGGACGATACCTGTGCGGTCGACATGTAAAGGACTGGTGCTCTACAAAAATAAAACGCACCAGGCCTGTGTGCACGGAGCACACGGTGTCCGGTGTGCCAATTTTTGTAATGCACCAGTGCTTTGTCATATTGAATGCACTGGTGCGTTTTAGGTTGATAAGAGCACTGGAAGAAATACATCTGCAAAAACCTTCGCCCGCCAACCTCCTCTAGGATCCTCTACTAGAAACGGACGTCTGGGGTATTTTTCTGTGGGGTTCCTCAAAAACATCCGCTAGAGGGTCTTTTCCTTGTAGTGAATCTAGACAACATACCGGCAACATAACAATAAGGGGAAGGAATTTTTGCTATTTGGTACGTACTGAGTTTATCTTGTTTAAGTTTACCCTAGTCTTACTTCTATACCTTTATGACTTTCATCACGTCTGGATGTTTTGCTCTAAATCTTTGAAGAAACATTTTTTCATAGTTCTGCTGCAGGACGGGTAAGTGGTACATTGTCCTCAAATCTTCTGCCCTGAATGAACCAATATTCTCGCCCTTTGAATCTTTGAATGTTCTATATTTTATGTTCAAGTGGTAAATTAACCACTTAACCATATCTATATAGGAGAGAATCTTTGGCCTTGCTACTACCTTATGGATGAATGAACATGCAAAGTCGAAATAGCTTAGGTCTAAAGAAAAAGACACGCCTAGTGAAGAAACTTTGACCATTACCCTTGTCTTTTCATCTTCAAAAATATTATACATTTCCTCCCACGAAAAACTTCCACAATCCTTATTGTAGGTGGTGTCTGAGAATATGGGAGACATATCTGAGTTTTCAGTAGATGGTGCCTAGACAATTTCTTTTCCTTTCTTGCTCATTTTTATTTCCCTCGCTTCGTTAAGTGGTCTCCTGATTTCAAGCGAATGGAGCAAAAATTAAAAATATAGAGAATAGATAGGAAAATAGAATTGAAACAAATATGGCGTTCAATCATTTCAAAACACGCTCGAAGTATATATGAATCTATCAAAAGCTTATTTCTATTAAATGTCATTAATCATCAATAATCATTTTAAAATCAAATCTCTTACACCTTCACGTGAGGTATCTATTGATCAATTTAAGACGTTGGATCTCATATTTAGTTTGATTTAACATGCGTCATTTCGCATGCTCGAGTAATTAACTACCATTCATCGCATCTCGCAACTTATAAATATTACCATTTATGATGTTACCCATAAATCCTGTGAAATGAGAGCTTAGCAAATCGCACATCGCAACGTTTATGTGGTAAATGAGTTTTCTTTTAGTTAAGTGCTGCGAAATGCACATTTAAGAAGTCAAGCATCTGCGCTTTATTAGACTTTGGAACTTTATGTTTATTTCTTCATTGGCTCATCGGGTCCACATAATTGCAACTTTCACTAAATTTCTTATAAGTTTGATCATTTAAATGAGGCACGATGTGATTTTGGTTTATAACGGTGATTGAGTTGTTTACAATAAGATTTTGATATGACTTTGAAAATAGCTTCGCGCATATCGCAGCCTGCATGACTTAGTGGATTTTAAGTCATTTAAGTTTGTAAGCTATGCAAATTGCAATGCACACTAAGGAATCAAAGCAGAAATTCAAAAGAAACTTTATTTCCTAAAGTTTTTTTTAATTAATCTAAAAAATTAAATGAAATGAATTTCCTAATTATTTTTAAAGGGTCTCCATATATTAAAATAAATGGGGGTTGTTGCATAGAAAAAAAATTGGCGATTCACAATAATATAATATTCTCTTAAATTAGAGACTCTCCTAAATGCGATGATCGATCTGAAACCCTAGGGTTCTCACTGCGCCTCTCTGCAGGCACCGCCACCGCTTATGGATCCTCCTCGCTGTCGTCTACATAGATAATGTCGTCTGCTTCTGGCATGGCAGATCCCAAACGGGGGGGGTGTTGTCACCCCCCCAACTCTGGGGGCTCTCGTGGCACTATTGACCCCAGCACTTCTCTCAAATCTGATCTACCCCTCACACGACGTCTGCAGCAGATCCAACCGCTTCTCAATCTCTACATCAATCACGCAATGGGACTGGATCTAAAGATGCACAACCTGCCAAATCCTCTACTTGCATTCCAATCGAGCCCAAAAGGCCTGAAATCCATTTCCCTATTGAATGCATCAATATCCGCATCCAATACATGCACGATCATGCGCTGATCGGCAAGTTTATTGGGCTATGGAAAACTGAGAAGGCCCTCTATGGTTGGATCAATGCTAAATGGAAGCCAAAAGGGTAGGTGGATATCCAGTTAGGTTCCAAGGGCTTCTTCAATATCATTTTCACCTACATCGAAGACAAAAATCAAGTCATGGATGGGGGACCTTACTTCTTCAATGTAGCAGGGCTCTTTCTGAGGGATTGGGTGGAACGATTCAACCCTGACAAAGAAGATTTCAATTGGGCACCTGTCTGGATCCGACTGTATTCCTTGCCGTAGGAATACTAGGAAGAGATCACACTCAAGGAGATCGAGAACTGCCTCGGAACTTTCATCAAAATTTCTAAAGAAACCAAAAACAACAGATACACTGCCTACACTTGGATCTGTGTCTATATGCATCTTGCAAAAGCTCTCCCTGACTCGGTAAGTCTCTAGCATGAAGATTTTGAATGGATTAAATCCATAGACTATGAACACGTTCCTTTTCATTGTAGAAAATTTCACATGCATGGTCATTTGTTCTGTGATTTCCCTCAAAATCGACCCCCCGCCCCTTCAGGCCCTCCCAATGCCTCAGATCCAGATGGTTTCACCTGAGTCTCTCATCGAAAAAGGCACTCGAAAAAGAATCAAGCTCCCCCCGAGCCTCCCCAGGCCTCCACAAACTCGCTAAATCCCTCCTCCAGTAATAACTTTCAAATTCTAGCCAATCTTGATTTGGATTAGAATCAAGCGGAGCCTCATTCCAATCCCGCCACTTCCACGGTTCCCTCCTTTGGATCCCTACCTCCCCTCAATGGCTTGGATACTTCTTTTATGATGGCCTTTTGGAATGTTGAAACCCAAAAAGCCTCACCAAGTCCATCCTCTGCGCTTGCTCAAAGTGGCTTAAAAAAACCACATGTTGCGATGGATCTTGACCCCCAATCCCCTCTAGATCATATCAGGAACCCCGGGGAAAGCCCTAACTTAGAATATATGTCTTACATGATTGAATAACCGGAATCCATTCTGGGATCTCGACCTAACTGGGCTAGAAAAATCTTGTGATTCAAAATCTTTTCATACCATACCTCCTAGACAGATTGAAAGCCTAGAGGAAGCATTATTGAAAGCACAGCTACTAAAGGGAAGTGTCCATCTTGGAATCCAAGGGGAGCTTATACCCAGGGAAACAATCAACATCATTAGAGAATCAAGGAAGCGAGGGAGACCAATGGACTTACAAAGGCTAATCAAACTTGGGGATCAACTGGTGGAGTCTGGTGGATACCCCAAGTTGACGAAATTCTTCAAAGCTCTGAAATCCTCAAGTTTATGAGGAAGCTCACATATTGGAATATTCGATGGATCAATAGCCCCTCAAAGTGTCGAATGATAAAAAATAGTCTCAAACGCAATAAACATGCCATCTTCTTTATGCAAGAAACCAAATGCACCACTTCTAATTTTCATTCTATTCTCTCCCGACTATGGTCGGGTTGCGATACCATTACCACTAATTCAAATGGAGCTTCTGGAGGTCTTTCCATTGCTTGGAACCCTGCCCTCCTCTCCCTACCTAATTTTCATGCCTCCCGTCACTTCATTCAAGCCTCCTTTCACTTCATCGGCACCGGTCTCAAAGGCCTCCTCACCAATGTTTACTTCCCTCAATCTACTGCTAGCAAGATCCGGATCCTAGATGATCTTGCCGCTCTGTCTGCTCAGAACCCCCAACCCCATTGGATCCTTGGTGGGGACTTTAAAATGATCACCAGTCTGTGAGAAAGGCGTGGAGGTCACACAATTCTCGAAGCTGATGCTCCGCATTTCAAGAATTTCATCCTCCATAATCATCTCATTGACATCCCCACTGCTAATGGCCTCCATGCTTGGAATAATCAAAGAATTGGGCCTATCCACATTCCATCACGCCTGGACCACTTTCTTGTCCCAGATCCCATCATTCAAGTAAGAGGAGGTATCTTCTCTTCCATTATTCCAGCTGCTAGATCAGACCATTGGCCCATCCAACTTTAGTGGGAGAGACCAAATCAGGGATGACGTAAACCCTTTTGCTTTGAGAAATTTTGGCTTCCTCATCCAGGCTTCAGAGAGATGGTGATGCATTGGTGGCGCACCATCCCCCCTTACAATGGATCCATTATGTACAACATTCAGCAGCTAAAAATCATCAAAACTCGGTTGAAGCACTGGAATCAAATCACCTTTGGAAACATCTTCCAAGGGTAGTAAGGCCTGGTGGTTCAAATGGAAAAGCTCCAACAAGAACTCATCATCTCAGGTTGAACTGAAGAACTGGACACCCAGGAGAAGAAACTCAAATCACAGATCGAGGAAAGGGAACTTGAGGAAGAGATGCTATGGAAACAAAAATGTAAAATCTGATGGCTTAAAGAAGGAGAGAAGAACACTACTATTTTTCATTGATCCACCATACAAATAAGAATGGCCAACCGCATCTCTATCCTCCACAATGAACAAGGAGTGAATCTGGAGACACATGCACAGATAGAACAAGAGCTTCTAAATCACTTCAAGGACATGCTCACAGAGCCGCCCTTTGATTGCTAGGAAGCCATAGATCAAATTACAAGACATATCCCTGCACTGATAACGAATGAACACAACCAAACGTTGTTCATATCGGTTCAACTTCAGGAAGTGGATCAAGCTATGGCACAACTCAAAGATGGCAAGGCTTCTGGCCCAGATGGGTTCACAACCAATTTCTTTCACTTCTTTTGGGAGGATGTTCGGAAGGAGATCTGGGAAATGGTTGAAGAATCCCCATATATGCATTGGATGCTCCCCGCTCTTAACGCCACCTTCATTTCCCTCATTCCCAAAGAAGATCAAGCCTCCACCCCTAGCAAATTCTGCCCCATAGCCCTCTACAACGTTCTCTACAAATTTGTCTCTAAAGTGATAGCTAATCGTCTCAAGACCCTCCTACCCCTCCTCATCTCCCCTGAACAAACAGGTTATGTAGAAGGTCGACACATTCTTGATGGCATCATTCTCACTCACAAAGTGACGCACTCTTCAAGGACTTATAATACTCTATGTATGCTTCTTAAGATTGATCTCTCAAAAGCCTTTGACAAGCTTAGCTAGAGCTATATCCAACAAGTGCTTACAACCTTTGGTTTTGAGTCAAACTTGGATCAGGTGGACTCTAAGCCTCATCACCTCTCCCCTATACTCCATTCTCCTCAATGGTGCTCCCTCCCCCACCTTCTCTCCCCCTTGAGGCATCCGGTAAGGGGATCCTCTCTCCCCCTTCCTCTTTTTGCTTATGGCCAAAGGATTAGGCAGGCTTCTCAAAGCCCGAATTCAAGATCATTCTCTTCAGGGACTTTGTCTTCATCATCACCCTCCCATATTGCACCAACAGTTTGTAGATGACAACATGATTTTTGGCCACCCCTCCATTCAAGAAGCCTACACCCTCAAATCCATTATGGACTGCGTCTCTCTGGCGGCTGGCCCCTTGGTCAATAAATCCAAATCCCAGATCTTCTTCTTCAACATTCCCCTGATTACTCAATGCAATATTTCTCTAATTCTTGGGTTTCCTATCACTGCTCTCCCCTCCAAGTATCTTTGGCACCCCCCTCACTTACTCTGTTCTCAAGCACTCATCCTGGAAAGATCTATTGGATAGATTGGAATCTTGGCTTTCTCTTTGGATTCATCGAGCCCTGAACCTTGCCAGCTAACTCATCTTGGTCAAATCAGTCCTTCAGTCCATGCCCCTGTATCTCTTCTTTATGCTTGCTGCTCCAAAATGGGTCCTCAAAGCAATCCAGAATCTTCAGCGCAATTTTTGATGGGAAGGAACCAATGTGAGAAGGAAATGGGCCCTTGTGAATTGGCAAGAAGTCTGTGCCCCCAAGTGAGCAGGAGGTTTGGGGCTTCGAGATCCTCAACTCAGCAATAAGGTCATGGGAGAAAAAATATGGTGGCAATGGGTCTCTAACACTCATAGCCCATGGTCGCAGATGTGGGCAGCCAAATATGCCTGTAACTAGTCTCTAAGCAACCTCATTCGCTTTGACAAGGATTAAGCAGGTTGCCTCATCTGGAGAGTGGCCAATCAGCATCGAGCCCTTGTTCTGGACCACAGCTTCTGAGAATTCAAGTAAGGTAGCTCATAAAAATTTTGGCACGATTCTTGGCAACAAATGCCGAAGTTGTCTGATATCTTCCCCAACTGTGACTGGCGAGGCACCTTGGAGCAGTTGCCACATCCTTGCGTCAATACCTTCTGGAACAACTCAGCCAACCCCCCAGGCCAAGTCTGACAGTGGATCTCGGCAGACAGTCTTCAGTCCCACTTCAGACTCAATCTCACCAATGAGATCGCAGAGGAACTAAACAAGCGACAAGTGCAGATCTCTGAAGAACCAGACAATATTCGCTGGGGCTAGTCCGCCACTGGAACCTTCTCCACCAAGGAGGCCTACAACTTGACTCTCCCGCCCCACCAGATTGACGGGATTTGGGAAAAATTCTAGCTCCTGAAAAATTGGCCCAAAATTTCTACGTTTCTCTGGCTCCTCAGCAAGTGTCTCCTGCTCACATGGGACAATCTCTGCCAGAAAGGCTTCATAGGCTATCCCAATGTCCCAACTGTGGGATCAAGGAGGAAATAATTGAGCATCTCTTCAATGATTACGTGGTCACCATGGCCCTTTGGGATAAAGTGGTTCTACTAAGTAGAAGATCGGACAAAATTCCTGTGAACATTATCAACACCATTCGTAGCTGGCCCTATACTCCTTTTCACTGTGCTATTCTTATTGCTCTCTGGATAATTCTCCTAGGGCACATTCTCTGAATGATTTGGAAGGATCACAACCGCAAAATTTTCAAAGATCAACACACCTCTCCTGAGACTCTATGGAACATGGTTTGTGGCAACCTTCAAGAGACTCTAGCTCTCCAGCGGTGGCAGGATTCGGACCTCCCCACTCTCCAAGGGGAACAGATCATTTGGGGCAGCTGGAACCTTCGACTTCATTCCTTTCCCATTCTCCAGCCCCTCTGAAACCAAAAGTCGCCTTCTCCCAGTCAATGGTCCCCTCCGCCTACTGGTCTCTTCAATATCAACTTTGATGGAGCCTCCAAAGGGAACCTGGGGCAAGCCGGATTTGGAGGTATTTTCAGAACTTCTCTTGGTCAAGTGCATCTGGTCTTCTACGGATCTCTAGGATGGGATACAAACAACTCGGCAGAGCTAGAGGGCATGCTCCAGGGGCTCATTATGGCCAGAGAACACCACCTTTACCCCTTAATCATCGAAGGAGACTCTCAGATTCTCATTGAAATGGAAAAGCGTCTCCAAGTGGGTTCCTCAGCCACCAAACTCATCAAGAGTTGGTGCCTAGCCACACAGATCAACATGCTCATGCAGAGGATCCACATTGATACTGATATTAACTTCCACCATGTTAGACATTCTGCTAACAAGGTAGTGGATCTCTTTGCGAACATAGGTGTCACCCACTCCTCACCCATTTGGGTGGGCACTCTATCCTCCACCGATGATGAAGCTCTTATTCAAGGATGCACCCAATTGGTGCACAGTGACTTCCCTCCCCCTGATGCGGGTGCTAGATAGGTCAGCAGGGCTACATGGGGCTTCCATGTCGATCACCACACAGTGCTCCCATGTGCCTCGGCCTTGGGATGCCCATCGCCTTAAATTTTCGCGTGGACTGGGCTTTAAAGCCCCATGTGCCACCTTCCATGCAACGCATTCGGCGAGTCCCAGAATAACTCTCCTCTGCAACATGTTGTTCGTTACTCCACTATTTCTCTGGCTCTACTGCCTGCTTTGGTTGCTCTCCCTCTGGTTTTCTGGCTTCGGCACTCCCCTGCTCAGGCAAGAAGATTTTGAGCTCTTGCCTTTGCATCGGTTCCTCAACTGTCTAATTTCTCTCCCAAGTCGACCTAGATACCTCGTCGTCGCCAGCAACGCTGTAGGCAATCTGGGGGGAGGGGTATCCCTTTGCGTCCTCCTCTGTCCAATACCTTCCCCCAGGACCTGAATCTCCCCATGGACTGGGCCATGATGGAATTGCTGCCACCTGACTTTGTGACTGCCTTGCCTCCCTTGCCGCTCCCCGACCCCTCCACTCCTCCCTCCTCCTCCCGCTGTAAAAATTGGGCCCATAATTCCACCATCCCCGCAGAGCCAGCCTTCCTCCCTCGAAATCTTAAAGCTCTCCCTGTGCAGCCTGCCTCCAGCGCCAATTCTGAAGATAATGATATCGAGTCTGTAGAAGATAAGCGTCTTCCGGGACTGCATCATTTGGGTTCCTTCTTACAGAATGAGGACTTCAACTTGAACGCCTCCCTAGACATTCCAGCCAGTCTGCAGGACTAAGCCATTCATGACACTCCGACAGAGCGCCTCAAGTTTCCAGTATCTCCTCGCGCACCGCATGAGGACTCTAAGCCTGGGCTTGATTCTCTGGAATACGGCTACATCTATCACATTCTCAAAGAGGTGTCTCTCTCCAGCGACAAGCATGAAGGTTCTCCATAGCATTCTCTCTTCGGTTTTTTTGCAATATGGTGGTTTTTCATGTTACCTCTGTTAGTTCTTTCTGCTTCATTTTGCACAGTTTTAAGGCTGGTTTCCCGCTAAGGGCAGCTTGTTTTCCTTGGATTATCAGGGTTGGTTTACCCTCTAGGGGCAGTCTAGTTTTTTACAGTATTTTTTTGACTATTCCCTCCGAAATGGACCTATCCATTTCTGAGGATGCGCAATGTAACTTATGGTTGATGATATAATAGAATTAGTTTTACTTAGAAAAAAAAAAAATTTGGCGATTCACTTGGGAGAACCAGCTATCTCTGACTAACTTTTTGAAATTTCTAAAACTCATTTAAAAAATAAAAATACTTGTAGGAATGAATTTCAAACAAATAATATCTCACTAAGCAATGAAATTTCTCTTAATTAAAATTCATAAGTATTACTCTTTTTAAAAATATAAGTATGAGAATCTATACCAGTCTTTACTTAGTTCAAAAAGATAAAGCAGGTGGCTCTTACAGATCAGCTTTATAAATATTTACTCTTTTATTACATGTAGAGCCTCTGATCCAATAGGCAATTTAAGCTCTTGGCAGGGTTACCTTTTACCTAGCAATGATTCATTGTCCCATCCAGTGTTTCTTACAATTTCCAAAAATAAATTCCAACCTTATACACTTGATCATTTTTGAAAAATTCTTTTCTTTTTTGTATTTTTTCTTTTACTTAAAAGCCATTGTCTTGGCTTGGTAACCAAATAATAACAATGTCATTCACTAGTTGTAATTAAACTGATCAAGTTGGCTCTTGATGAGACCTCTTGTCCTCTTGATATAATCTCAAGTCATTACCCTGTTTTGGTAGGCAGTATTGGTAATGTCAGTTTAACTATTTCCCTATGAACATGGTAAACAAGCTCGTGATGAGACTTATATCTTTTAAGATTTTCTAATATAATCTTTTTTAAATTTATTCTAAAAATTGATAAGTTTTGCCAGATGGGGTGAACCATTGGTCCTTTTGAGGATTCTGGATGATAATGTTGAGTTTTATATTTCTTTTCTGTAAAAGAGTCTTTAATGTGTTAAAGATTCCTTTCTTTACCGATAATAGAATAATCATGCTATATAAAGATGAGAATTCATCAAAGAATAAATAACTTTAGTGAAATTTCATCTTTCAGTAAAAATAAAATCTATTTGTCTTTCAAATCTTTCGATTGTTTCCTTAATATTTCTTATTTCTATAAATAAATAAAAAAGTATCATCTAAGATGTTTATTTGAAAAGCCAAAAATTCATACTAAGAAACTTTTATTTTCCTAAGGGAAAGAAAAATACACTAGTATACAGGGAATAGAAGGGGTTACCTCCTCTGAAAAGTATTTTTTCAAAACCTTTTGCTTGATAGATCTTGCCATAAGAATATTGATGGGCCTATTTTTTCAATTATTTGAAATGGATCTAGCCAGAGTTTTTGAAACTTTGTATGTTTACCTTTTTCCTCATGCGCTTTGTCCCATTTCAATACCAGATCGCCAATTTGGAAAAAAAATTGAGTAACAGAAGTTTAATCAAATGAAGCTTTTCCTATCTGTTGATGATGTGCATGAGTATGCTTAGCTTTTTCTCTTTCTTATTCTAACTTAAGAATTTGACATTGTCTAAGTTGTAGTGAAGAAGAAGGAGATTCATCAATGAATTTAACTAAGGCAAGAGAGGGAATAACTACATTCATAGGAAGAACACCTTCTTTTCCATAAACAATATTGAATGGAGAGGTGCCAATAGAAGCTTTATGAGTTATTCGATCTGCCAAAAGAGAAAATATAAATGACTTGTGCCAATTTCATTGGTTTTGATCAACAGTTCTTTTAATTATTCTAATTAAGTTTTTGTTTGTGGATTCTGCTAAACCATTTCCTTGCAGGTAATAATTTGTAGAATACTTAAGTTTAAAACCTCTTTTGATTGAAAATTCAATCATAGCAGTACCTGAGAATCAAGATGCATTATCAAACATTAAAGCAGTAGGTAATCAAAATCTAGTTATGATATATTGGTCAATGAAATCAATGAAATTCTCAGAGTTGGCTACCTTCAATGGAATTTCTTCCACCCATTTAGTAAAGTAATTTTTAGCTGTGAGAATATATCTATGTTGTTTGGAAGAGTTAGGAACAATCTCACCGATTATATCTAATACCCATTGTTCAAACGGTTGTTCGATATTAACTGGTTGTAATGGGAAGGCTAGCTTCCTTTGTCTTCTAGATGCACTTTACACACTTTGCATTTTCTTGCATATTCATGAGAATATTTGAAAAGTGTAGGCCAATAGTAACATGCATGCAGAATTTTGTGTGATGTCGTATTTCCTCCAAAATTTCCTCCAGCTAGTCCATCATGGAGTTCCTGCAAGACTTTCTCTGCTTCAGATTTTTCTAAGCATCTTAGTAGTATAATCAAAATTTATCCTAAATGATGCATCATTGATTAATTCATATTTCTTGGATAGTAATATCAAAGCACGTTTCATTTTGTAACTAAGTTGGGTCGGAGCATATCCATTTTTCAAATAGAATATGAGATCATCTTATTGAGATTGTGCATCGTTGAGGCTTACCTCTGATATTTGTACATTATTACCTGAATCTTCTTTTGATGATAGATGGGATGCTCCTGTAAGAATTCTGCAAAAACCTTGACCTCTAAAAATTTTGGAGGGTCCAATTTCTACATCATATTCTTGTAAAGCGGTAACCCAGTTAGCCCTTTTCTCTCCTAATTCTCTTTGCATTAATAGTTGTCTCACTGCAGAGAATGAAACTATGATTTTGGTGTGAGTTTTTAGGAGAAATGGCATGAAATGCTTTATAGCCTTAAAGATAGCAAAAGCTTGCTTTTCGACAGATGAATAATTTATTTCTGCATCTTGAAAATTGGAACAGAAAAATGATATTGTTACTTCAATTTTTTCGTCATTAAGGTGTGTTAAAACAACAACGTATGATGTATCTCATGAAAAAATATATAAAGTAAAAGGATTAAGAAAATTGGGGATAGTCAGGAATGGAGCATTGACAATAGATTTTTTGATCAAATCAAATGCTCCTCTTTCATTATTTCCCCATTTAAAGACTGAATTTTTCTTAATCATGTTTTGCAATGGTAAAACTATTTGTAAAAATTCAGGGACAAACCTTTTAACAAAATTAATTTTCCCAAGAAATGACAGCATAGATTTCTTATTATGAGGAAAAGGAATTCTTTTAATCTCTTAAATTCTTTCAGGATCAATATAGATACCTCTTTTTGACACAATGAATCCTAAAACTTTTCTTTCATCTAACGAAAAAATGATTTCTTTGGGTTTAATGAGATGTCATACCTTTTACATCTCTTAAAGACTTGTTTTAGGTCTCTCACATGATTGGTTGTTTGTTTAGAAAATACTATAATGTCATCTAAATAAATAACCATTGATTTATTGAAAAGACCCCTAAAAGTTGTGTCCATGGCTCTTTGAAAAGTGGAACCTTCATTCATTAATCCAAATGGCATCTTTTGATAGGCGTAAGTTACCCACTTAGTCCTGAATGTAGTCTTTAGTCTGTCATCTGGATGTACGAGAATTTGGTTATAACCCAAGAATCCATCTAGAAAGGACATAAATTCAAAACCAGCTATTGTTTGCAGTACTTGTTCCATGGTTGGCTATGGAAAGTTTTCCTTTTGACATGCTTTGTTTAAATTCCTAAAATCAATACAAATTCTAATATCGCCATTTTTCTTCCTGATGGGTACCAAGTTTCAAACCCATTTAGAATGCCTAACTGGAAATATGATCTTTTCTTTGAGGAGTTTGTTTAGTTCTGTTTTGATCTGATTTTCTAGATTTGGGTGAATCTTCCTCAATTTTTGTTGTATATGTTTCTCATTTGAAATAATTGGAATTGTGTCTTGAATCACAGAAGTATCATATGTTTTAAGATCGGTATAATCCCAAGAAAAAATACTTTTGTACATTCTAAACAACCTAATAAATTATAATATTTCTTCGGAAGATAGACCAAGACCTAAATTGACATTCTGCAGTTTCTCGTCAATTCCTAGATTTACTAACTCAAATCTTAAGGTAAAACTTTGAGTTTTTGAGTTAGTAACTCTTTTAAACCTATATTTCAGATCATAGAGATCTTCTAACTTGACAACTGACTTAGGAATTGGATTTTTGTCTTATTGTTCCTTAATCTGAATGTCATGTTCATTTTCATCCAATATTTGACTATCATAAGATCCTTTAGATGTTAAAAAATCTATGATATCTGAATCATTATTGAAAACTCTCCAATTGGTAATATTGTGAGGAACAGATGGTCTAAAAATTATTTAAATGGAAAATCTATCGGGACTAAACTCTTGAGATATAATTAACTTTGATGCTACATTAGCCAGTAGATCTGCACTAGTATTCTGCATCCTAGGCATGGAAGAAATATTAAAGGCTAAGAAATGAATGATCAATTCTTGGACTAATGATTGGTAATGCTTTAAATGTCCAGAATTACAATGAATGGTCTTTCTTACCTGTCTAACAATGATTTCTGAATCTCCTAGGACTTTAAGATATTTGAAATTAAGATCAATGGCTTTGTACAAACCTTGAAGTAATGCTTCGTATTCAGCCATATTGTTCGTGCAATTGAATTCAAGTATGCATTCTAACAGGGTTTTTTCTCCTTCTGGGCTTACTAAAATGCATCCAGTGCCTACACCATCTTCAATTTAGAACCGTCAAAATAAATATTCCAAAATAAAGAATTAACTACTGGTTTATCTACAAAATTTATACATTTTGAAATGTCTATCTAGGAAAAATTCTCGATCTGAGAAGTAACTTCATTATCTAAAAAGGGTGATGATTGAGCGTTGAAATTTCCCCAAAAAGGATTCTGCTGAGTAGTTTCTAATGATATTATTATTGAATGCTACTGGATCATGTATTCCTTCAAGATTGGTGACTGTATGTTTCATGAACGTTTCACAGTCTATCTGGATTTGATTTGGCTTTCCATTGTATGGTAACCACATATGTGACCAGTCTGTTGCAAAATATCCATGAAGCTTTTCAAACGATTCTCTCCTTAATAACAAACTGTAAAACTCAGGAATATCAGCCACCAATATATTGATTATTTGAGCAGACTTGGGATTTGATGACAATCTGATAGAAGCAGAATGTATTTCTCCTACCACCTCTACTCTAGTTCTATCAAGTTGTACTATATGAACAAGAGAACTCTGAGGAGTTATGTTCAACTTAGCACAAACATATTTTGGCATTATATTAGAGGAGGCCCTTGAGTCTATTAAACAATTATGAACGCTTTTATTAAAGATCTCATAGGTTAAGAGAAATGCATGAGTATGAGAGATGGATCAATCACCTATCATAATCAAGTCTGTAGCATCTATTTTAGTTGAAGGAGAAGGTGGCTTACCCATTTCATTAGCATCTTGTACTACTATTGGAGCAGGTAAAGCTGAAGCAGGAATCACATTCAAGTCTCTAAGTAAGATTTTATGTTGCTACTTTAATTTAGTAAGCTCGTGAATTTAAATGTTGGTTGTGGTTTTCTTCATATCTTCAATTACATCATACCCAATATTTTATAAGACTACAATTGTCTTTGATGTAGGTGGAGTGTCTGAAGTAACAAGATTTGCTTATGTAGCCTTTGAAGTATACTTTTTGCTTACTGTTTTATCCTTAGCAGACGTTCAATTTTTATGTTGTTGACTTGGCTGTGTTGCTTCAATATTATTTTTGCTTCTTGTACTTACATGTAAAGCTTCTTGTTGTTTTTCACTTGGTAGGATGAAATCCCACATTCCATTTAGTTCAACTTCTTCTTCTTCTTCATTTTCTTCCTCCTCTGTTTTCTCTTTGTCGGTATCTTCATCAGACTCAACATTAGATATGATATTCGGTGGTTGAGTATTAGAGGATTGACCTTTCTTGAAGGGTTTGAAAGTCTTTTTTGAACTATAACTTTCAGCGACTTGTTTCTTGATATCTGCCATCTCATTTTTCATAGTCTTCAAAACTTTCTAAAGACCTTCTGCATCAAATGGGTATTTAGATGGCTTCTTTTTCAAATCAACTTTGAAGGATACCTTCTTTGATTTTCTATCTTCTTGATAATTCTTCTTCTCAAGAGTTGTTATGTGTTTCTCTACAGATAGATATTCCTTCATGTTTTCTACAAGTGTCAGCAGTTTTTCTCTATCCACAAAAATAGCTATATTGGATGGAAGAGATGAAATATACCACTCAATTTGAACTTCTGCACCAGTAACTGATGTAGTAGGAATTTTATTGAGCAATTTATTAAATCTTGAATTAAAATCTTTTATTTTCTCACCTGATTTAGCTTTTAGATTTGATAAATAATTGATGAGCGTAGCAATGGTCCTGTCATCCCTAAACTTAACTAGAAATTTCTCTTAGAACATATTCCATCTAGTTATAGAGCGGGCAGGCAATGAAAAATACCAAGATCCTCCAAATCCTGTGAGAGTGTATGGAAATAATCATACAACATTGTCCTCTTCAACTACTTCTTTTAGATTGATGGCTAACATATAATTATGAATGTGTTCTTCTGCCAGAAGACCATCATTAGGATTAAACTTAGGTAACCATCTTTCATGTGCTTTTGGTAAAGCATGAAGAGGAGCGGGAATATTTACAACCCCTGGATTGTTCCATGGTCGTACATTTGGTGGCGGTACATGGCCTACCATTGGACCTTGAGTGGATGTGATGGGTTGAGTTTGAGTTGAAGAAGAGGCAGGCTGAGTGTTAGAAATAGTTGAAGGGATAGTAGTTTGAGTACTCGAACTAGTTAAAGTAACACTGATTGTTGGAATGGAGGTGGTGGAGATGAGTGGAGGTAATGGAGGTGAATGAGATAAGATCTCGCTGACGATTGACTCTCATTGAGTCCTATTTATTCTCTTTCGAGTACTATCGATGGGAAATTCAAAAGGAAGAATTCTTGTCTTTTGACATTCTGATCGAGTTAATATTCTTTGAGGTTGTAAAGAAGACGAAATACTGATATATGATATTTGAGAAGGTTCAGGCTTTTCAATAGATATGGATACTCTCTCTAACTTTTCTATCAAAGAATAAAGTTCAGGGGAATTTTGATAAAAATTGGAAGATAGTATGGGTTGAGTGTCACTAGGAGACTTAGGAGAAGGATGATCAACTTTATATTTTAAAGATGAAGATCTAGATAATTTTTAGGAAGTTGATGGGGATCTAGAGGGAGAGAGACTTTTAGATTGACCTTTAGATTGATCAGACCTTCTTTCCATTCACAAGGCCCTCCTTCTAGCACCAGAATGTTGAGGCCTCGGAATTCACTACCGCAACATGGGGGAAAACCATCCAGTCTGGACCTTCAAGCAGCTCCTTTTTTGTTTGGTGTGGTGGCTCTGACTTGGGATAGTGGGACCAATTTCACAATAAGGAATGATTTTGGGTGTGTTTTGATTATACAACATGTAATGGAAAATGATTCTAATCTATCATATGCATCTCTATAAACTATCTATTCTTCTATATACCTGGGGTGTTTTTTCCTTTATGCGATCTAAAGAGACATCTTTCAACTATTATTAATGTAGATTATTTAACACTTGAAAGAGATGAAAATTATATAAGATGATTCTTCTAACAAAATAGTTTGATTATAAGAATTGTGAAAAGTATATCGCATTCATATGTGTGATTATATATCTAATAAGAAATTGTAGACAAATATTAGCACAGAAGTGCATGTAACATTCATTTATAATGACGTCTCAAATATATAGTGCAGTAAAAAGATGACTGTCAATCTAGAAAGCAAGACTTAATACAAGTGAATAGAAGTACCATATATACGAATTTCTACTCATGTAAACTGACAGTAGATATATTCTCCTCTTCACTTTAAAGCAATTTAAAGAGAACAATAGTGCAACATCAATTAAACAGCGTCAAATGTCAAAAGATAATAGATTGTGTTCCATTAATTCATCAAGGCATTCACAAACTTACAAAAATGCATTCTTTGAGAGTTTTTGACAAATTTCTAGACCCTTCTCTAAATGCATGAGAGGGGTTTAAATACCAAACTAACTATGTTTTAAAATTAGATTATTACATAAAAATAGAGGAGATTTAAAACAATCATCCTTGTAAGACTAACTTTAACTACAATCTAGGAAAATAAAGTAACCATATGAGTTATGAATTTTGGTATTTATTTTGGATTTGATCTCGGAGTTGAAAAATATCTAGCATGGGCTTGAGCTAAGTTGGCTGCGAAATATTTGATCTGACCTATCCCTTGAATATCGCATTTGAGAGTGTTGGCTGCGATATTCTTATTGAATTTGTTAAAGATTGCAGGGTCTGGTACTGATGATAAGGTTTAATCAGAAAATTCCAATAATTTTCTTGATCAAAATTATTTACTTTTTTAATCATTTCATCCTACATTTATGCCTTTTGTTTCCATTGTTCTTCTAGTTGTTTGACTTATGAGAGCACTTCACACTTGCAATGTTTGATAATTTATGCTTTCAACAGTTGTTCACATACAAATTCAATAATTTCCTTTGTCAACCTTGATGCTTTCGTTGCTACTTTCTCTGATTGCCTTATATGTGCTTCCCAATCCTTAAATAAGATCTGCCTGTGGGATTTTTCTATCTGGGGTAGACCAGCTTGCTTGACTGAGTATGATGCTTGCAACTGAATGTTTTCATTAATTTTCTTTTCGTTCTTCTCACATTCAAGTTTCTGGATAGCTACTTGTTGGATCAATATTTCACTTGAGTCACAATAAGATCCAGTAATAGAATCTTGTTGGCAAAATACTTCTTGTTGTTTATTTAACTTAGTATTCACATCCAATGCTTCCTTTATGAATTTATTTAACTGTGGCTGGCTTTGTAATCTGTTCATAGCTGCTTCCAGTTGTTCTTGCTTCTCAGTGAGTTGTACTTGATGTGGTAAATTAAGACTTTCGAAACCCTTCTGAAATTGGGACATTTTCAATTCTATTTGCTCGTTGGAGTTAGAGTTTTCTTGATTTAATAGTCTCTCTAATTCTTGTATTCTGTCTTCTCTCTACTTGAGAAACATTTTAACCTCAATAGATTTATCAAAAATGGCAGTAGCATATGCCCCTGCAAACTGTAATAGTTTGGTTAAATGTTCAGCAGGATCAGCTACAGGATCCTTTTGTAAAACATCAACAGATTCATTTGTAAGATTTGTGACTGTATCATCAATTATTATCCTTTTGCTTCTCTTAACTATATCCTTATGACTAGGATTGTACAAGACATCCAACGAAGGAATTTCCTCAACTTGAAACACTATATGTTATGTGGGATAAGCTGGGATGATCTCTCAATCATGAGTTTAAGGAACTTATTGTAGTGGAGCAACAGTTTCCACTAGATTCTGGGAATTTTTAGGTGTCTGAAAACTGGCAGCTTGATCAGTATTGGGATTTGTTTTAGGAGTATTTATTGATTTAGAAAACTCATCCCATTCACTATTCAAATTCTTTGGTTGGGACTTTTCTAACTGATCAAGTGTATGGTTACTATGCTGAACTTCCTGGGAAGTTGACTCTGTACCGTTACTTCCTCATTCTCCTGCATCTTAATCTCTTGGATTTCTTGATCAATTATCTTTTCTAGGTTTTCCTTTCTATTTTTGGATTCATTTTCAGAATTATTTGAATTCTGAGATTGATGCTCGGATTTTCTTGACTCATCTTCAGACATGTCTCTGGTGACATCTTCAATAGTCAATAAATCCAGAGGAATCCTTTCCAGTCTCTTATTTTTGTATGCTTGGAAGGCTTCCAAGTCATCTTGATTGAATTGTCTGGAGGAAAACTTAAGTACATCTGAAAACTTTTCAATACCTCGAAAGAAATCATCAAATCTATCTATCTCTTTCACAAAAGGTTTTACTTTGAGCTCTGTGATGTAATTTTAATCACATCAGTGGGGTCATATGGCCGCTTTAGCATTACTACCAAATTCAATAGATTAACTTTCGAGACTTCCTTGTAGACATGACCAATATCAAAAAGTGCAAAAGTATCACACTGTAAATGGAGATTAGGCTAAATGGCCTTCTTAGCATCTTTAAGCTGTTTCGAAATGCCATTTACAACAAGTTGGTAGGATATCTCTCATGCAAGTAATTTTCCAGGAACATAATATGGAAAGACGTGAGGAGACACATAACTCCCTAATACTCTGACATAAGTGAAACTTTCCTCTGTGAACCATCTAGCAATAGACAGACTGTCTGTACTAACCTCTTTGGAAACCCTAGGGGTTTTCTCATTGAATCTCATCTAGTGCATAGGAACCATGACTCTATCGAAAATTTTGTAAAAATGAAAATGGAAGTCTGAATCCCAAAGAGCTCTGTGGTAAATCTGGATTGGGGTAGGGTCTTGGGCTGTCCATTTCCATCCCATGGTAGGAAAACTAGAAGAAAATAAAATTGCGTCCATGACATAAGCACTCATATAAAGGGGGGGTATTTCTCTAGATGAAACACTTCTTTTACTCCTATACTCCATGATGTTTCTGGCTAAATTATTAGATAGGATATTTTCCCAATTCAAATTAAGGAATTGACGATTGTGTCAATCAATGGGACCCAATCTATACAAAACCTAGTGGTATCAGGTTTTGCATATAATCTAGACAACATACCGACAACATAACAATAAGGGGAAGGAATTTGTGCTATTGGGTATGTACCGAGTTTATATTGTTTAAGCTTACCCTAGTCTTCCTTCCATTCCTTTATGAATTTCATCGAGCCTGGATGTTTTTCTCTAAAGCTTTGAAGAAAATATTTGTCATAATTCTGTTGCGGGATGGGTAAGTGGTACATTGTCCTCAAATATTCTACCCTGAATGAACCGATATTCTCACCCTTTGAATCTTTGAATGTTCTATCCTTTATTTTCAACTGGTCAATTACCCACTTAACCATATCTGTATAGGGGAGAATATTTGGCCTTGCTGCTACCTTATTGATGAATGAACATGCAAGGTCGAAATAGGTCAGGTCTCAAGAAACAGACGCGCTTGATGAAGCAACTTTGACTATTACCCTTGGCTTATCATCTTCAAAAAGCTTATGCATTTCCTCCCGCGAAGAAATTCCACAATCCTTGTTGCAGGTGGTGTCTGAGAATAGGGGAGACATATCTAAGTTTTCGGTAGATGGTGCTTGGGAAATTTATTTGCCTTTCTTGCTCATTTTTATTTCCCTCGCTTCGTTAAGTGTTTTCCTGATTTCAAGTGAACGGAGAAAACATTAAAAATATAGAGAATAGAGAGGAAAATATAATTGAAACAAATCTGGCGTTTAATCATTTCAAAACATGCTCGAAGTAGATATGAATCTATCAAAACCTTATTTCTATTAAATGTCGTTAATCATCAATAATCATTTAAAATCAAATCTCTTACACCTTCACGTGAAGTATCTATCGATAAATTTAAGATGTTGGATCGCATATTCAGTTTGATTTGACATGATTCATTTTGCATGTTTGATTAATTAACTACCATTCATCGCATATCGCAACTTATAACTATTACCATTTATGATGTTACCAATAAATCCTGAAAAATGAGATTTGCGCAAATCGCGCATCACAACATTTATGCAGTAAATGAGTTTGCTTTTAGTTAAGTGCTGCAAAATGTGAAATGCGCATTTAAAAATTCAAGAGGCTGCGCTTTATCGAACTTTGGAAATTTATGTTTATTTCTTCATTGGCTCATCGGGTCCGTGTAATCGCAACTTTCACTGAATTTCTTATAAGTTTGATCATTTAAATGAGGCGAGATGCGATTTTGGTTTATAACAATGATTGAAGTGTTTGCAATAAGATTTTGATATGACTTTGGAAAGAGCTTAGTGCATATCACAGCCCGCGTGACTTAGTGTATTTTAAGTCGTTTAAGTTTGTAAGCTATGCAAATTGTGATGCACACTAAGGAATGAAAGCGGAAAATCAAAAGAAACTTTATTTCCTAAAGCTTCTGACTTAATATAAAAAAATAAATGAAATGAATTTCCTAATTATTTTTAAAGGGTCCCCATTGATTAAAATAAAGGGGGGTTGTTGTATAGCACAACAATTGGCGATTCACTTGGGAGAACCGACTATCTCTGACTAAATTTTTAAAATTTCTAAAACTTTTTGAAAAAATAAAAATAGTTGCAAGAATGAATTTTTAAAAAATAATATCTCTCTAAGCAACGAAATTTATCTTAATTAAAATTCATAAGTACTCTTTTTAAAAATATAAGTATGATAATATACACATGTCTTTACTCAGTTCAAAAACATAAAGCAGGTGGCTCTTACAAATCAGATTTATAAATATTTACTCTTTTATCACATGTAGAGCCTTTGATCCAATAGGAAATTTAAGCTTTTGGCAGGGTTACCTTTTACCCAGCAATGATTCATTGTCCCATCCAGTGTTTCTTACAATTTCCAAAAATAAATTCCAACCTTATACACTTGATATTTTTTGAAAATTGCTTTTCTTTTTTGTGTTTTATTTTCATTTACTTAAAAGCCATTGTCTTGGCTTGGTAACCAAATAATATCAATTACATTCACTAGTTATAATTAAACTGATCAAGATGACTCTTGATGAGACCCCTTGCCCTCTTGATATAATATCAAGTCATTACCCTATTTTGGTAGGCAGTATTGGTAATTCCATTTTAACTATTTTCCTATAAACATGGTAAAAAAACTTGTGATGAGACTTATTATATTTTAAGCTTTTCTACTATAATATTTTTTGAATTTATTCTAAAAATTGATAAGTTTTCGTAGATGGGGTGAATCATTGGTCCTTTTGAGGATTCTGGATGATAATGTTGAGTTTTAGATAGCTTTTCTATAAAAGAGTCTTTACGATGTTAAATATCCATTTCTTGATTGATAACAGAATAATCATGCTATATAAAGATGAGAGTTCATCAGAGAATAAATAACTTCAGTGAAATTGCATCTTTTAGTGAAAACAAAATCTATTTTTCTTTCAAATATTTCTATTGTTTCCTTAACATTTCTTATTTCTATAAGCGATAAATAAAAAAGGATCATCTAAGATGTTTATTTGAAAAGCCATAAATTTATACTAAGCAACTTTTATTTTCCTAAGGGAAAGAAAAAGACACTAGTATACAGGGAATAGAAGGGGTTACCTCCTATGAAAAGTATTTTTTCAAAATCTGCCCATTAACAGGAAAATAAATTCATTTGCCTGATAGATCTTCCAATAAGAGTGTTTATGGGCCTATTTCTTCAATTATTTTAAATATACCTAGCCAGAGTTTTTGAAACTTCGTGTGTTTATATTTTTCCTCATGCGCTTTGTCCCATTTCAATACCAGATCACCAATTTGAAATTTTTTTGGAGTAACATAAGTTGAATCAAATGAATTTTTTACTATCTGTTGATGATGTGCATGAGTATGCTTATATTTTTCTCTTTCTTCTTCTAACTTAAGAATTTGACATTGTCTAAGTTGTAGTGAAGAAGAAGGAGATTCATCAATGAATCGAAATAAGGCAAGAAAGGGAATAACTATATTCATAGGAAGAACAACTTCTTTTCCATAAACAAGATTGAATGGAGAGGTGCCAATAGAAGCTTTCTGAGTTATTCGATCCGCCCAAAGAGCAAAGATCAATGACTTGTGCCAATTTCATTGGTTTTGATCAACAGTTATTTTGATTATTCTAATCAAGTTTTTGTTCGTGGATTTACTAAACCATTTCCTTGCGAGTAATAATTTGCAAAATACTTAATTTTAAAACCTCTTTTGATTGAAAATTCCATCATAGCAGTTCCTGAGAAGTAAGATGCATTATCAAACATTAAAGCAGTAGGTAATCCAAATCTAGTTATGTTATATTGGTCAATGAAATCAATGATATTCTTAGAGTTGTCTACCTTCAGTGGAATTTCTTCCACCCATTTAGTAAAGTAATCTGTAGATGTGAGAATATATCTATGTTGTTTGGAAGAGTTAGGAACAATCTCACCGATTATATCTAATCCCCATTGTTCAAATGGTTGTTCGATATTAACTGGTCGTAATGGAAAGGCTGGCTTCATTTGTCTTCCAGATGCACTTTGACACACTTTGAATTTTCTTTCATATTCGTGAGCATATTTGAAAAGTGTAGGCCAATAGTAACTTGCATGTAGGATTTTGTGTGTTCTCGTATTTCCTCCAAAATGTCCTCTAGCTGGTCCATCATGGAGTTCCTACAAGACTTTCTCTACTTTAGATTTTTCTAAGCATCTTAATGGTACAAGATCAAAATTTCTCCTAAAAAATACATGATTGATTTATTCCTATTGCTTGGCTTTTAATCTCAAATCACATTTTGTTTTGTAACTGAGTTGGGTCGGAGCATATCCATTTTTCAAATAGAATATGAGATCAGCGTATTGAGATTGTGCATCGTTGAGGCTTACCTTTGATATTTGTACATTGTTACCTGAATTTTTTTCTGATGATAGATGGGATGCTCCTATAAGAATTCTGCAAAAACCTTGACCTCTAACAATTTTAGAGGGTCTAATTTCTACGTCATATTCTTGTAAAGCAGTAACCCAATTAGCCCTTTCCTCTCCTAATTCTCTTTGCATTAATAGTTGTCTCACTGCAGAGAATCGAAATATGATTTTGGTGTGAGTTTTTAGGAGAAATGGCCTGAAATTCTTTATAGCCTTAAAGACAACAAATGCTTGCTTTTCAATAGATGAATAATTTAGTTCTGCACCTTGAAACTTGGAACTGAAAAATGATATTGGTGCTTCAATTTGTTGGTCATTAATTTGTGTTAAAACAACAGCGTATGATGTATCTGATGAAAAAATTATATAAAGCAAAAGGATTAAGAAAATCGGGGATAGTCAGGAATGGAGCTTTAACAATAGATTGTTTGATCAAATCAAATGCTTCTCTTTCATTATGTTCCCATTTAAAGACTGAATTTTTCTTAATCATGTTTTGCAATGGTAAAACTATTTGTAAAAAGTCAAGGACAAATATTTTAACAAAATTAATTTTCCCAAGAAATGACTACATAGCTTTCTTGTTATGAGGAAAAGGAATTCTTTTAATCTCTTCAATTCTTTCAAGATCAATATAGATACCTCTTTTTGACACAATGAATCCTAAAATATTTCATTCATCTAATGCAAAATATGATTTCTTTGGGTTTAATGAGATGTCATACCTTTTACATCGCTCAAAGACTTGATTTAGGTATCTCACATGATTTTTTGCTTGTTTAGAAAAGACTATAATGTCATGTAAATAAATAACCATTGATTTATTGATAAGACCTCTAAAAGTTGTGTCCATAGCTCTCTGAAAAGTGGAACCTGCATTATTAATTAATCTGTTAGCCCCCCATAAATTTTTTGACAAGCAAACAAGGGGCTAAAATGTTTTTGAGCCTTCAAGGAATGCATTTCCCCTTAAAACACATCATCCTTGAAGCCTCCTTGTGCCTTTTGTCCTTTGATAAAATCCCCTCTGCTGATTTCCATTATAAAGCCTTTTTTTTGTGAAGAAATGCCCAAAGGCCTCCTTTTTTCCCCTTATTTCACCCCCACTTAGCCTCTATTTTATTCCCCCTTGTCTCCCCTTTTATTTCCCCCATTGACCCTCTAAATCCTCCCAAAATCCCCTTTAAATGCTACCCTTACCCTTTGTTTGGCCAAATTCCCATTCTATCCCCTTATCGTTTCCCTTCCTCGGCTTTAAATTGCATTAAAATGGGCCAAAAACCCACTATTAAACTTTATAATACGGCTTAGCCCCTTAGCCGCCAGCCCCAACCACTTCCCCATATACCCTTAACGCTAAGACCAAGCGCTTAATGCCTTGGGAGCCAATCACAATCAGAGTGTCGGGCGAGCGCATTCCTTTGTAACATCGAAAAAGCTCCGATGCGATTGGCTTTGGTCTATAGGGCCCACGATGTATTCAACACCATCGATCCGCTATCCCGATCAGACGATCAAGCGCCAATCGCACTCCCCGCCCAATCGCAATCGCAACATTCACCGTGCCACCCTTTGTTCCACTCCGATTGCGATTTTCCAATTCAATCTTAGCCGTCCATTTAATTCACGATCCGACGGCCATCGCACTCCCGCTTCAATCGCAATCGCAAATCCCAATCGATGACACTTTCCACCCCATGTGATCGTGATCCCCCGATTGAATCCAAGCCACCCATCTGATGCAGATCCAACGGCCCAGCGCTAATCGCTTCACACCTGTTGCTCCTCCCCTTTCGCCCCTTTGACCAAATCTCCACCATCGATCTCCTTGTTGATCCAACGGCCATCGCACAATTGCATCATCACCCCGTGGCCCTTCTGTCTCCTTGCCGATTGAATCTCCGCCGTCGATCTGACCTAGATCGGACGGTTGGCGCTCAATCGCCCCATCGCAATCGCAAAAGTTTAAAAGTGTCACCTCCCGTGCCCCCGACTGCGATTCGTCGATTCGATCTTGGCCGTCCATTTCTTCAGATCCGACGGCTGGGATCTAATCGTGCCCTCCATCGTATTTCTTCGTCGGATCTCCCAAACAGTTCATCTTTCAACCTCCGTCGTTGATCTCCTCCTGAGATAAACGGTCCAAAGCTAATCGCCCTCCGCCTTGGCTAGGTCCCGCCACTCAAATTCATTTCGTAATGTTTTCCAGTCATTTCCATTCATTCCTTTGTATTTCGCTGAAATCCAAGCCTTCTCGATTTAGATTAAGAGGCTGCCCATTCCTCCGGCCTCCACAGCAATTCTCCCGCCACCTTCCCTGGATTTTATAATTGATTTAATTTATTGTGCAGGAATCACAGAGAGGCTATTACAGCAGCCAAGTGAAGCTGCAGAGACGGATTTGAGGGATTTGAGCCCGTAGTTGAAGATTTAATGTGCTAATCCCATGTTCAAAGGATTAAGGCATAGTTTGAAGACCAAATGCACACGCAACAAGCCATATCTGTGTTAATGATAGCAGAGCACCGTTTCTCCAAAAGGACACCTTCCTACAGAAGTCTCCACGCCTCCTCGAGCCCTTAAACGTATTTTATGGACATAAGCTTCTTTAAGACTGTCTGGAGAGCAGTTATGGAGGTATGGAGAGACTTGCAGTTTTCCCATCCATGTCATTTATTCCAGAAGGCTAGCGCAGAGTTCCAAACAGCCAGAAGGACTCCAAAGAAATATCCGAGGTCAATCTCGACCTGACAAAGACTCCCGAAGTAGACTACAGGGTACACACAGCGCTGCAAATCCATTAAGCAATGTGGGCGTGAACATTTCCACCATCCTGTCTTAATGAAATAGATTTAATGTTCATCTACCTCTATCATTCTCTTCTCCTATAAGTATTCCCAAGAACATATTGTAATGGTGGTTGTTCGATTGTTGCCGATTGCTGTTAGAGGGATTCATTTTGACTGTTAGAATAGCCTTGGGAGGGAATAGCAGAGTAGTTTGTATGTAGTAGGCTGGGAGGAGAAATTCTAGACTGTAACAGCCATTGAGCTCAGTGTATGTGACTAGTTTTGCATCAATTAATCAAAGCACATTTCACAGGATCCTGGTCTATTACTATTGGTGATGTTTTCTCTAACTCTGTTTATTACATTTTCATACTGTTTCGTTTTCTTCTGGGCTCGCATCAGAAATATGGCATAGGAATTACCCTTGTTAGGTACCCTATGTCTCTGCTCTCCTTTCCTTCAATATTTTTTGCTAAATGTGTTATCTAAGAGTTGATTTCAGTTAATTTAACCAGTGTAGTGGATGTCATTGCCTGCTAGCTGATGTATGAATTAAATGAATCTGTTCTTAGATGTTCTTGTTGGGTCCAAGCTGGAAGATTTGGGAACACTGGGGATTAGAGTTAGTCCTGTCCACTAGGATCCTTGTGCGACTAGCTGGCCTTTCTAAGATCTCTCTGTTAAACTTATCTATGTTTTCCCTGGAGCATGCTAAATCTGACCTGGAGTTAAATGACCTATGGTACGATATATAAGCTGCCCCTTTGTCCCTCCTTTGAGAGCTTCCTTTGAGTATGTCCAAGCAGGTCTGGAGTTAAATGACCTCTGACCTGATCTATAGACAGAAAATAGGTTGCTTTCCTTCTTTCACTTTCTTTCCTTAATGTTTCATTCCACCATCTAATCCAAAAGATCCTTTAGTGTAGATGACTTGCCCTCTGAAAGCCTTGGCTAGTTGTTGCATGTAATTCCCTTTCATGACTCCATAGCCCAATGGATGGCACTTTCTTGACCTATCCCCTTTGTTGAAACATCCTGCTGATTGGCTCCTTTTCTCCCATTACTTTCTCAGTCTATGATCTCATGACCAACCCAGCAACCCACCAACCAAATCATTTAAAACCCCCCTTTGTGCTTCATACCTAGCCTAACACCTCTTTTGAGCTTCAGAGATATACCATTTTTTGTTTTATTGGAGAGATCCCTCTCCGGGTCTAGGAGGGCTAGATCCTAGGGCCCCAAAATGGTTCTGATGTTGTCTCATATTTTGGTCTTGCCAATGTGGCCAAAACATGGGAACCCCAACATAATGGCAACTCCACTGGGGAACAAACCACTTTGCCTTTATATTGGCATCCCTTTGCTGATGGTGGACAGCAGCCTGCTCCAAACGGCCAAATTCATCCACCTGGCGACCCCACACTCCATAACTCCCAAAAGACCAAATGACTCCACTGGTAGAAGACTCTGAACTGGTTGAGAAGATACAGTGACCTCTTTCTGATCGACAAACATGCTTCCACGCATATAGAGAAGATATGCCCCAATGAGTAGGGAGCATATCCCTAGATTCCCACACAAAATGCCTGAAGTGGACTGGTTAAAAAACTTGCCTACCTTTCAGGGTGAAAACGTTGATGATCCCTTACTACATCTCATCAAGTTTCATATACATGTGTGGAAATTCAAAGTTGAATGGCATGAAGACTGCCTAATGAAAATGTTCATGGCAACATTAGAAGGAAAAGCTAGGGTCTGGTACGAATGTCTAGAACCGCAGAGTTTGTTTTCTTTGAAGGACATGCACCAAGTATTCTTCAAGAATTATAAAGGAAACTCTCCATCCTTATCATGGGATTGTTGTGATCAATCTCAGGATATCATACAGTACCTGTTAGGTATTGATGAGGATTTGGTTAATATGCATCCTGAAGATCTGTTAACAGCCATTCAAGCATTTCATATGCACCCTAACTATCACAAGAAAATAGATGAATCAACTAAGGAAGAAAATAGTCAAGAGATTGTAGACGTTCTTCAAGATATTCCTGAAAACTCAAACGTTGATTTATCATCCCTTGTAGGTGAGGCTCAAGATGACATCCTGCCTCAAATCTAGTCTTCGAAGGAAATAGAGAGCTGTTGCACTTCTCCATAAAGGAACACAAGACCATCTCCCCCTTTGACAGAAGAAGAAATAGATCAGATCATCAATGGATAGCCAGCCTCTGAAATTTTTTTCACAACAGACATTCTTGCCCATTCATCCGATGAGCTTTGTTGTACAGAGTTGGAAAGCTCACATGTAAATCAGAGTGAAGAAAAATCTACTGATAATCCAATATGTCCAGTTGGCAGCATTATTTATATTCACGATCTTCCTATTTTCGATCTGTCTGATGATGATGTTCTCCAAACAGAAGACGATCTTGCAGGGTCATCATTAGTAGATTTTTGGGAGGAGGATTAGTTCCCTTTACTTCCAGAGAGTAATGAGTCAATGTAGGCTATTTATGATACTGATGAAGAAAGCTTTAAGAGTGCAGTAGAGGGTGAAGGATCTCTAGGTCTTTGCTCCACTCCATTACAACTCATCAGCAATGGTTTTCACATGATTGAATGTCAGCAGCCTTTCATCTCAGAAGATGAAGAGGAAAACAAGGAAGAGATCTTTGAGCAGTTTGAAAATAACTAGCCTTCTCTTGAAAAAGAGGAAGTAATGGAATAAGCCCCTGCTCAAGAATACATAGACCTTTTCACGGAGCTCAGCACATCAGAGCTGAATATGCCAGAGCTCAAAGAGGACTCGGCTACAATATACGATGAGTCCTCTAGTTCAGAAGATGAAGGAGACACTCTACTCCAAGAGAGTCTTCTTCTCCATCCAGTAGAAGAAGAAGAGATCCTGGTTGAAGCCGGCCCACCAGATATTCATAGCCAGGTATCTTTCTGTGATCCTTATGAACGTTTCCTGCAAACATTTGAAGAAGGATCAAAGGTCTTTTTGAGCAGCATATTGCAGACAGCGAGGAAATTTTTAAAAGCTGTTTTTTTTTAACTAAAGGAGTGGGAATTGCCCTGCCTATCTAGCCTTCTCAAGGGGTTGAGCAAGAAAGAGCAGTCATGGGATCACTTGATGGACTGGTTGCATTGGAAGACAATGTTTGTAAGCTAGACTTGTGAATATTCCAGTTAGAGTAGGGTAGGTAAGAAAAGCTCAATAAAACTCAGTCTGTGAGCATGTAGTTAGTTGTTTTTAATTTCTGCAAAGTCTGGCAAGCCAGATAGCCTAATCTTGGCTTGACTGATGTTCAATTTCTGCCTTAGAATGTAGAGAAGAAATCTGCTAGACAGTTTAATCCTAACAGATATTAGATTAGGTAGAGAAACATATGAGACCAACAGTCTAATCTGGTCTCATGGAGTAATAAGGGTAGAAGTAGAATAGGTTTTATTTTCCTGCTTGTAAAAAATTGATGATGTAAAGGGTCTGCAAGCCAAATGCGCCCAGAAGAAAAAATGTTAGGACTATAGTCTGGGTAGGTAGTTGTTGGGGGAACTTTACTGCTGATTTAATGTCTTCATGATTCGTGGTAGCTGATCAAAGAAAGAAATGAATGATTCAAGCACCAGGCATCTGGCCTACACCAAAGATTTATTTTCTGAATTCTTGACTCCTTCAAGAAGAAGCCATCCCCATGTGGAGCCACTGTTATCCCCCCATAAATTTTTTGACAAGCAAACAGGGGGCTAAAATATTTTTGAGCCTTCAAGGAATGCATTTCCCCTAAAAACACATCATCCTTGAAGCCTCCTTGTGCCTTTTGTCCTTTGATAAAATCCCCTCTGCTGATTTCCATTATAAAGCCTCTCTGTTTGTGAAGAAATTCCCAAAGGCCTCCTTTTTTCCCCTTATTTCACCCCCACTTAGCCTCTATTTTATTCCCCCTTGTCTCCCCTTTTATTTCCCCCATTGACCCTCTAAATCCTCCCAAAATCCCCTTTAAATGCTACCCTTACCCTTTGTTTGGCCAAATTCCCATTCTTTCCCCTTATCGTTTCCCTTCCTCGACTTTAAATTGCATTAAAATGGGCCAAAAACCCACTTTTAAACTTTATAATAGGGATTAGCCCCTTTTCCGCCAGCCCCAACCACTTCCCCATATACCCTTAGCGCTAAGACCAAGCACTTAATGCCTTGGGAGCCAATCGCAATCGGAGTGTCGGGTGAGTGCATTCCTTTGTAACATCGAAAAAGCTCCGATGCGATTGGCTTTGGTCTATAGGGCCCGCAATGTATTCAACACTGTCGATCCGCTATCCTGATCGGAAGGTCGAGCGCCAATCGCACTCCTCGCCCAATCGCAATCGCAACATTCACCGTGCCACCCTTTGTTCCGCTCTGATTGCGATTCGCTGATTCAATCTCAAACGTTCGTTTAATTCACGATCCGATGGCCATCGCACTCCCACTTCAATTGCAATCGCAAATCCCAATCGATGCCACTTGCCGCCCCATGTGATCGCGATCCCCCAATTGAATCCAAGCTGCCCATCCGATGCAGATCCAACGGCCCAGCGCTAATCGCTTCACACCCGTCACTCCTCCCCTTTCGCCCCTCCAATCAAATCTCCACCATCGATCTCGTTGTTGATCCAACGGCCATCGCACAATCACATCATTGCCCCGTGGCCCTTCTGTCTCCCCGCCGATTTAATCTTCGCCGTCAATCTAACCCAGATCAGACAATTGGTGCTCAATCGCTCCATCGCAATCGCAAAAGTTTAAAAGTGTCACCTCCCGTGCCCGCGATTGCGATTCGTCGATTCGATCTTGACCGTCCATTTCTTTAGATCCGACGGCTGGGATCTAATCATGCCCTCCATCGTATTTCTTCGTCGGATCTCCCAAACAGTTCATCTTTCAACCTCCGCCATTGATATCCTCCTGAGATCAATGGTCCAAAGCTAATCGCCCTCCACCTTGGCTAGGTCCCGCCACTCAAATTCATTTCGTAATGTTTTCCATTCATTTCCATTCATTCCTTTTTATTTCACCGAAATCCAAGCCTTCTCGATTTACATTAAGAGGCTGCCCATTCCTCCGGCCTCCACAGCAATTCTCCCGCCACCTTCCCTAGATTTTATAATTGATTTAATTTATTGTGCAGGGATCACAGAGAGGCTATTACAGCAGCCAAGTGAAGCAGCAGAGACGGATTTGAGGGATTTGAGCCCGTAGTTGAAGATTTAATGTGCTAATCCCATGTTCAAAGGATTAAGGCACAGTTTGAAGACCAAATGCACATGCAACAAGCCATATCTATGTTAATGATAGCAGAGCACTGTTTCTCCAAAAGGACACCTTCCTACAGAAGTCTCCACGCCTCCTCGAGCCCTTAAACGTATTTTACGGACATAAGCTTCTTTAAGACTGTCTGGACAACAGTTATGGAGGTATGGAGAGACTTGCAGTTTTCCCATCCATGTCATTTATTCCAGAAGGCTAGCGCAGAGTTCCAAACATCCAGAAGGACTCCAAATAAATATCCGAGGTCAATCTCGACCTGACAAAGACTCCCGAAGCAGACTACAGGGTACACACAGTGCTGCAGAGCCATTAAGAAATGTGGGCGTGAACATTTCCACCATCCTGTCTTAATGAAAAAGATTTAATGTTCATCTACCTCTATCATTCTCTTCTCCTATAAGTATTCCCGAGAACATATTGTAATGGTGGTTGTTTGGTTGTTGCCGATTGTTGTTAGTGGGATTCATTTTGACTGTTAGAAAAGTCTTGGGAGGGAATAGCAGAGTAGTTTGTATGTAGTAGGCTAGGAGGAGAAAGTCTGGACTATAACAGCCATTGATCTCAGTGTATGTGACTGGTTTTGCATCAATTAATCAAAGCACATTTCACAGGATCCTGGTCTATTACTATTGGTGATGTTTTCTCTAACTCTGTTTATTACATTTTCATACTGTTTCATTTTCTTTTGAGCTCGCATCAGAAATATGGCATAGTACTTACCCTTGTTAGGTACCCTATGTCTCTGCTCTCCTTGCCTTCAATATTTTCTGCTAAATGTGTTATCTAAGAGTTGATTTCAGTTAATTTAACCAGTGTAGTGGATGTCATTGCCTGCTAGCTGATGTATAAATTAAATGAATCTGTTCTTAGATGTTCTTGTTGGGTCCAAGTTGGAAGATTTGGGAACACTGGGGATTAGAGTTAGTCCTGTCCACTAGGATCCTTGTGCGACCAGCTGGCCTTTCTAAGATCTCTCTGTTAAACTTATCTATGTTTTCCCTGGAGCATGCTAAAGTTGACCTGGAGTTAAATGACCTCTGGTCCGATCTATAAGCTGCCCCTTTGTCCCTCCTTTGAGAGCTACCTTTGAGTATGTCCAAGCACGTCTGGAGTTAAATGACCTCTGACCTGATCTATAGACAGAAAATAGGTTGCTTTCCTTCTTTCACTTTCTTTCCTTAATGTTTCATTCCACCATCTAATCCAAAAGATCCTTTAGTGTAGATGACTTGCCCTCTGAAAGCCTTGGCTAGTTGTTGCATGTAATTCCCTTTCATGACTCCATAGCCCAATGGACGGCACTTTCTTGACCTATTCCCTTTGCTAAAACATCCTGCTGCTTTGCTCCTTTTCTCCCATTACTTTCTCAGTCTATGATCTCATGACCAACCCAACAACCCACCAACCAAATCATTTAAAATCCCCCTTTGTGCTTCATACCTAGCCTAACACCTCTTTTGAGCTTCAGAGATATACCATTTTTTTTTTTATTGGAGAGATCCCTCTCCGGGTCCAGGAGGGCTAGATCCTAGGGCCCCAAAGTGGTTTTGATGTTCTCTCATCTTTTGGTCTTGCCAATCTGGCCTAAACATGGGAACCCCAACATAATCCAAATGGAATCTTTTGATAGGCATAAGTTCACCACTTAGTCCTAAATGTAGTCTTTAGTCTATCATATAGATGTACAAGAATTTGGTTATAGCCTGAGAATCCATCTAGAAAAGACATAAATTCAAAACCAGCTACTGTTTGCAGTACTTGTTCCATGGTTGGCAATCGAAAGTTTCCCTTTTGACATGCTTTGTTTAAATTCCTAAAATCAATACAAATTCTAATATCAACATTTTTCTTCCTAACGAGTACCAAGTTTGAAACCCGTTTAGAATGCCCAACTGAAAAGATGATCTCTGATTTGAGGAGTTTGTTTAGTACTATTTTGATTTGATTTTCAAGATTCAAGTGAATATTCCTCAATTTTTGTTGTATAGGTTTCTCATCTAAAATCATAGAAATTGTGTGTTGAATCATGGAAGTATCATATGTTTTGAGATCAATATAATCCCAAGAAAAAATAGTTTTTTACATTCTAAACAACCTGATAAATGATAATATTTCTTCAGGAGATAGACCAAGACCTAAATTGACATTCTGCGGTTTTTTGTCAGTTCCTAGATTTACTAACTCAAATCTCAAGGTAGAACTTTGAGTTTTTGAGTTAGTAACTCTTTTAAACCTATATTTTAGATCAAAGAGGTCTTCTAGCTTGACAAATGACTTAGGAATTGGATTTTTGTCTTGTTGTTCCTTAATCTGAATTTCATGTTCATTTTCATCCAAAATTTGACTATCATAAGATCCTTCAGATGTTAAAAAATCTATGATATCTAAATCATTATTAAATACTCTCCAATTTGTAATATTTTTAGGAACAGATGGTCTAAAAATTAATTCAATGGAAAATATATCGGGACTAAACTCTTGGGATGGATTTAACTTTGATGCTACATTAGCCAGTAGATCTGCACTAGCATTCTACATTCTAGGCATGGAAGAAATATTAAAGGCTAAGAAATTAATGATAAATTCTTGGACTAATGATTGGTAATGGTTTAAATGTCCATAATTAAAATGAATGGTATTTCTTACCTGTCTAACAATGATTTCTGAAACTCCTAGGACTTTAAGCGATTTGATATTAAGATCAATGGCTTTGTACAAACCTTGAACTAATGCTTCGTCTTCAGCTATATTGTTCATGCAATTGAATTCAAGTCTGCATGCTTACATGGTTATTTCTCCTTCTGGGCTTACCAAAATGCAGCCAGTGCCTGCACCATCTTCAATTTAGAACCGTCAAAATAAAGATTCCAAAATAAAGAATTAACTACTGGTTTATCTACAAAATTTATACATTTTGAAATGTCTGTCTGGGAAAAATTCTCGATCTGAGAAGTAACTTTATTATCTAAAAAAGGTGATGGTTGAGTGTTGAAATTTCCCAAAAATGATTCTTCTGAGTAGTTTCCATTGATGTTATTATTGAATGCTACTGGATCGTGTATTCCTTCAATATCGGTGACTGTATGTTTCATGAACTTTTCACAGTCTATCTGGATTTGATTTGGCTTTCCATCGTTGGTAGCCACATAAGTGACCAGTCTGTTGCAAAATATCCATGAAGCTTTTTAGACAAGTCTCTCCTTAATACTAAATCATAAAAATCAGGAATATCAGCCACCAATATATTGATTATTTGAGCAACCTTGGGATTTGATGACAATCTGAT
Organism: Pinus albicaulis; assembly: GCA_034641835.2. Lineage (NCBI taxonomy): Eukaryota > Viridiplantae > Streptophyta > Pinopsida > Pinales > Pinaceae > Pinus > Pinus albicaulis. The sequence goes on along the minus strand of CM076570.1, from coordinate 1,623,513,286 downwards.
AGAAGCAGAATTTATTTCTCCTACCACCTCTACTCTAGTTCTATCAAGTTGTACTATATGAACAAGATAACTCTAAGGAGTTATGTTCAACTTAGCACAAACTGATTTTGGCATTATATTAGAGGACGCCCCTGAGTCTATTAAACAATTATGAACTTTTTTGTTAAATGTCTCATAGGTTAAGAGAAATGGAGGAGTAAGAGAGATTGATCGATCACCTATCATAATCAAGTTTGTAGCATCTATTTTAGTTGAAGGAGAAGGTGGCTTACCCATTTCATTAGCATCTTGTACTACTAGTGGAGTAGGTAAAGCTGAAGCAGGAATCACATTCAAGTCTCTAAGTAAGATTTTTTGCTGATGCTTTAATTTAGTAAGTTCGTGAAGTGAAATGTTGGCCCTGGTTTTCTTCATACATTGAATTATATTATACTCAATAGTGTCTGAGACTACCATTGTCTTTGATGTAGGTGGAGTATCTGAAGTAACAAGACTTGTTTATGTAGCCTTTGAGGTAGACTTTTTGCTTTCTGTTTTATCCTTAGCAGACATTAAATTTTTCTGTTGTTGACTTGGCTAGGTTGCTTCAGTAGTATTTTTGCTCCTTGTACTTACAGGTAAAGCTTCTTATTGTTCTTCACTTGGTAGGATGAAATCCCACATTCCATTTAGTTCAACTTCTTCTTCTTCTTCATTTTCTTCTTCATCTGTTTGCTCTTCCTCAATATCTTGATCAAAATCAGCATTAAATATGATATTCGATGGTTGAGTATTAAAGGATTGACCTTTCTTGAAGGGTTTGAAAGTATTTTTTGAACTAGAAATTTCAGCGACTTGTTTCTTGATATCTACCATCTCATTTGTCATAGTCTTCAAAACTTTCTAAAGACCTTCTACATCAAACGGGTCTTTAGATGGTTTCTTTTTCGAATCATCTTTGAAGGATACCTTCTTTGATTTTCAATCTTCTTGAGAATTATTCTTCTCAAGAGCTTTTATGTGTTTCTCTACAGATAGAGATTCCTTCATGTTTTCTACAAGTGTCAGAAGTTTTTCTCTATCAACAAAAATATCTATATTGGATGGAAGAGATGAAATACACCACTAAATTTGAACTTCTGCGCTAGCAACTGATGTAGCAGGAATTTTATTGAGCAATTTATTAAATATTGAATTAAAATATTTTATTTTCTCAAGTACTTTAGCTTTTATATTTGATAAATCATTGATGAGCATAGCAGTGGTCCTGTCATCCCCAAACTTAGCTAGAAATTGTTCTTCGAACATATTTCAGCTAGTTATAGAGCGAGCAGGCAGTGAAAAATACCAGGATCCTGCAGATACTGTGAGAGTGTATTGAAATAATCATACAATGCAATCCTCTTGAACTACTTCTTTTAGATTGATGGCTGACATATAATTATGAATGTGTTCTTCTGCCGAAAGACCATCATCAGGATTAAACTTAGGTAGCCATCTTTCAGGTGCTTTTGGTAGAGCATGAAGAGGAGCGGGCATATTTACAGCCCCTGGATTGTTCCATGGTCATACTTTTGGTGGAGGTACTTGGCCTACCATTGGACCTTGAGTGGATGTGATGGATTTAGTTTGAGTTGAAGAAGAGGCAAGCTGAGTGTTAGAACTAGTCGAAGGGATAGTAGTTTGAGTACTCGAACTAGTTAAAGTAACATTGATTATTGGAATGGAAGTGGTGGAGATGAGTGCAGGTAATGGAGGTGAATGAGATAATATCTCACTGGAGATTGACTCTTATTCAGTCCTCTTTATTCTCTTTCGAGTACTATCGATGGAAAATTCAAAATGAAGAATTCTTGTCTTTTGACTTTCTGATCAAGTTAATATTCTTCGAGGTTGTAAAGAAGACGAAATACTGATATCTGATATTTGAGAAGATTCATGCTTTTCAGCAGAAATGGATACTCTCTCTAAATTTTCTATCAAAGATTGAACTTCAGGGGAATTTTGATGAAAATCAGAAGATAGTATGGGTTGAGTGTCACTAGGAGACTTAGGAGAAGGATGATCAACTTCAGATTTTAAAGATGAATATCTAGATAATTTTTTGGAAGTTTATGGGGATCCAGAGGGAGAGAGACTTCTAGATTGACCTTTATATTGATTAGACCTTATTTCTATTCACAAGGCCCTCCTTCTAGCACCAAAATGTTGAGGCCTCAGAATTCACTACCACAACATGGGGGAAAACCACCTGGTCCAGACCTTAAAGCAACTCCTTTTCCGTTTGGTGTGGTGGCTCTGAGTGGGGATAGTGGGACCAGTTTCCCATTAAGGAATGATTTTGGGTGTGTTTTTATTATACAACATGCAATGTAAAATTATTCTAATCAATCACATGCATCTATATAAACTCTCTATTCTACTATATACCCAGGGTGTTTCTTCCTTTATGCAATCTAAAGAGATATCTTTCAACTATTAGTAATGTAGATAATTTAACAGTCGAAAGAGATGAAAATTATATAAGTTGACTATTCTAACAAAATAGTTTGATTAGAAAAATTGTGAAAAGTATATCACATTCATACGTGTGATTATATATCTAATAAGAAATCACAGACAAATATTAGTACATAAGTGCATGTAACATTCATCTATAATGACATCTCAAATATATAATGCTATAAAAATATGATTGTCAATCTAGAAATCAAGACTTAATACAAGTGAATAGAAGTAGCATATGTGCGAATTTATACTCATGTAAACTGACAGTAGATATATGCTCCTCTTCACTTTAAATCAATTTAAAGAGTACAATAGTGCAACATCAGTTAAACAACTTCAAATGTCAAAAGATAAAAAAATTTGTTCCATTAATTCATCAAAGCATTCACAAACTTGCAAAAGTGCATTCTTTGAGAATGTTTTTGAAAAATTTATGGACCTTTCTCTAAATGCATGAGAGGAGTTTAAATACTAAACTAACTATGCTTTAAAAATAGATTTTCACATAAAATAGAGGAGGTTTCAAACAACCATCCTCATAAGACTAACTTAAACTACAATCTAGGAAAATAAAGTAACCATATGACTTATGAATTTTGATCTTTCTTATGGATTTGATCTTGAAGTTGAAAAATATCTAGCATGGGCTTTAGCTGAGTTGGTTGCGAAATATTTGATATGACCTATCCCTTGAATATCACATTTGAGAGTGTTGGCTGTGATTTTATTGTTGAATCCGTTAAAGATTGCGGGGTCTGGTACTAATGATAAGGTTTGATCAGAAAATTCCAATAATTTTCTTGATCAAAATTATTTAGTTTTTTATGTAGAAATTGAATAACTGATATGTTATCCACTGAGATTCTCTTGATCACACACTATTTTATCTTCATGCACAATACAGAATCTCTTCTACCATTGATCATTAATTACGGAAATAAAAACAATCGCATGCTCACATTAAAACCATAAAAAATCACACATATGAACACAGTATTTCATGGGAAAGCTTAAAGCTTAAAACCCCCAACTATCTGTATATTATATTTCATAAATATCATGTAACAATCATTATACAAAGCTCCTCACAAGATCTCAGTACAATCTCCAATTTCTACACACTAATCAAGCTAGATCTAGCAAAACACATGCTCCAATCTCTGCCACCTGATAGCCAGCCTCTCTTGCATAATTAATGCTAAAGAATGGCTCATAAATAACTTTGAACCACCTAGCTTGTACTGCGCAATCCTCATTGGCTTCTCCAATCATTGGTTGTTGCAAATCATGCAACAGTATAGTCACAACTGATAGTCACACTGCTCTTTCACCTATCTCTTCACTGGTCTCCACTGAAACTGTCCATGCACTGAAGTTAACTGATGTATTCTTTAGTTGATTAATGAGTATATAATTAGTGAATTAATTAATAATTAATTCACACCACTCTCACTAATTGTATCAATCAGTTAAACTAGATACAAATAGCTCAACTATGTTTAGATTAGTTAAACTGAACACAACTCCATTAACTTCCTCAATCAACTCCACCAAAATCTCTCACACGAGTTCTAACTGAAGTCTTCATGTAATAGCTCCACTTAACCCTCAAGAATAGCGTAATTCCTTCTGTCATCTCCTGTGCCACATCTGTGCACTTAACTGAAGTGCTCCAAGAGAATAAGATAATGTTTAGAGTCCAAATATTATTAAGAGCTAATAATATTCGACATATCTATTTTTAGACCGGCAATCTAAAAATAGATTCCGCCCAATATGTCTAAAAATAGAAGTCCATCTATTTTTCCAACTTGACCAACCATCCACAAATAGCATCCTGCAACTCATAGAATCATGATCGACATGTCTAAAAATAGACATAGTCTAAAAATAGACTTTGCGCCAAAAATACCCTACGGGCCCACTTAGTGAAGGCGACTTCTTTCCACTAAGCTCATCATCTTGTTGCAATCTCAACACTCCCTCTCAACAAGATAAGGATTATCTGCAACCCCTATCCTGCCCCTGTGGTATTTGAATTTGCTCCTGGTGAGCGCCTTCGTCAAGATATCAGCATCCTGATCCTCCGTGGGAATGTATGAAAGTAACATGATCTTCCGCTGCACACAATCTCTGATATGATGATACCGGATGTCAATGTGTTTAGATCTATCATGAAATACTGGATTAACCGAGAGTTTAATGCAACTCTGATTATCACAATAAATCATAGTAGGATCCAAGTGTGAACCGAACAACCCGACCAGGATCTTCCTCATCCATATAGCCTCGCATGCAGCCAAACTTGCTGCCATATACTCGGCCTCTGCTGAACTGAGTGCCACGGATCTCTGCTTCCTACTGTACCAAGAAACTGTTGTCGACCCGATACTGAAAATCCCTCCAGATGTGCTCTTTCTGTCTGTTGGTCTCCCTGCACAATCTACATCTGTGAAGCCACATAGCCTCACCTCATCCGACTGTCTGTACCATAATCCATATCCCGATGTGCCTCCGAGATATCTCAATACATGCTTGCCTGCCTTCCAGTAGACCTTGGTAGGCTTAACCATAGCTTGTGAAAGCTGGTTAATAGCATAACATATGTCAGGTCGTGTATTTACCAGATACATAAGCGACCCCACCAACTATCGATAAACAGTGGCATCCACTACCTCCGCCGAAGTAGCGTCCTCCTTCCTCCATCCACCAAGAAGAGGAGTATCAACAGGCTTGCAGCCATGCATGGTGAACTTCTTCAGTATCTCTCAGGCATATTTGCCTTGAGAAACAAACAATCCATCACGACGCTGCCAAATTTCCAATCCCAGGAAATAATGAAGGAGGCCCAAGTCCTTCATCTCAAACTCTTTTGCAAGATCATCCTTGCATGAGAGTATCAACAGCTCATCACCTGTCAAAATCAAATCATCTACATAAAGTACAATGATTAGCAATTTACCCTCCACCACTATCTGGTATAGGTTCGGATTCACCTCACTCTTGGAGAATCCAAGTCCGGTGAAATAACTATCTATCCGTGTCTACCAAGCACAAGGTGCCTGTTTCAACCCATACAGCGCTCTCTTGAGCATGCACAGATGCGACTCGCTGTTGAAGATCTCGAAACCTTCGGGCTGCTCTATGTACACCTCCTCCTCAATCACCCCGTTGAGGAATGCAGTCTTCACATCCATCTGATGAATGTGCTACCCCATCTGCGCTGAGAGAGCAAGAATCGTTCGTATGGAAGAATACCTTGCGACAGGTGCAAAGGTTTCCTCATAATCGATCCCCTCAATCTGTGAGAAGCCTCGGGCAACAAATCTTGCCTTGTGCTTCTCCACACTCCCATCAACTGCTTGCTTCACTTTGTAGATCCATCTCGAACCCACCACTGATTTCCCTTCCAGCCTTGGGACAATATCCCATGCACTGTTTCTGACAATCGAATCATACTCTTCCACCATGGCATCTAGCCATGCAGGATCCTCCACAACTTCCTCGAAAGAGGATGGCTCTGTCACGATACACTTTCTCATAAGAGCCATGTATCCAGTGTACCGATCAGGTGACTGTCTCTGTCTGCGCTATGATGTAGGTGCTCCTACAATCCTCTCTGCATCTTGAGCCAGTCGCTTAGCTTCTGTAGTGCGCTTCTGCCCTCTGATGGTTGGTGCTGCATGAGTGGTCTCTTCCACTCCATGAACTTCCTCTTGTGTCTGATCCACATCCTGAAGCTCATCCTTAGGAACTAATATCTCCTTATCTACATGCAAGTGTGGCTCCCTCTCAAGCGAACACTTCATGGCTTTCTCCTCCTAAAATTTGGTATCCCGTCGCACAACAGTCTTGCGACTGTCTAGAAAATACACATGATAGTTGTGGGGTGTATCATTTTACCCCACAAAAATCCCAACCTCTGCAGTCGGCTCCAGCTTCTTCCTGGCATCCTTCGTCACATGAATGTAAACAGGTGAACCAAAAATCCTCAAATGGGAAATATCAGGCTTCTTACCAGAAAACGCCTCCTCGGGTGTACTCATGCCAAGTATCCTGTGAGGACAACGGCTCTGCACATATACTACAGTATTGCATGCCTCAGCCCACAAGTGTATGGGAAGGCCCTGATCATGCAACATCGCCCGTGCAGCACCCATGATCATTCTGTTCTTCTGCTTAGCAACCCCCTTCTGCTATGGGTTATGAGGTGCTATGAGCTCTCTTCGAATTCATTCTATGCTTCAAAAGTCCTTGAATTTTCCAGAGATGAATTCACCACCATTGTTGCTCCTAAGAGCCGTCACTTACTTCCCTGATTCTTTATCAACCAGTGCCTTGAACTCATAGGACTTTTAGTATGTCTCGCTCTTCTTCTGCATGAAGAAGATCCAACACTTTCGAGAAAAATCATCAACAAATATCAAATAGTACCTGTGCTTTGCTGTCGAAGCTACTGAGAAAGGTCCACACACATCTGTGTGAATTCTCTCAAGGATCGTCGTGGCATGACTTTCCTTCTCATGAAAGGTGGCTTTCACAAATTTTCCCAAGGTACATCCCTTGCATTGATCTGACTGTGCAAGAGTACCCTTAGGAAGCCCAATAGAAATATGCTACAGTATCTTCAAAGCTCCATGGTGAAGGTGGCCCAATCTTCGATGCCACAACTCGCCATCATCCCGGATCACCACTCCTTCTGCCTTGCCTGCCATTGCTGCATAGCCATCTTCCTGCAATTGATAAAGGTTCTTAACTCAAACCCCTATCCTCCAGGTCTCACTAGTTTCCTTACTACGCAGGAAAGCCTTTCCCTCACTAAAGACAACATCATATCCCTTGTCTTCTAACATCGCCACAGAGATAAGATTCTTCTCCAATCCTGGAACATGCATCACTTCCTTCAATACAAAGGGTTTACCAGACTCCCTCTCAAAGTAAATGGTACTGATATCGGTTGCACTGTATCTACCATCGTCGCCCATCTCGATGTGCAATCCAAGATCTTTCTCATCCAGATCAGTAAACAAATCTCAATCTCCTGTCATGTGAAAAGATGAACCACTGTCAAGAAACCGCACTGAACCCATCACACTTGAGACCAAGCATGGGATCAGTGAAAAATCTAGCTCAACTGCGAGGCTAAGGCCTCTCCAGCTGCAGATCCAACAGCCTGCTTATTTTTCTTCTTCTGTGGACAATTAGTGGTGTAATGTCTATGTTGGTGACAGTGAAAGCACTTCACCTTGGACATGTCTTGCTTCTTGCCTTTTGCACCGGATTGAGAATCATTCTTCTTGCTCTTCCCCTTCTTTGCTTTGGCAGCCAAAGTGCAATTTTCTTCATCAGAGTTCTTTGATGAAGATCCGTCCTTGGTACTTCGCCTTATCTCCTCTTGCACGAGATCCGACCAAAGTCGCTCCCATCCTGGCAATTTCTCCCGACCATTGACAGAGTCCTGATAGGAATGCCAACTATTTGGAAGCCCAAGGAGAGCCAAGCTCACCAAGTCCTCATCATCAACAGTAACCCCCACACTTCCCAGCTCATCCCTGCATTGGATGAACTTCGTGAGGTACTTGGGCATACTGTCGCCTTTCTCCATTTTTATGTTGATGAGTTTATCCTTGAGCGCCAACTTCCTCTGGTCGCTCTTGCTTTGAAATAAATCTGTCAAAGCTTTCCACATCAAGAATGGAGAAGCTTTACCATGAAGGCTAGATACTATGTGATCCTTCACACCTTCCAACAGAATCCTTCGACACTTTGTTGTCTTCTTTTGCCATGCATCAAGTGCGGCAGCATCGCTAGAAGCAGGTTTTGGAATTTCTGCATCTATGAACTCCTTCAACCCATTATCATCCAACACCGCTTCCATCCTGTCCTTCCATGCAATATAATTTGAGCTAACCTCAAGGGAATACTCCAATCGAAATCCGTTGAAATACATCTCAACTTCGACACCAAGAAAACACTGCTGCAAATTCGAAGTCCACCAGCTCAAAACTCTACCGCTTCAATGTTTTGTAATTGCTCCAATGATCAATATAGCTCTGATACCATGTAGAAATTTTAATAACTGATACATTATCCACCGAGATTCTCCTGATCACACACTATTTTATCTTCATTCACAATACGAAATCTCTTCTACCATTGATCATTAATTGCGGAAATAAAAACAATCGCATGCGCACATTAAAACCATAAACAATCACACATATGAACACAGTATTTCATGGGAAAGCTTAAAGCTTAAAACCCCAAATATTTGTATATTATATGTCATAGAGATCATGTAAAAATCATTATACAAAGCTCCTCACAAGCTCTCAGTAAAATCTCCAATTGCTACACACTAATCAAGCTAGATTTAGAAAAACACATGCTCCAATATCTGCCACCTGATAGCCAGCCTCTATTGCATAATCAATGCTGAATAATGGCTCATAAATAACTTCAAACCACCTGGCTTGTACTGCGCAATCCTCATTGGCTTCTCCAATCACTGGTTGTTGCAAATCATGCAACAGTATAGTCACAACTGATAGTCACACTGCTCTTTCACCTATCTCTTCACTGGTCTCCACTGAAACTGTCCATGCACTGAAGTTAACTGATGTATTATTTAGTTGATTAATGAGTTTATAATTAGTGAATTAATTAATAATTAATTCACACCACTCTCACTAGTGTATCAATCATTTAGACTAGATACAACTAGCTCAACTATGTTTAGATTAGTTAAACTGAACACAACTCCATTAACTTCCTCAATCAACTCCACCAAACTCTGTCACATGAGTTCTAACTGAAGTATCCATGCAATAGCTCCACATAACCCTCAGGAATAGCGTAATTCCTTCTTTCAGCTCCTGTGCTACATCTGTGCACTTAACCGAAGTGCTCCAAGAGAATAAGATAATGTTTATAGTCCAAATATTATTAAGAGCTAATAATATTCGACATATCTATTTTTAGACTGGCAATCTAAAAATAGATTCCGCCCAATATGTCTAAAAATAGAAGTCCATCTATTTTTCCAACTTGATCAACCCTCCACAAATAGCATCCTACAACTCATAGAATCATGATCGACATGTCTAAAAATAGACTTTGCGCCAAAAATAGCCTACGGGCCCACTTAGTGAAGGCGACAGCTTCTTTCCACTAAGCTCATCATCTTGTTGCAATCTCAACATTTTAATCATTTCATCCTACATTTCTGCCTTTCGTTTCCACTCTGTTTCTAGTTGTTTTACTTCTAAGAGCACTTTATATGTGCACTCTTTCATAATTTATGCTTTCAACAACTGTTCACATAAAGATTCAATAATTTCCTTTCTCAACCTTGATGCTTTCGTTGCTGCTTTCTCTACTTGCTTTACTTGTGCTTCCCAATCCTTAAATAAGATTTTCTTGTGGGATTTGTCTATCTGGGGTAGACCAACTTCGTTGCCTGAGTCTGATGCTTGCCATTGAATGTGTTCATTGATTTTCTTTTCGATATTCTCACATTCAAGTTTCTGGATAGCTACTTGTTGGATCAATATTTCACTTGAGTCACAATAAGAGCTAGTAATAGAAGCTTATTGGAAAAATACTTCTTGTTGTTGCTTTAACTTAGTATTCACATCCAATGCTTCCTTTATGAATTTCTATAACTGTGGTTGGCTTTCTAATATGTTCATCACTTCTTCCAGTTGTGGTTGATTCTCAGTGAGTTGTACTTGATGCTGTAAATTAAGACTTTTGAAATCCTTCTGAAATTGGGACATTTTCAATTCTATTTTCTCGCTAGAGTTAGACTTTTCTTGATTTAATAGTCTCTCTAGTTCTTTTTTTTTGTATTCTCTTTGCTTTAGTAACATTTTAACCTCAGTGGCTTTATCAACAGTGGTAGTAGCATATGCCCCTACAAACTGTGATATTTTGGTTAAATATTCAGAAGGATCAACTGGTGGATCCTTCCATAAAACATCAACAAATTCATTTGTAAGATCCGTGACTGTATCATCAATTCTTCTCCTTTTGCTTCTCTTGACTACAACCTCATGAATAGGACTATAGAAGACATCCAGCGAAGGAATTTCGTCAACTTGTAACACTATCTGTTCTATGGGATAAGCGGGATGATCTCTCAATCATGAGTTTTGAGAACTTGTTGTAGTGGAGTAACAATTTCCACTAGCTTTTGGGAATGTTCATGTGTCTGAAAACTGGTAGATTTATCAGTATTGGGAATTGTTTTAGGAGTATTTATTGCTTTAGAAAACTTATCCCAATCATTATTCAAATTCTTTGGTTGGGACTTTTTTGACTAATCAAGTGTACCTTTATTGTGCTGAACTTCTTGGGAAGTTGACTATGTTCCATTACTTCCTCCTTTCTCCTGCATCTCAATCTCTTGGATTACTTGATCAATTATCTTTTTTGGGTTTTCCTTTCTATTTTCGGATTCATTTTCAGAATGATCTGAATTCTGAGATATATGCTCTGATTGTCCTGACTCATCTTTAGATATGTCTTTCAATTCATTATCCAAGCTAATACTTGGAGTAGGTCCTTTCCAGTCTCTTATTTCTGTATGCTTGGAAGGCTTCCAAGTCATCTTAATTGAGTTGATTGGTTGCAAACTTAAGTACATCTGAAAAAAATTTAATACCTATAAAGAAATCATCAAATCTATATATCTCTTTCACAAAAGGTTTTACTTTGAGCTCTGTGATGTATTTTTTAATCACATCATTGGGGTGATATGGACACTTTGGCATTACTGCCAAATTTAATAGATTAACTTTCGACACTTCCTTATAGGCATGACCAATATCAAAAAGTGAAAAAGTACTGCACTATAAAGGGAAATTAGGCCAAACAGCCTTCTTAGCATCTTTAACCTATTTTGAAATGCCATTTACAACAAGATGGTAGGCTATCTCTCATGCAAGTAATTTTTCAGGAACATAATATGGCAAGACGTGAGGAGAAGCATAACTCCCAAATACTCTGACATAAGTGAAAATTTCCTCTGCGAACCATATAGCAACAAACAGAATGTCTGTACTAGCCTCTTTGGAAACCCTAGGGGCTTTCTCATTGAATATCATCTAGTGCATAGGAAACATGACTCTATAAAATGAAAATGGAAGTCTGAATTTGAAAGAGCTCTGTGGTAAATGTGGATTGGGGTAGGGTCTTGGGTTGTCCATTTTCATCCCATGGTAGGAAAACAAGAAGAAAAGTGAATTGTTTCCATTACATAGGAACTCATATAAAAGAGGGGTATTTCTCTAGATGAAACACTTGTTTTACTCCTATATCCATCATGTTTCTTGATAAATTATCAGATAGATATTTTCCCAGTTCAAAATTAAGGAATTGATGATTGTGTCAATCAATGGGACCCAATATACAGAAAACCTAGTGGTATCATGTTTTGCATATAATCTAGAAAACATACCGATAGCATAACAATAAGGGGAAGGAATTTGTGTTATTGGGTACATACCGAGTTTATATCGTTTAAGCTTACCCTAGTCTTCCTTCCATTCCTTTATGACTTTCATGAGGTCTAGATGTTTTGCTCTAAATATTTCAAGAAAAGCTTTGTCATAATTCTGCTGTAGGACAGGTAAGTGGTACATTGTCCTTAAATATTCTGCCCTGAACGAACCTATATTCTCACCCTTTGAATATTTTAATGTTTTATCTTTTATGTTCAAGTGGTCAACTACCCTCTTAACCATATCTGTATAAGGGAGAATCTTTGGCCTTGTTGCTACCTTATGGATGAATGAAAATGCCAGATCGAAATAGGTCAGGTCTGAAGAAACAGACATGCCTGCTGAAGCAACTTTGACTATTACCCTTGGCTTTTCATCTTTGAAAATATTACACATTGCCTCCCACGAAGAAATTCCACAATCCTTGTTGCATGTGGTGTCTGAGAATATGGGAGACATATATGAGTTTTTGTGCTTGGACAATTTCTTTGCCATTCTTGCTCATTTTTATTTTCCTCACTCTGTTAAGTGGTTTCCTAATTTGAAGCGAATGGAGAAACATTAAAAATATAGAGAACAAAGAGGAAAACATAATTGAAACAAATCTAGCATTCAATCATTTCAAAACACGCTCGAAGTAGATATGAATCTATCAAAACCTTATTTCTATTAAATGTCGTTAACCATCAATAATAATTTAAAATCAAATCTCTTACACCTTCATGTGAAGTATCTATCGATCAATTTAAGATGTTGGATTGCATATTCAGTTTGAATTTACATGAGTCATTTCTCATGCTCGAGTAATTAACTACCATTCATCTCATATCGCAACTTATAACTATTACCATTTATGATGTTACCCATAAATCCTGTGAAATGCGATCTGCACAAATCACAACGTTTATGCAGTAAATGAGTTTTCTTTTTGTTAAGTGCTGCGAAATGTGAAATGTGCATTTAAGAAGTCAAGCAGCTGCACTTTATCGGACTTTCAAACTTTATATTATTTCTTCATTGGCTCATTGGGTCCGCGTAAGCGCAACTTTCACCGAATTTCTTATAAGTTTGATCATTTAAATGAGGCACGATGCCATTTTGGTTTATAATGGTGATTTAAGTGTTTGCAATAAGATTTTGATATGACTTTGGAAAGAGCTTAGCACATATCGCAGCTTGCATGACTTAGTGGATTTTAAGTCGTTTAAGTTTGTAAGTTATGCAAATTGCAATGCGCACTAAGGGATGAAACTGGAAAATCAAAAGAAACTTTATTTCCTAAAGTTTTTTGACTTAATATAAAAAAATAAATGAAATGAATTTCCTAATTATTTTTAAGGGCTGTTGTATAGCACAACAGGTTCTTAGAACCAAAGATTGGATCCTAAAGATTCAAAATGTATTCTGGTCTCTTAAGGAAAACATTGCTACAACCCAAGAACAACAGGAGTCCTACACATATCATAAATGGAGAGAGAGATAGCATGGGGTGGACAACTTGGTCTATCATTTTCAGCCATACAACTCATCTACATTGCAGAAGGAGGTGATTGATGAGCTTTTCCATGGGCCACACACAGTGATCCATATTGTTGGGAGAGTATCATATGGATTGGAGCCTCTCATTGGGATTACGATCCCAACATTTTTCATATCTCATGCCTCAAGAAGGCCATTAGACAACATGTAGTTCCCTCCATGGATCTCCTACTTCTTTATGATATAAGCCATTTGGTTTTATCACCAAGTGCTAACTTGGACACTTGGGAGGGGCAACTCAGGGACAGATTGATTGGAGAGCATCTGGTTCAGGGGAGGAGTCTATCGGATGAGGATGCTATAGGGGAAGAGGGTTTGTAGTATCCATCCTTGCAGTTGCTTGAGGAAAAGCAACATTTGGGAGGGGAGGACTGTAATGTTCCTAATTAGCTTTCAGCTAGTTGGAATATTAATTTTTTCTTTTGCTAATAAGATACATGAATAAGTGGGTAGAGAGACCCATAAATCTCTTTATTAGGAATAAAACCACTTCTAATGTGAATGTAGATCATTATATCAGCTGAATAAATCACTTTTGGGTGTGAATAGGGGCTAAAGCATGTCGACAGGGTCAAGTTTGACAAAATCAACAACGTTGTCATGGAGGTAGTGGAGAGTTAATGAAGGAAAAAGCAGTTATGATGGAGGAGTGTATGTATTAGAGTAGCATATTTAATGAGTGGGACCCAGGGTGAGGAAGCTCACCAAGCATATAAGGAAGGGGATGGTAGCCATAGAAGGAGTTATGATTATTATTTATGTCTTGGTCTTTTATGACTTTTTTCATACTTCAGCTATTTAGCGGAGTTTGTTTTGTTGTTTAGTAGAACGGTGCTTCCGAGTGGAAATCCCACCCTCATCCTCGGGGGACTTCGAGTGCCTAGTCAGGATAGATCTATTGAGTTGCATTTCCACCATCTGGCATTAGGCCAAGATTCATCCATCATCCACATCGCAGTCTCTTTCAGGATTGTGTTATTTTGTAGGGCAGTAGTAGTGGAGGAGTGATAGATCCATTTTTGAGTTTGTTTTCCAGTGGAGGGATCAACCCTTCATCCGAGATGCTAGAAATGAGGGCCCTTGAGCATAATTTGGTCACATGGCATCAGGCCAAGCTACTGCCATCACTTACAACGTAGTCTCCTTTTGAAACTACGTTTTTTTTGTAGTTGCAGTAGAGGACTTAGTGCCCCAATTGTGAGTTAGATTTCCAGTGAGGGGAGAAGCCTTTCATCCAAGAGATCTATTGGTGGAGCGTTAGCCATTTCCATATCATACCAGCCACCTCCTATCAGTAATCCAATTGTAGAGATTATTCAACCCTAGGGCTGCACTTCATCATTTTTGTATTTTGTGTATTTCCGGAAACCCTTTCTGGGTTGTCTTGAAAATGTGCTTGGGAGTTTAGATATCTATTCCAGCATTTCTTGAGCTATATATTTGTATATCCATATATTTTTATTTTCCAGCTGCATTTTTACTCACTGGGACTATGTTGTCTTGTCTCTCCGACATTTTGTGTAGCGACAACATTTCATGTTTGGGTGTATTTGAGCATTGGAGGTTTTTCTCTCCTAGTTTAAGTGACTTGTTCCTCAAGATATTGTACTTATTTGTTGTTGTTATACTTAATAAAATGGATATATAATTGTCTCATGTTTGATGTATTGATATTCACTGCATTTTTCCAATTTATGTTCAATATTGTTTCTTTTCTTATTTTTGAATATTACACAATTCGTGGATGACACAATTGACAAAACCTCTTTTCTATATATAGGAGTCCATGGGGCCATAATATAATCCTAGCTGACCTAACAATAATAATGTAAGGGTACACTAATAACAATATGGGGACTACATGGGTACAAAAATAACAATAAGGGAGCTACACTAATAATAATATGGGGACTACATGGGTACAAAAATAACAATAAGGGAGCTACACTAACAACAATAAGGGACTACATTAGTAATTTAGGGCCCTAACACCCATTTACTGTGGTGTTTATGCATTGTACAATTCAAACATGCTGGATTAGAAATTGATCAAATCTATTGTTTGAAATTATTTACAGTTCCTAATAGACAATTTGATCCAAATAAAGTTTCTCTAAATGTTACAATTGAGATAAAGATCAAACACTTCATTCATGAGGATGATGATTATGATGACTTATTTGAGTCTACCAATAATTATATAGATGTCGAAAATTTTCCATCCATGCGCCTCAACCCTGGACAAATGGAACAATTCAAAGAATACATAAAAAATAGGTTGGAAGGTATCCCTTTTGACATCTTAGAGGTATCCCACCCTATTACACAAAAAGGTCAACGGACAAAATTCCGAGCTCGTTCACTGTTGGGTCTTCTGATAAATCTGTTACCATGGAAGGAGTTGAATTCATCCCAACCTACCCAAGATCTAAAATAGTGTTGAATATAGAGGAAATATCTCCTTTAGATATATTTTACAGCCCAAAACATAAGGTTGTCATGAGCAGAAAAAGGAAAAGGAGGAGAATTGAACAATCACAGGCTCTAGTTCCTGGTGATGTTCCCATAGAGATAAGTTAGAAAGACCCTCAATCAGATCCATCTCATGATCTATCAAGGTTAAACCAACTCGCAAGTGCTTATGCATCTACCTCAATTGATAAAGCCACGAAAGTGAAACAACAAGTAAAGGAGAAGGATGAAAAATCCTTCAGCTAAAACAAGAACTATTGATAGAAAAGCATAGTATCAACCTTCAGCTGCAAGCACAAGTCACACAATTCCAACAAAGTATGGATCAACTAAAATTGCAGCATCAATCTCACAATGGTTCCAAGGATTCCCAAATGGGAAAAGGTAGAGTAAGTGTTTTAACAAAGAAGGGAGAAAGAAAAACCATATCAGATGTTTATTATGTTCATGGTATGAAGTGTAACCTTTTGAGCATTGGACAGCTCATTCAGAAAGGCTACAATGTCTTCTTTGAAGATGATGTATGCACCATCATGGATAAACCACCAAGCAAGCAATGCATTGCACAAGTGAAGATGACAAGGAACATAATTTCTCCTCTCAATATGAGAGCAGATTTGAAAAAAGGAGATGCAATGGTAGCAGTGACACAAGAGACATTCCAAAGAGAAGCAAAGGATGAGAACTGGTTATGGCATTTGAGATTTGGAAATCTTAACTTTGGAGGTTTGAATTTTTTGCATAGGAAAGGTATGGTAAAGGGATTACCATTGATTGAAAAGCCAGACAGCCTATGTGAAGGCTGCATCTTGGACAAACAACACAGGGAAAGATTTCCATCAGGAAAGAGCATAAGGGCAAAGGCATCCTTACAAATAGTCCATTCAAATTTGTGTGGACCAATGCAAACACCATCATTAGTAGGCAACCACTATATGCTGACCTTTATTGATGATTTCACAAGAAAAACATGGCTTTATTTCTTGAAATTTAAAAGTGAAGTGTTTGAGAAATTCTGCCACTTTAAGGCTCTTATTGAGAACCAAAGTGGGAATCATATTAAAGTCTTAAGAACAGACAGAGGAGGAGAATATATCTCCAAATAATTTCTGCGTTTTTGTAGAAAAAATGGGATACACAAGCAATTTATAGCAAGGTATACACCATAGCAAAATGGAGTTGCTGAAAGGAAAAATAGAACCATCATGGACATGGTAAGAAGCATATTGAAGGCAAAACATTTTCCAAATGAATATTGGGCTAAAGTTGTACATTGTGCAGCATCTGTGTTGAATAGATGCCCAACAAAGTGTTATGAACAGCGTTCTGGAAGAAGCATGGAGTGGCATAAAACAGCTTTTCACCCACTTGAGAGTTTTTGGTTGTGTGGCTTATGCACACATTCCAGAATAGCGAAGGAAGAAGTTGGACAGTAAGGGGGAGAAGTGCATATTTGTTGGATACAGTGAAGAATCCAAAGCATACAGATTGTATAACCCATCCACCAAGAAATTTATGATAAGCAGAGATGTACAACTTGAGGAAGAAGCTTGGGATGGAAGCATTGAGAAAACCGTGAATGTGAAAAGTTGTTTGTCTCATGATGAAGATGAGGAAGAAATGGCTGAAATAAACCCCTCATTAGCAGCACCACTTCCACCAACACAAGGACAACAAGGGACACCACAAGTAGGTATGAGAACACCCTTGAGAAGTGATGGCAGTGCTTCTCCAAGATTCAGAGGTCTGAATGAAATCTATGAGCAAGAGGAAGAAAATGAAGTTATGAACTCTTTATTTGCATTGTATTGTCATGTAGAGGATCATATTCATTTTGAAGAATTTGTAAAATATAAGAAATGGATAGATGCTATGGATGAAGAGATAAATTCCAAAGATAAAAATAAGACATGGGAATTGGTTGATCTCCTAAAAGGTAAGGAAGTGATTGGAGTAAAATGGGTCTACAAGACCAAAAGCAATGTTGAAGTTAAGATTGAAAGGCACAATGCCAGACTTGTTGTCAAAGGCTACAAGAAAAAACAAGGAAGAGATTATGAAGAAACATTTGCACCAGTTGCAAGAATGGAAATAGTAAGAGCAGTGTTGTCCATAGCAACACAACACAAGTGGAAAGTTTACCAAATGGATGTGAAATCAACATTCTTGAATGGAGTACTGATGGAAGAGGTTTATGTTGAACAACCTCTGAGAAGGCCAAGAGCACAAGGTATGCAGACTGAAGAAAGCTCTTTATGGGCTGAAACAAGCACCAAGAGCATGGTACAGTAGGATAGATGCCTATCTACTGGAAAATGGGTATGAAAAATGTGAAGGAGAATCCACATTATACATCAAGGAGAAATATGGTAAGATGCTTATTATTTTTTTGTATGTTGATGATGTGATATTCACAGGTAATGATGCTTACCTCATTGAAAATTTTAAGACAGTCATGAAAGAAGAATTTGAGATGACTGATATGGGATTGCTGAGACACTTCTTAGGAATAGAAGTAGAGAAAAATGAAAATAAGATTTTTATTTCTCAAGCAAAATATGTGAATAAATTTTTGGAAAGATTTAACATGCGGGATTGCAAGGAAGAAATTACTCCTTCAGTGATGGGATTGAAACTAAGCAAGGAAGACAGCAGCAAGGATTTTGATCCAAGTTTGTATAAGAGCATAGTTGGCAACCTCATGTATTTGACTGCAACTAGGCTAGATATTATGCATGTTGTGAGTTTAATTTCCAAATTTATGGAAAGGCCAAAGGAAGCACATTGACAAGCAGCAAAAAGTATTCTGAGATATGTGAAAGGAACAAAAAGGTATGGTATTTTATACACCACTTCATAAAATTTTGAATTAATTATATATACTGACAGTGATTGGGCTGGAAGTATAGATGAGAAGAAAAACACCTCTAGATTTGTTTTTCATATGGGATCGGAAGCCATTTCATGGGCTTCTAATAAATATCCAATTATGGCTTTATCAACATCAGAGGTAGAGTATGTGGCAGCTACAACAGTAGTATGTCAAGCAGTTTGGATGAGGAGACCGTTGAGAAGTTTGTGTCATGAACAGGTAAAAGACACAACAATTTATTGTGATAATAACTCAGCAATAGCATTGTCAAAGAATTGAGTGTTCCACAAAAGAACGAAACACATTGATGCTAAGTATCACTACATCAGAGAGTTAGTGAACAATGGGGAAATTGTTTTGCAACGTTGCAGAACTGAAGAGAAATTTGTTGATATACTGACAAAACCATTGGGGCAGAAGGGTTTTAATTATTTGAGAAGAAGTATGGGTATGAAAGAGAATGAAACAGTTTTGTTTAAGGGGGAGTGTTGAATTTTTAAACTCAATTGCAAACTGCACAGAGCCGAAGGATAGAAGAACTCTGCAAAAAAATTCTTTTGTGTTTTGTGTGCACGCCACTATGCATTGAAACCTCATCTTTAATACACCTGCAAAACCATTTTTTTCCTGAAGCCCATAGCCATAACTTTCTGTAATGTAGACCGTGGTTCACACCATGTAATCCTATCTTTAAACTGGCACACTCACCGCCATTAAAACCTCAGCAAACAGTTTATTACTGCGCATTTGATTTTGTTTTAAATACATCCACGTCAGTCAAATGGAGCTGAAAAATTCACGTCAAATCTAGCAGCCAATCATGAAGCTATCGCACAACTCCAAAGCCCAGTCAGCAAAGGCAAAAATGGATGCGATAAGAAATTATAAAATGCACTTGAAGTTTGATTGAAGTCTGTGGAGGTCCACCTTCAGCAAATAGGAGCCCAATCGCAATGTTGAAGAGTCCAGTCAGCATGCATCCAAATGGAGCAATAAGTCCTAGTTAACCAGTTTACATAAAAAGTCTTTAAATCCACGAAAAGCATCTACGTTAGAGTTTCAAACTTTAGGTTAAGTTTTTTTGGTTTTAATGCTTCTTCAATGCCGCGACGAATATTTGTTTTAAGCTTTGACATGGTTTTAATTTTAAAAGGTTAGAGTCATTATATATATATATATATATATATATATATATATATATATATATATATATACATACATACATATATATATATATATATAGAGTATATACATACATATATATATATATATATATATATATATATATATATATATATATATATATATATATATATATATATATATATATATATATGTTTTATTATATATATAAAAACAAAAGTGCATTGTAATAAAAGGAATAAAAAGGCACGAAGGTATGTAAGCCACTGTGTATTTTTTTTTTAAAAGGACAGTGTGTGGAAAAATAGAGTATGACAGTTTGTGTGCATTTTTGAAGATAGATAGCATAATTAAAAACACTGCATGTGCAGCAGTTGGAAGAATATTTGCCTTGTAATCCAGAACAAAGCAGTTCTGAAGATTTCGTTTTGTAACAGTTTTTGATTTAATGAAATAGAAGTTTTATGCATCTCTATCCACATTTTTAAATTTATTTTCTTTGTGTTTAGTTGAGGAATTTTATTTTCTTTTGAGTTTTCAAAATTTTCCTTATATTCCAACATGCGATCATGTGATGAACAATCGCAATGCCAAAAAGAAGCTTCACATTCTGATGTTTCCATGGTTGGCGCAGGGTCACATAAATCCTTTCTTAGAGTTCTGAAAGGCTCTCCCAATCCATGGCCACAAATTATCCTTCGTCTCCATGCCTGTCAACATTTCGAGAATCATGCAAAGGCTGTGTGTAGGCAATCGTGAAATCCTAATTTGAAGATGAAGATACGTATATTGGTGGGTGGGTATCTCACATATGTGGATATTCATTTATTAATAAATCACTCTAACCATAAAAATTTGTAAACTGAAAAAAGAATATGAACAATTTCCTCCCTATCAACTCAAAAAAAGAAATGTTATTATTTTTATGGAGAGGAATTTTATTGATAGAGAGGTTATGCATTTATGTGTCACTTATATATTGAAATTGCATTTTAGTGACATTTCATTTTAGTGGCACACAATGAAGATAAAAGTTTTTTGTTATTGTGAATAATTTTGTTGTTTATAAAAGAGAAACAATTCTTATTTGAACGAGATTTTTATTCTTTTGTTCCTTGGATTTACAAACAATACCTACAAATATTTCATGCATCTCACATTTCCAATTCAAATTAGCTCCCCATCCTCTTGTTGTTTGGATTTGCAAAAGATACCTACCAAACTTCCATGGCTCTACTTGTGGATCTTTTTTCTATACTTTCTTGTCTTGCCTGCATTCACTACTTTTCTCTACTTTAATGGATTTATGAATAGTACATGCATGTCCTCGTTATGCCTATTTAATATGAAGAGAGAAAATATTGATTCAATGCAAAGACCAAAAAACGTTTTTTTTGCATGGGGTATTCTCCATCATAATGCACATATGCACCAATCATTATGCTTATAATTCATTTGTCAAAACATTCTAGTAAGATATATTTCCCTTATAGAAATATTTCATAGTTGTTTTTTCTTGATTAGACAATGAAGTAATATCTGTAAAATAGTACTATATTTTCATTTCTTTTAAAAAGATAAAAAATTGGAGCAATTACCCTCTAGAAAAGAAAAAGAACAATACCATTGTAAAATAATATTTTTATATTTGAGAAATAATGTTTAAGAAATAAAAAATTATTTATTTTTTATTAAATTGTCTCCATATAATTCCAATATAAAAAATATGTAAACAATACAATTAAATTCTCTCGAAAAGTAAATGGCCTTATTTAATTCCCTTCATAATTCATAATTCCCTTCATATGATTATGATTTTCATATAGATTGTGATGTTGGTGAACCATTTTCTTATATGTGTATTTTCTCAAATGTATCTGATGCTCAAATGTATCTGGAGATGGTTGGAGATAAAAGTAAGAGATGTACCCAAAAAAAAACCTCATCGGCCTATACTTACTTAATATCTTGAAGCGCTATTCATAGATATTGAAGCCCTATACATGGTTAGCCTTAAAAACACTTCCTTTGAGCTCTAAAGAAAACTTCTAATCATTAAAACTTTAAAATTAACGCCTTAAACAATCTCACATGGCCTCTTGAAAATATAATTCACCTCTAAATGGGGATAGTAGTGCCACTAGGAGGTTTTGAAAACCATGCACAATTCTTTGAAAATATAAATATAATATATATAGACTCTTTCATGTCCTTGAATAAAGGGTCCTGAAATTTTGAAAAGAAGACTTTACAGAAGTTTCACTTTTGTACTCTTAAAGTTTCTCTTAATAGAAAGACTAGACCAAGGATTGTTTTTCAAATGAGAAAAGTTAAGATATATATGGTATTTTTATATTTATGTTGATGTTATGTTTCATATGATAAATAGTTTAATTTCCTTGTGATTTTTTTGTTATATGTATCTTTTTAAACACAGTCCAGCATTAATTCACTTCTGAACATGCTTAATTTCCATTTTTAATACATGAACAAATACATGTAATTATTGAAGAGATATGTGCTTAATCAATTGATTTGATTAACTATTTAATCAAATCAATTATCTTAAATTATTTTACATTTCTATTAGTGCCTGATAAATCTTCATTTGCATACGCTTAAGATCATCTTTTAAATCACATATAAGAGAAAGATAAGTCATCCCAAGATAGAGATAGGTATATATACACATTTTATGCGTGTTTTCACTTTCATTCACCAAGTCACATTTTGTTATAAATACCACCGAATCCACTAAATTATATTTCATTGGGAAACTGTTCCCATAATCCCTAGTCGGATCCACTATTTCAAACGGATAAGGGACGATTTTCAAGTTCCCAACCGAGTGGTTTTCCCTGATGTTGTTGCAGCGATTTTCTAGGCATCAACACCTTCCAATAGGTTTAACCATCTATCTATGGTGTCTACATGTATATGGCCTTCAAATATGGGAATGTCAAAGTTGACTTGTACCTTGAAGGGAGTGGCACCTCCAGAGTGGTTGTCACATGAAGATGTCTCTTGCGTGGGCATACGCCTCAGGATCTGGGAAAATTTTTCCATTATCATGTTCCTTTGTCGCTCAAGGGATTCTTCGAGCAATATTTTGATAGGATATCCTACTCCCTCATATTTATTTTCTTCTGCCATGGGAGGTCATCAGGGTTTGTGAGGTTTTTCTTGCAAATTTTCAACCAGTTTGAGCCCTAACTCCTTATACCCTAACTGCGTTGGGGACATGCAAAGAAAAATAGAGAAAGAGAAGACCGCTCTGATACCACTAATCCAAATTTAAAAATGAACACAAAAAAATACATATATAACCACAAAGAGATGTTGCAGAAATAATACTTCATTTCATTAATATCAAAGAACTTAAAAATTCTTACAGATAGAATGGAAATAAACTAGCTTGGGGGATGGTAGCTTATCTCTAAGAAGAGATGTGGCACTACATGCCTTTGAACTGTGTTATAATGAGGCTCAAGGGCCCTTTTATTATTAAACAAAAAGATAAAACCCTAAACAACCAAAACCCTAACCCCAGGAGATGTAACACCAAGATTTTATGGGCCCCGTTGGGGTTAGTTGGGTAGCCAACTTCCCGGGGTCATAACTTGGTCATATTATCTCTATTTGGTGGGTATGATACCTCCTTAGAAATATCTCTCTGAATATTATAGGATTTTCTGCAATTCCTTTCCAATGGCTATAGGCCTGCAGCGGACCTCAAAAACACGTTGCTTAAGGGGTCAAAAATGCTCTGAAAGTTCAAGACCCGAAAAATGCTAAAAATAGCAAATTCTGATTCTATGTTAGATGATCCAAAATAAATTTTATCATAGGTTATAGTGTTTGAATAAAATAATTATTAATTTACGATATTAAATTAATAATTATTCTAGAATATTTAATAAATTTGTGAGATACTTAGAAATAGAAATTTGTTATTTAAAATAGGACTCTAGAAAAGAGTTGTTTCCTAGGCTCTAAGTTAGGAGTGAAGTTAGTAGATTGGTTAGAAGCTCATTTATTGTAAATGGACACTTGTTTATTTTCCAAGTGATCCATAACTAGATTAAGTTAGAACATAGAGCTTATAAATAGGTTAGTTTCCTATTTTGATTGTAGTGTGTAATGAGAGAATGTGAGAGTGTGAGTTTACGTGTGTAAACTCCTGTAATTTGCTATGTATTTTTTTTGCTTGATCAATAAAGTTGTGTGTCTGAGGATACTTCTGCAGTTTCATGTGGTATCAGAGCCACGGTAATGCTGTGAGGAGGAGATTCCAGCTCTACCAGGTCATGGAAAACTCAACTCCGTTGAATCGATCAACAAAATATTGGTATGAAGTTTGTCAGGTTTTTTGAACAGGAATTTGATTATTTGATTTTAGATTTGTAAATTCTAAAATCATTTTTTTAAAAGGCCACTGCAAAATCTGTGTGAATTTTTCTATTTCAAACTGTTTGAGTAAAAAAAAAAGGGAAAGCGTTGTATAATTCTGGCATTTACATGTGCATTTATAAGAAAAATTTCCAGAAGAAAGAGGAAAGCGTTGTTGATATAGCGCATCAACACTGAAGGAAAGAGTCGATTCTGGCATCGATTTACATATTGGAGTCTGGAATGGAGTCGATTCTGCATTTACATCGATTCCAGCACATTGCCGTAGCAGCACATGCCAGTGGAAGCACGCAGTCTGGCACGCCATTTACTGCAATTTTTAACATTTGAAAACATCGTTGAAGCGTTGAAAGAATTTGAAGCAGCATTTGAAGCATTGAAAGCGTTTGAAGCATTGAAGCAACATCGATTCAACATTTGAATCAGAATTTGAAGCGTTGAAAGCGTTGAAGCAACATCGATTCAGCATTAGAAGCGTTGAAAACAATTGGCCCAACGTTTAAAATCGTGTTTAAATGAATTAAAGAAGGGTGGCCAGCCTTTTAATGAATTGAAGCCAGCATTAATGAATTGAAGCTAGCGATTCCTGTTTCGTATCAGTTATTGAATGCCCAAGGTTTGATTATAATCGATCTCCAGTAAACAGATCTGCAGTATAGATTTA
Source organism: Pinus albicaulis (assembly GCA_034641835.2). Taxonomy (NCBI): domain Eukaryota; kingdom Viridiplantae; phylum Streptophyta; class Pinopsida; order Pinales; family Pinaceae; genus Pinus; species Pinus albicaulis. The sequence goes on along the minus strand of CM076570.1, from coordinate 1,623,488,196 downwards.
TGCAATTAAGCAGAGATTCGTGTTTTGTATCAGTTATTGAAGTATTGGAAAATCGAGTAGTCTTCAGAGTGTTGTGATCGATCAATACGCTGTGCTGTGCATATGGTTAGATCATGTGCATTTAATATGTGTTGAATTAATGTGTTGTGCGTGTATATTTTATATAAGAAGGACCTTTTTTTTTGGAGCGATAAGGAATAGTGGTAATTTCTATTGTTATTTGAAGGAATAAGTAGATTTTTTATGTAATGTTATTGAAATTTTTTTCGGAGTAATAAGGATTTTGTAATTTGTTGGAGTAATAAGGTGATTTTTTTTTGTAATTTGTTTCTGGAGAGATAAGTGTGACTCAAAGTAATTTTACTTTGAGGGGGGGGGGTAATTTTTTTTTTACCAGATTGTGCAAGAGCACTATTGTAAAAGTCAAATTTTGAAAGTTGCCTTGTAAATATTTGAGAAATTGACTAGAGCCAAGTGCAAAGCTCAGTCAATTTTCTCCTGTTTCAACGACTATTCGAGGGTCAAGGCCAAGCCCCGATAGTTCGTTTTTTGCGTCGTGTGTTGCTGTTGTGGTGCGCATCTTGATATTTTTTTGGAGCTTGATTTGTGGTGTGAAGTCTTAACACTACAATGTCTAAGTTGATTAATTTCTTTTCTAATTCCGACAAACTTGAAGGCTCAAAATCTTACAAAACATGGCAACGCCTCATCGAAAGCACTCTTGTTTATAATGAACTATGGCATGATATTTGTGATGGAGATGTAAAGCCAAATAAACCTATAGATGCAGCTGCGCTAGAAAAATGGGAAGTTAAAAATTCCAAAGCATTAGCTCTCATTAAATCCTCTGTCAATGATGAAATGTATGTCCATATCGAAAATGCTAAAGATGCATGGTCTTCTTTGAGAACTTTTAAAGAGTTGTTTGATACTCAGCCTCAATCAAAAAGAGTTGATCTACAATTAAAATTGTTGCATCAAAAATTGACTGAAGAAGGAGATATTCTTGAATACATCTCCAAACTTAAGAATATTAAGCAGGAAATTGTTAATGCTGGTTTTCAAGCAGTTGATGATAGTTTTATGGTCACAATTTTAATTGTTGGGCTTCCTTCTTCCTACACACATTTTTTAGAAACTCTACAGCTCACTGGAAAGTTAGAAAAGCTAAAGTTTGATGAGCTCTGCGAAATGTTGACTCAACATGATAAAACTTTTGGGAAGAAAAAGAAAGTTGGTGAAGATGTTTTTCTCATAGAAGCCAGTACTAGCAACTCCCCAGCTGGCAATTCCAAAAACAAAGGCAAAGGTAATTTTAATCAAAATCAAGCAGCGCAAGGTCGTGGTCGCAGTCAACACAGAGGAAACAACTCCAACAGAGGCTCAAATTCAGGCAGAAACAATTCTCAAGGCAGAGGCAACAATCAAAACAGAGGATCTCAGCAAGGCATAGGACAAAATCCAGGAAGAGGACAATCTCAAAACATAGGACAAAGAAGAGGTCGAGGACAGTCTCAAGGCAGAGGACAGTCTCAAGGAAGAGGCACTGATTTAAGTCAAATTGTTTGCAGGCAATGTAACAGAGTTGGTCACTATGCTTCAGATTGTCGCACATCTATCAATAAAATTTCTAAGTTTCAACAGTCTTCAGCACAGTTTGCAAATGATCAAGATCAAGATGATAATGACTCAGAATATGTCTTCACTTCTTCACCAGCAATCCAACTTTCCTCTTATGTTAAGAGTGATTATGAAGATGCTTGGATTTTGGATTCAGGAGCAACTCAGCACATGACCTACAGACGAGATTTATTTTGGAATTTTCAAGAGTGTCATCTTAACTCCATCTTTCTAGCAGATGATACAAAACATATGCCTTATGGAAAAGGTGCAGTCAAAGTTTTTCTCCCTGACATTGGAGAAAAATTGATTTCCAATGTGTGGTATGTTCCCACCTTTAAGAAAAATTTGTTGTCCTTGGTCATGATTCGACAAGCAGGACATCAAATAATTATGGAATATGGATTAGTTAAGATTAATTCAGTCAAACAGAACTTCCAAATAGTGATGACAGGATATGAAGATGGAAAACTGTTAAGGATGAAAGGGACAGTTATTCCAAGGCATTTTGATTTTGCAGGGGCAGTTACTATAGGAATTTCACCTATAAGATTATGGCATGTAAGATATGGAAATTTGAATTTTGATAGTCTTTCTCAATTGCAGAAACAAGGGATGGTTAAAGGACTTCCAACTTTCAACAAAGAAAATGCTAAATGTGAAGCCTGCATTTATGGCAAACAGAGTCGAGAGAGTTTTCCAACAAGTACATGGCGCACAAACAGGCTGCTGCAACTAGTTCACAGTGATGTGTGTGGTCCACTACAAACTTCATTAGGTGGTTGCAAATATTTCTTGCTATTTATTGATGATTTCAGTAGAATGACCTGGGTTTACTTTTTGAAAAATAAGTCAGAAGCATTTGAGAAATTTAAAATTTTTCGACAACTTGTTGAAAATGAAGCCAAAGAAAAGATAGGTACTCTCAGGACAGATAATGGGGGAGAATTCAACTCAAATTAATTCAAAACTTATTGCAGTGAAAATGGCATCAGAAGGCATCTTACAAATGTTTACACTCCACAGCAAAATGGAGTCGTAGAAAGGATGAATCGCACATTGTTAGGCATGGCGAGATCCATGTTAACTTTCAAAGGGTTAAGCCCAACATATTGGGCAGAAGCAATCCATACAGCCATCTATCTAAGAAACAGATCTCCAACTGTTCATTAGAAGGAATCACCCCTTATGAAGCTTGGTTTGGTTTCAAACCTAAAGTTAAACATCTTCGAGTTTTTGGATCCATCTGTTATGCTTTAGTTCCCAAAGAAAAGCGAACTAAGCTTGATTCAAGAAGTTTGAAATGCACAATGATTGGATATTTAGATGAAAATAAAGGGTATCGTCTTTTGACCAATGGAAAATTTATTGTGAGCAGGGATGTCATTTTTGATGAAACAGAGAGTAAGAGTGTTGAAGAAATCGAAAGTCTTCTTCACAAGTTAGAAACTAAGGGCAGTAAAAGGAAAGGAAATATGCAAAGTCAACCAACTTCACCAAATTGGTATGAACTTGATTTTCCTTCCTCTGAAGATGAGTCATCCAGTCCAACTACTTCAACACAATCATCTGGGTCTTCTAGCAGTTCATCAGCGTCTCCAACCAGCAGCAGTTCTTCTGACAGTGATTCTCCAGATTCACCTCCTGAACGACCAACATCAGTTTACATTAATCCCCTCTACAATGATGGAGACTTCTCAGAACCTCAAACAAGTGAGCAACAACTTCCAAAATGGGCAGTTCAACTATTGAAAGATGTAAGGCCTAATGAACAAAACAAAACAGGAACAAGGGCATCAAAACGAAATGAAGGCAATTTTGCTTTAATAGCAAATGATTTTACTGAACCTTCTTCTTTTCAAGAGGCAGTAAAACATAAAGCATGGCAACAAGCAATGGTTGATGAATATCAGGCAGTTCAAGACAACAACACTTGGCAACTTGTTGATTGTCCTCAGCATGTTAAACCTATTGGATGCAAATGGGTTTATCGAATTAAGTACAAGAAAAATGGTGATATTGACAAGTATAAAGCATGCCTTGTTGCTAAAGGTTTTGCGCAGCAGGAAGGGATCGATTATGAGGAGACCTTTGCTCCCACAGCCAAATGGAACACCATCCGCCTTACACTTGCCTTAGCAGCTCAGAAAGGGTGGAAAGTTCATCAAATGGATGTCAAAAGCGCTTTTCTCAACGGGGACTTACAGGAAGATGTATACATGACACAACCACCAGGGTTTGAAGTTAAAGGGCAAGAACATAAAGTCTGCAAATTAATAAAGGCTTTATATGGATTAAAACAAGCTCCCCGCGCTTGGTATGCCAAAATGGATGAATACCTTCGCAAAGTTGGTTTTCATTGCAGTGAATCTGATGATACTTTGTATGTGCGCCAACAGGGAAAATATCTGGTCATTCTCATTATGTATGTCGATGATTTGATCATCACAGGCAACAATGATGATCACATTGAACAGGTGAAAAAGGAATTACATGCAAGTTTTAAGATGACAGATTTGGGACTACTTCACTACTATCTTGGAGTTGAAGTATTCCAACGTCCACATCAGATCTTCATTTCCCAGAGTAAATATGCAGCAGAAATTCTTCAGCGATTTGGAATGCAAGATTGTAAGCTTTTCCTTACCCCTATGAAACAAAACTTAAAACTTTCAAAATTTGAAGGGGGGGGGAAAGTGGACAGCACTACTTACAGACAGTTGATTGGCAGGTTGATTTATTTGACCACCACTCGTCCTGATCTATCTTATGCAGTCAGTATTCTTTCACGTTTTATGCAGGAACCATTAGACAGCCACTGGAATGCAGCCAAAAGAGTTCTTCGATATATCCAAGGAACAAAAGATTTTGGTCTTCTTTACAAAAAGACTAAAAATTTTGTACTTGGTGGATTTTCAGATGCCGACTTTGCAGGCAGTATTGATGACAGGGCATCAACCTCAGGTTACTTAATGAACATGGGGTCAGCTGCAGTTTCCTGGAGTTGCAAGAAGCAAAGTATAGTGGCCACTTCTTCAGCAAAAGCAGAGTACATTTCATCATGGGAAGCATCATGTGAGATTGTTTGGTTACGTCGAGTTTTACAGGACTTGGGGATTCCTCCGACAGAAGCTACTTCATTATTCATCGACAATCAATCAGCAATAAAGCTTGCCAAGAATCTAGTTTTTCATTCAAAGACAAAGCATCTGGACACCAAGTATCATCATATCAGATCTCTCATTGCAAAGGACGTCATCAAGCCAGTGTTTTGCCCTTCAGAAGATCAGACCTCCGACATTTTCACAAAACCTCTTGGTAGAATAAAGTTTACTAAGTTCAGGGATGAACTTGGTATCTATTGTAATGTATCTTTGGATCATAGGGGGGAATGTTAGATGATCCAAAAATAATTTTTATCATAGGTTATAGTATTTGAATAAAATAATTATTAATTTAAGATATTAAATTAATAATTATTATTCTAGAATATTTAATAAATTTGTGAGATACTTAGAAATAGAAATTTGTTATTTAAAATAGGACTCTAGAAAAGAGTCATTTCCTAGGCTCTAAGTTAGGAGTGAAGTTAGTAGATTGGTTAGAAGCTCATTTATTGTAAATGGACACTTGTTTATTTTCCAAGTGATCCATAACTAGATTAAGTTAGAGCATAGAGCTTATAAATAGGTTAGTTTCCTATTTTCATTGTAATGTGTAATGAGAGAATGTGAGAGTGTGAGTTTATGTGTGTAAACTCCTATAATTTGCTATGTAATCTTTTTGCTTGATCAATAAAGTTGTGTGTCTGAGGACACTTCGCATTTTCATTCCTTCTGGCTATAAACAAGGAGATTGATGAAACTATCTAGGTGGAATAAGTGGGTGGCCACCAATATCCACATGGACCATATTTGGTAAGCAAATGGATCATACAGTGATTTACTGTGACAATCATAGTTGTATCAAACTCTCAGAGAATCCCATTTTGTATCAATGTTACAAGCATATTGCCCTATGTTACCACCATCTATAGGATTGTGTACAAAGGCAGATCATGATGTTAGAGTACATTCCTTTAGAGGAACATGATGCACATATTTTAGCATGGATATTTTATGATGGAGATACCTTGACAAAGGAACTGTCAAGAGGCAAGTTCGAGTTCCATAGAGGTAGGATCAGGGTATCAGATAATCCCTTTCTTGCTGAGAGGGAGTGTTGGAAATGGCACCAAGAAACATTCTAATTTAATTTTCCCTTGAATTAAATTAGAATAAAATTGTAATTCCACATCTCATGACAACTTGTACGAGTTAACTACGTTATTTTGACTTAGTTGATTCAGTTAATTCAAGTTGAGGGTCTAACTTGAGTCATATAGAGTTTCTCCTACATTATAGGAGCCCTCGTTGAGTTTATTTTGAGTTGTAATTAATCAACTCAGTCTATTTGAGTTAAAGTCAATTTAACTAGTTATAATTGTTGGAGGAACTAATTTTTACATGTCATTTTGTCACCGTGACATTTGACTATTCATATGGGTCTATCACCATCCATATCATGTTCCCTTAGACATCAAAAACACTCATGTTCCTGAATCAAGTCCTGGAAATTGGAGAAAAGCTCTATAAAACCCCTAAAAGTCTTCCTGCGTGGTTTTACTAGCCTTTCCCTGTGCATGTGCTGATGACCTTTCCATTAGCCGCGGCCACTGCTGCACTGCTTGCCACTAAAACCTGCACACCCCCGTGAAAATCAAGTAAAAAGAAAAAGAAACTTCTATAAGCCTAGTTGGTTGAATATTCTCCCAAATGGAAGCCTCTAGAGTTGCGCCAGTTCGAGCTTTATCCCTCCACTCATGGAGCTTATCCCTTGGTCCAAGGAATTCAAATCCCTTCATGGGAGGAATCCACCCCTCTCTTTATGGAACTAAAACTCCCTATAAGTTGAGCTCAAGTTTCAGGTTCAAGGTTAGATTATGAATAATAGAAACTGATCTATATAGTTTCTAAGTTGAAGAGAGTTCATATAGTGCATACTTTCTATACTAGTGAGTTTTTGTTGACACATGGAAGATCACACCTTTGTGCCCATAACTTCATGCTAGTTATTTTTAGAGAGGAAGGCTTATGAGACTCAAGGGAGAACGATTTCTTGGACCCCGGGAGGAATCTGTACAACATCAAGGCATTAGGTTGTAAGATTTCTCTTTCTAATTTATGATAATACATATGGATCTCTTTTTCTCATTGTCTTGTTTATGACTTCATGGGAATGATATCAATACTTAGATTCCTTAATCACTAAATTGGATTAGTACTTTTTTATTATTATATATTGAATATTCTTTAATTATTTGTCTTGTCTTTGATTGCAGGTTCTCATCATTGGAGCGATAGGACAAAGGGCCACATCAGACGTTTGGTTTTCAAGGTAGGAGCATGTTCTCTCTACTTTACTGTTATAATGATCTTAAATACAAATAATCTAGAGAAAGTGGTATTCAAATGGATCTTTGTTTCTAGTTACTCATTGAAGTACTTGGGAGACCACTCTTGTCCGTAAGAGGGATTAATCCTGGTAACAAATTGGCGACCATACTGGGGACTAGAGCTTAGTTTTCTTTGTTTGTATTCAGTTTGAAACTTTAGTTTTCTGATTTTGACTTCTCTGAGTGTGGTTGGGTAGATAAATTTTTAGAATCTCTGAGAAAGAAAGCTTATATTTTATTTTTTTCAACTTTTCCTTTGCATGCGCAATTCCCTTTGGAAGACAGAGTGGCAATCTGCACGACTTGTTAGTTAAATCCAGTATGCATGTGCATTGTTGTCAAGTGATAAGATGCACACCCCCTGGAAAATTTTGAAAAAATTAAATTTCTCTCTTTTAGAGGAAGATAACCAAATTCTTCAAGTTTTCCCTAATCCATTCTAGTTATCAGATCCTGTGTGTGAACTCCCTTTCAGTAATTTTGAGTCTTGAGTGATTTATCATCCTATTTTCATTTTACAAGTTAGGGTTTGCCCTGGTTTACTGTTGCTCGGTACGGAAGATACCTTCATTTGCCTCGGCTCAATGGTTTTATGGTTTTGTCGTCTTGAGCCATGAGGATTGTAGTCAACCTTACTTTTTTGAATATTTGTTCCTTATTCATTTGAAAACCCAGAAAAGCTTCTAGGTCACTGAAGCCTGATTCAACACCAAACACTCTTGGATGATTTCATTTCTGCTGAGATAAGTAGAAACATTCGTATTCCGATCACAACTAAGAGAATTCATCTACAAAACATTCATAGGTATTCTAATTAGGATTCAGAATTAGAATTTTGTTTTGATTTTGAGATTTATATTTTTAGGGTATTTTAGGAATTGTTTTCTTTGGGAATTGATTGATTGTCAAAATTGTAGTTTTTACTTGGATGTCAATGGAATTTCATTCAAAATGAGAAACCGATCATGCTTGCAAATTTAGTTCTTAATGAAATTGTCTTATTTTCAAAAAGGATTTTGTTTATGAATGAGGAAGTTTGTGTTTTAAAAACAATAAATCTCTCAACTTTCTCCTAAATAGAGTTCATTGAAAATAAAAGTGTTGCATTTCTCATATTGATGCATTTGGAGTATTTTTTGTCGAGTCACAACATCATCAAAGTTTCAACTCCATACCCTTTGTGTTAAATAACAATCAAATCAATACATCGCCTAATAAAATCAATCTAGACATTTTTACATTTTCTAGGGCTCACTCCACCAATATAGATTAGGCTAGTGTTTTGGAATAGGTTGTAATAAAAATTCCAAAGATGTTAAAACAAAAAAGTAGAATCTTGCGATAGGGAAATCTAATTGTCACATTTGTACTCTGAGAAGCTCCTCTTAAAATATTCAAGCATGAGATCATGTCGGGCCCAATGAGGTAATCGTACCTATCTCATTGGCGAAGATAGAAGATGTGCATGTAATACAAACGATAAAACTTTTATTACCATTGTTGAGGAGCCTGGGGTCAGTTTTTGGCAAACCTCAGATTTACCATGTCGAGGATCCTTCAAGGGGATTAAGCTTGATACTCTGCCCTTGTGTGTATATCGAATCGTATATTGTTTCCCCAGGTGCATTTGTCTTCATTAGTGACCTTAGTGGCCATATTATTTAGGATTTTTCACAAGGTGACGGTTGAGGGAAGGTCCCACTATGCCTAGAGCAGACGTTGGCAAGAATCAGTTGGACTTTCCGGAGGGTACTCTTCACTTTGATATGGCATAAGTGGAAGGACTTGCACCGAAATATTTCATTAAGCAGGTTGTCAGGGTAACTGTTCCAACTGCCAATTTTTCCACATTAACTTCTACGACGTTGGATTTCATCACCAAATAGTGTTTTTAATGTGGAAACATATTGTTTGTGCGTGGTTTGTCTCTTAGATTTTGTAGGCGTGTGTTCAAATTTCTTGTTTCCTTAGCAGCCTTAAGTAGATTTTGCTGAAACATTTTTTATTTTTTTTCATGTGTTAAACATTAATAGTGGCTAAATTACCGAGACACTCTCGTAGAATGCAGGGGAAACCCCCTGAGTATAAATTGAGTCAATTGAAAAATCTTAAATCTTAAAGAAGTCAACAATCAAGAACCAAGTCTACTGAAAAATGGGAAACATCTGTAATCATACATCCTGATTATAAAGTTAATCAACCTCAGATAGTAGGAAGAAATCAAGAACAACCAGAAATTTCGGAAGTAATCATGGTTGAGTCTGCTACTGGTGAGTTATCAGATACTCAACTCATTGAACCTAAAATATCTGAACCTGAATCTGAATCTACTTCATCTGAGTCAACTTTGGAGTTCATAGCCCGAACTCTTGGTCATCCTCGTTCACCTCAAGTGTAGCTTCGCATTATTGAGAATATTCCTCCTTGTCTAATTAGTATCAAAGAGATTACTGACATGGAAGAAGAGATCACAATTCCTTCGCATCAAGAATATTTAGATTTAAGGTATTGTGAACTGATTTACCCTTACATTCCTTTTAAACCGGACCCTTGGTATCAACAATTTATCTACTTTCTACATAGCACTAGTCTCAATTATTCACAATGCCGCATTCCATTTTAATCTATACCCAGAGGTAGTTACATGGCTTCATCAAGCATGTCAGGTGAGTCATCCATGTTTTCTTCATCGCCAGAATATTTTTTATATGGTGGTCCATCAGTTCTTGCTGGATACTAGTCTCTCTATGGTACTTTCTTAGGAGCATCTCCCTCTTTTGAAAATCTTACACAATCAACTGGTCTTAATCAATTTGATATCAAAAATTTGACAATAGAACAATTCTATATGATGACTGGAAACATTCCTTCAACTGGTTCTCAAGGTGGAAATTTACCGCCTAGGGGGAAGTATACTCCTCAAGGGCAGTCTCTTCAAGGGTAGTACCCTATGTTAGGGCCACAACCTATTCAAGGGAAATACCCTATGCCAGGGCCACAGCCTATTCAAGGACAACAGCCTCCTCAAGGGCAATAGTTTTATCAAGAGCAACCATCCTTTCAAGGAGGTCAACTTTTTATTGGAACTTATCCGAAAAATTATCAATCTTACATTCCAATACCTCAAACTGGTTATGGTCAACCTTATGCACCACAACCTTTAATGGGAGCTCCTTACCCAGGCGTTAATACTATGTGGAACTTGTCGTTGAATCAACAACAATTGCAAACTACTGTACAAGTACCTTATAATCAACCTAGTCAGCAAACTAGTCAATTTGGTTATACCAAAGTCTAGCAACCTGCTCAGCCCGCACTTCAAATTACCCCATAGGTATCTGTACCTAGTAGTCGGCAAGCTGGTCCAAGTACTCTGACTACTCCTTTCCAATATATTGTGCAAACTTCTATTCAACAACCAAGTACACCTATCCCTAGAGTTTCTCAACTCCCTCTTGCTACAACCCTTCAAACAACTTCATCAACTGTAACACGAGCAATCCCTCAAGTCACTGCTCATCAAACTGGACTTGTTGTCCAACCTAATATTCAAGCCTCTGTAGGACAACCTGGTGTAGCTACAATTCAAACAAGCCAACCTTTTGTAGTTCAGTTTGTGAATCAACCTTTCCAAGGGCAGTTTCACTATGGACCAACAGGACAAAATCTAGTCTACCAAGGTCAAACATACCCTAGTTATATAATCAAATACTAGCTCAACCTCAATTTGGTATGGCTAACCCTGGATACCTGGAGGTATTCCAATTCCTTCTGCTCAGGCTATTCTAGGTTATCCTGGATATCATCCTCTGGGTACTGGTATTGTTCCTCAATGTTATCATTTTCCTCAACAAGACCCTAACCATCGATTACCATTCATTGCAACTTTAGACTTACCATATTTGTCGCGCCACATGAATGATCCAATTTATTATCTTTTGTTTTAGCCAGCAATGCCAACTAAGTTTCCCATTGATATACCTAAGTTTGAAGGAAAATCGGGAGAAGGCCCCTCAAATCATGTGATGACTTATCATCTTCACTGCGCATCCAACTCCTTAATCGATGATTCCATTTGATTGAGAATTTTTCATAGAACATTGATAGGCTTAGCTGTGAAGTGGTATATCATATTACCATGTGGCTCTTTCAATAATTTCAATGTGTTAGCAACAGCTTTCGTAACTCACTTCTAGTTGCCAGTCTGTTATGACAATGGCACGAAACTTTTAACTTCATTAAAACAGAGTATGTCTACATACATTTCAGATCACATACATTAATGGAGACGTAGGCAATGTTTAGTGAAGGTTTTTATTCTAGATAAATTTTTTGCAAAATGGTTCATTAAATCACTACTTCCAAAGATCACTGAAGACGTAGCTAAGGGAGGTGTTGTTACAGAAGAACATGTCATAGCTTAAGCGCAGTACTTAGACCTTGTATACACACAGTCTGGTACTCTATATGAAAAAATTCCTAAATTACAACGCCCAGGTCAAATTAATGCAACTCCTTCTAGTTCTTATTCTACAGATGGTTTAATTGGTACAGTTAGTACTACCAAAATTAAGAAGAAGTCATCAAAACCTACTTCTCCGATAATAACTTTACCAGATTCACCTAAAGGAGATTCTTCCCTTGAAACTTCTGCCGATATTCACGTTGTAGATTCATCCATGACTAAAGCTAAAACTGACAATAAGAAGAAATGAAAGAATAAAAATAAGCAAAACACATCTCCTAAAGAGAAAATAGAAAAAACCGAACCATTTGATGAAAAACGGAAACCTCGTTATCCTTGTCTTATCTGTGACGAAGATCACTATACCAAAGAGTGTCCACATCGGGCTAAGGTATCCAAATTTTTCAAAGGTTAACCCACATCTACTATCTTGAAGGATCCTTTTCCATCTCAAGATAGTAAAATGATCGGATCTTCTTCCAATTCATCCACAAATATTTTAATAATGTCTCAAGTCATGGTTGTGACACGATCTCAAGACTATGGATCTAAGAGTCTTGTAATTGGTAAAGAGACTGAATCTTCTAGTCAAACACCAGCAACAACTCCTTCAGTTTCTGAACCACTTCAAATCTAGAAACCTAACCTTGATTTAGTAATTAAACCACCTGCTAAAGGTGTACTTCGAAAATATGCTTTCAATCCACATGTGAGAGCTGCTCAGAATTACAACATTGTTGAATATTTGGCCATATCCCCTTCAACAATGTCAGCCTTAGAAGTGCTGCAATATTTTCCAGCACAAAGGAAATTACTATTATCAGCCATCGGAGCTATTTATCCTCAAGACTCAAACCTAATGGTCTTTGATCTCAAAACTTTTATACTGAGACTCCCCCATCAAATGGCTTTTCTGATTCTAGTATTAGTCAAATCAAGATGATTTTTTCATACTGTAATTGATCAGGGGGCATCTATGTGTATAATGTCGTTAAACAGTTGGAAAACCCATGGTTCTCCAGCACTCAACCAATCACTGAATATCCTTAAAGACTTTGATGGAAGGGGTTTCCATCCATATGGAATACTCCAAGATCCGCCTATAGAAGTAGAAGGAAAAACCGTAAACCTAGAGGTGGAAGTTGTTGATGCCCCTCTTGATTACAACCTTCTTCCGGGTCGCAGTTTCTCTTATGCAATGACTGTTGTTGTTTCATCATTATTTTGGGTAATAATGTTTCCTCACAAAAGAAATATTGTTAAAATAGATTAGTTGGCATACTTCTCTTCAGACCCTACTTCTACAGATAGCATCCAACATGTCGGAAAATTGGTTATCGCATACGAAGATGTTAGTGTAGGATTAATGAAGGATTCTGCTCTCATGGGAACTTTCGCACTGCGAACAATTGCCAATATCAATATGATCACATCAAGCACAATGCCATTTTATAACACATGGACTGTGCTTTCAGAATTAGAGTTTGACTCTTATAATGACGAGATGCCTTTAAGTCCTTTTGAATTGGCATATGTAGAAGTACAATCGTATTCAGACACCCCATCAACTTCTATTGATCAAGTGAATGTTTTCAGAGAAGAATCATCTTTTATATCAAGTTCAACTTTAACATCATTTCTAGATCCCTTTCAACATGTATTCACAACTAATGAAAGAATTCGAGAAATTTTTTCATCGGATGAATTACCATGGGACGATATACATCGTCGATCTTATTTTTTGCCTGATCTTGATAAACTTGAAAATGATTTTTCATATATTTTTACAAATGATTATGTCAAGGAACCTCAAGATCCCACATCGATTACACATTCGGATTCTAAGACAAATTTGGGAAATATTTCTACAACAGTTCCTATTGACATATCGATTAAACCCAGAATTATTGAAAACATTCATATAGGTACTTCTTGTTTGATGGAAGAGATTAACACTTACAAAGCCCTATTTCAAGAATTCCAGACGTTTTTTATTGGTCTTATAAAGAGATGCTAGGTATCGATCCTAAGATTGTTATTCATGAAATCAAGACATACTCATATGTTAAGCCTATTAGACATAGATCACATCCAATACATCCACGAAAAGCTGCAACGATCAAAGCTGAAGTTGAGAAACTATTACGAGTAGGATTTATTTATCCTATTCCTTTGATGAATTGGGTATCTAACATAGTTCCCGTAACAAAAAATCAAGGGACTATCAGAGTATGTGTCGATTATCGGGATATTAACAAGGCTTGTCCAAAAGACAACTATCCTACACCCTATATCGATCAAATTGTTGATGATTGTGCGAGAAATGAAATATTCTCATTTATGGATCATTTTTCTGGCTACAATCAAATCAACATACTCCCTACAGATCAACCTAAAACAACATTTATATGTCCTTGGGGAATGCCTTTTGGACTGAAAAATGTTGGTGCAACTTTTCAAAGAGCTATGTGTTATGCGTTTCACGATATCAAACATATTGTATAGCCTTACCTGGATGACTTACCTTCTAATTATTTACGCAAAGAATATCATCCTACGCACTTACATGCTATCTTCATGAGATGTAGGCATTAAAAAATTTGTTTGAATCCACACAAATGTGTTTTTTGTGTACAATTGGGATGATTACTTGGGTTCATTGTTTCGAAAGAGGGCACTCATGTCGATCCATCGAAGGCTGAGGCTATCATCAACTTACCTCCTCCTTCCACTCTTCGCCAACTCCAAAGTTTGTAGGGGAAATCAAAATTTTTACGTAGGTTTATCCTGAACTATGCAGAGTTAACGAAAGGTTTTACTTGATTGTTGAAACAAGATGTTCCATTTTTTTGGGATGAGATTGCTGATAAATATTTTTATGCACTTAAAAATGTGTTGACCCATGCACCATTATTGCATCTGCCCAATTATCACCAGGATTACTTTTTATACTTAGTTTCCTCTGATTCCACGATTGGAATGGTTTTGGTTCAGGAGGATGAATCTAACAATGAACATGTGATCTATTACCTAAGTCAAAATCTCAACCCAATGGAGATAAATATTCACATGTGGAGAAATTAGCCTTGGCGACAGTTCAAGTTGTCTAACATTTTCGTCATTACATATTGTTACGCAAAACCACAGTGATATCTAACTGCAACCTGATGATGTACATATTGACAAAACAATTGGTCAGGGGAAAATACTCCAAATGGATTGTTATCCTGCAATATTATGATTTGGAGTTCGAGAATTTCAAGTCAAATAAGTCACTAGTGTTTTCCGAACTTATGTGTGACTTTCCCAATACTGAGTCTGAAACAGAAGTAGAGAATACTATCGCAAATGAATCTCTGTTTCTAATAAGTACTCTAGATCCATGGTATGGAGATATAATTATATATCTTCAGACCCAAACCTTTCGCCCAGAGCTTTCACGATCAGATCGACAGAGAATTCGGTACCAATCCCAACAATACAATATTTTTTGTGACATGCTTTATCGTCGTGGTGCCGATTCAGTGTTTCGATGATGTATAACTCATGAAGAGGCTGAAAAGGTTTTGAATGATTACCAATATGGAGCATGTGGTGGTCATATGTTTGGGTTTGCCACAGCCTAAAAAGTATTGTGCGCTGGTTATTTTTTGCCGTATTTATTCAAATATTGTATTATCGTGGTTCTAAAATGCCAAAATTGCTTTATTTTTTATCGAAAGATGCATGTGCCCCCAGCTCCTCTTCACCCAATCATTATTGTTGGTCCTTTTGCCAAATGGGGCATTGATTTCATTGCATGTAACCCTCACTCGACCGATGGGCATGGGTATATTATTCTCACCATAGATTACTTTACCAAATGGGACGAGGTGATGCCTACATTCACGGTTGATGGCCAAACTGAAACTACTTTCATATTCAATCATGTGATTTCTCGATTCAGTGTCCCTCAAGCTATCATTATGGACCATGAGAGCCATTTTCGAAATATTATGATGAACAGACTTTATGATCAACTTGGCCTACGCCATGATAATTCTACACCATATTACCCACAGGCTAATGGTCAAGTTGAGGCTGTCAACAAGGTTTTAACCACCATGATTAAATAGATTGTTGGGACTCATAAATCTAATTGGCATACCATGATTTTTTCACCATTATGGGCATATCGTACCTCTGCAAAATTTGCTACAAGGTTCACTCATTTAAAACTTGTTTATAGTTTAGAAGTTGTGTTACCCATTGAATGTGAAATATCGTCACTCAAATTAGCCATTGAGTTGTTACCAGCTACCTCTGAAGAGGAGAAACACTTTCTATACCTAGCACAATTAGATGAGACTCGTCACACCGCTGCATTAGCTGTTGCAGCTCAGAAGAAACATTTTAAAGCTCAGTATGATCAAAGTATTAACCCTCACATTTATTCATAAGGTAACCTAGTTTTAGTATATGATCAAGCTAATGATAAGATAGGCACTGGTAAATTTGAACCGATGTGGCATGGTCCCTATATTTTCAAGTCTGTGCTTGCAAAAGGAGCCTATGAATTAATTGATTATGACGGGGTCTCTTTAGATAAACCCAGAAATGGTCTTTATCTCAAGAGATATTATGCATAAATTTCCATGTGAAGATCTCTCTTGTACATTAGTTACATTTTAGAACAGCGTGCCTTAGATTAGACAAGTGTGCCTAGATTAGTTATTTTTATAGCTACTACTTTCGCTGCTTATCTTGATTACTCTTGATATTGTAGATGTCGACATCCCTTCAAACTTACATCCAGGTTTTGCTGATGGCGCCTGTCGTAGTACATGGAACATATCTTCTGCTATTTTCCCACCGATAAGTTAGTCTCTATTCATGGGATATGCCTTGGTCAAACAACGAAAAATATTGCATAATATAGTACAGTCATTGATTTATTATCTAATTCCATTATATTTAGTATTTGACGTTTGATCATTATTTTAGATTCGCAACTCATTATATTACATTTGAATAGGATTTATGCTATTAGAAATCCATCATTGCTAAGTTTATTTTTGAAGGTTCATCTCTTGGAAAGACAATTTGATTATATTGAATATCAACATATTTCAAGAAATTTAAACATATTCGCTGATGCATTAGCTAATCAAGTTTTAAATAGACATATGCAACTTTAACAAAGTAAATCAAAAACAACATTCAATCCATGTTTAATAAGATACTCAGAGAACGAAGGTAACAATATCATTAGGATAGATAAGTTTCTATCAAAAAATATTACATCATCTGTGATCATAGGTTCAAACACCTTATGATCTAAAATATACTGATACAAAAAATAAAATGTCAATCTACATTGACCATCATCCATGATGATGGTCATAATAACAAACTATGGCACGTGCCACCTTGCGCATAAATATCCTAAGTGGACCTGGGACACCATTCAAATGCCTCTGGAGCCTGCGAGGTATATCATTGGTTCCTGTCTCAAGAATATCAATATTCAACCTCTCAAGGTTGTGCTCCATCTCTGCCAGGATCTTTGTTGCATCATCCTATTGGGGTGCTATGGGTTCTGCCTCTCACCTGTCGAAGCAACGAAGCGCTGCTGGTCGTGTCGAACCGACATCTGCATTTAAAATTTTTGTCAGTGTTGGACGATAAAAATTAAAATAAAAATTAGATTAAAAAATTAAAAATGATTCACTAACCTATCTCATCCTATTGTGCCCCTGGTGGTAAATATGTTTCAGGATCACCTCTATAGTCCATCCCTGCATAAGGAAAATATTCAATCGTGAAGATTTGGTTTCGGAGCCACGAGAAATAATGCGGAGTGAACGAAACCACTATACCACCTTTGCCACCATGGCGAGCCATCAGTGCTATCCATCACACCATATGAGGTTCCTGAGGACTTCCAGGATCTAGAGTCTGCTGAGACACAAGGAGTGGGATCCTCTCTATATAAAATGAGCTAAGAATGGCACCATACCCAAAGTTTTTCAACTTCCCATTCTTGGATCTTGTGAATTGGCCCTTCATATTGGCCAACACTCCTTCACTCCTGTTGGCGAAAAATAAGGTCTCGCGGGCAAGACCCAGGTTCACAGGGTTATGGCCAACAAGGGTACGGTGTAGTCTAGTAACACGCCGGCATTTTCACCCTGTTCGGGAAGAACAGAGCGTCTCACCCGAGGCGTGCCGCGACCACATGGGGAAGGGGAAGAAATCACAGACAAGGAATAAACCCGCAACCATTGAAAATTATCCCTCTGAAACACTCAACTGCAGTTTGCATTTGTGCTTTGGTAGCCACATGAGGAGTTGCACTCCCACATAACCTAGTAACTGTGAATGCTATGATTTTGAGTTCCAGTTGCACAATGGTTTTGATGTTTATGCAACTATCCTTTAGCTCTAAATTATTGCTACAATACTGAGCCTTATAGCTAGCAGTGGGAAGACCTCTTGGTCTAGTCCCAAATAAGGAAATGTTTCTCCCTCTATGAGGCAATCTAGTGAGCAAGCGTATGTCTTTTGGATCGATCACAAGCCGGTGGTCCCCAATTATGAAACATTGATCTTGCACGTCCCATGCATTCACAAGCCAAGTCAGCAGCTCAACTTGTGCCTTCATGCCCTGAATTTCCCAGAACTTGTATAAGCCACATTTTTTTAATGCACACATGGTTTTTGGATCATCCATGGACTCATTCTCCACGAGCTCATGCTCTCGTTCCCACCATTCCAACATGATTAAAGACCCCCAAATCAACAAATTAAACATTAGAAATCAGTTGGAGGAAACTTGAACCAATTTTTATGGATAAATTTAAGTTTTTCAAAAATGCATTGCACCTGCGCAGGTTCTGTGTTTACACAGTGCGTTTTTCCATACGCGTCATACATAGAACCCACAGTGGCCTGATGATTTTTTTTTTTTAAATCATTGGGGTACGTGGTTTTCACACAGAGAACCCGCGCACCCTCGAGTGCAGATTTTAAAACATAATTTCTCTCTAAAAAATTCCATGAAAACTTAAAATAAGAAATGAAATGGATGAAAAAAATACAATGATGAGGTCGATTACCTGCTTCTGACGATTCTCGAAATCATCAGTTGGTTCTTCTGATATCAGCTCCATAAGTTTTTGGCCAAAATCTCTCTCTTCTTTGTTCTGAAAAGCAAATGGTGAAAATAACTTGTTTTAACTCATTTTTGTAGTTTTAAACGAATAAAATATTATTATTTTATTTATTTTTACTTTTAAAAAGTCAAATCTAAATATTTTTACTTTTTCAGAACAAATATTTGTAATTGTTCGAGTTTTTGTGCAGGATACAGGTTTTTGGTGAAAAGAATTGTTTTGACAATCGAGTACAATTTTATCACTTTTTTGGGCTCTGTAAAAATACGAAAAAGTGAAACCCTGGATTCCTCTTTTAAGCCCTTTTCAGACTCTCTAAACATGAAAATATCGCCGAGTACTTGACTATTCAAACTCATTAAAGAAAATGAACAGTCATCCATTCATTATAAGTTTACCCCTTTTCCGGACTGAATTGGACTAATTACGAAAAAGGTATACGTTGACTGATTATATTCAATAGAGTTCTCTCCTACATTATTTTATCCTTTTGCGGGCTTGAGGGACTAAATTTACGAAAAATAACAACCATGGAGTTTACTTTTGTTTTTCTTCTAACTCCCTAAAACTGAAAAACGCCGAGTTATTCCTATACTGGACTTGTTAAAATTAAACAGTACAGGACCTGTCAATCACAACAAGACCTAACCACTCCTTCTTAGGGTTCGATTTTAATACTAAGATGGAATCAT
The DNA here is from genome assembly GCA_034641835.2 of Pinus albicaulis. NCBI lineage: Eukaryota > Viridiplantae > Streptophyta > Pinopsida > Pinales > Pinaceae > Pinus > Pinus albicaulis. The sequence continues at coordinate 1,623,468,771 of CM076570.1, read as the reverse complement.
CCAAAGGATGAGCTTACACAAAAAAGCAAATTTTATCCTCCTCAAGCTTGAAAAAAATAAAGAGGTACTTGCCAGTAGTGGTGGGGAAAAAAGAGAGAAAAATAATCCATTTGTCGTCCTTATTTTAGAAATCAGCATGTCGTTCTTGAATACGACACTTTGTCACGCTTGTACCTAGGTTGGGAAATCCTTTTTCTAATAGTTAATAGAACGACATTGAAAGTCTTTAGTCGGTTTCTGGATATTATCTTTAGGTCAAATGCTGCCAAGATATTTACAGTGTCGTTATGTGTTCAAGAGAAAGTTCAATAAACCATTCATTGCAAACATTTGTCTCCATTCACGTTGATCATTCTTGAGTCAGTGCTTGCAAAAAATTTCTTCAAAACATGATCTAATGGTTTTGCGTCGTAGGATTTCCTGCGACGGATCACTTTATATCGACATCAGCTCATTATCTAGAAAGTTGATCTAGAATCGTATCAGTACCTTAGGATCTGCATGCCCTAATGGTATATTTCTCGCCTTTCACTGATAGGTTTTCATCTTTGACCTTCGATCGAATGATTCTATGAGTGTTCAACTACAAATCATTCATTCACACTTCATATATTGTACTGAAGTACTTTGAGAGCCATTGTCATTATTGGTGGTTTCTCTCACACTTGTTAATAATTCTCATCATCGATCGGTAATCAAGTGGTTTCTACCATGTTCGACTTTGACACAATCAATCGCATGGATAGATTTGTACTAGTTCGAGAAGTGGAATTCAAGACCCTAGATCTAGTTTCTATCATCCAGGCTGCAAGTAGTTTTATTATTCATGATATAGTAGACTACTTATGACAGATGGTTGCGCCCATACCATGTCTAATTCTGATGTAAAATTGAAACCATATCTATACCAAAACACTTAGTTAGTTTTGATCTCAGTATGGGAATGTCTACCTCAGCGATGATATATATTTGCATTGAATGATTTTACAGTGTTTCGACCAATGTCTCAAATCCAATCCTCATAATGATAAAGCAATTCACTCTTCAGAAAAACTCTCAGACTTTCCACTTTAGGGGGCAGTCTATTACACGTCATTTTGTCACCATGAAATTTGATTGTTCATATGGGTCTATCACCATCCATATCATGTTCTCTTAGAGGTAATAAACACTCATGTTTGTGAATCAAGTCTTGGAAATTGGAGAAAAGCTCTGTAAAAACCCCTAAAATTATGCCTGCGTGGTTTTACTAGCTTTTCCCTGTGCATGTTTTGATGATCTTTCCATTAATTGCGGCGACCGCCACACTGTTTGCCACTAAAACCTGCACACCCTCGTGAAAAGAAATTAAAAATAAAAAGTAACTTCTAGAAGCCTAGTTGGTCAAATATTCTCCCAACTGGAAGCCTCTAGAGTAGCACCAGTTCGAGATTTATCCCTCCACTCATGGAGCATATCCCTTGGTCCAAGGAACTCAAATCCCTTCATGGGAGGAATCCATCCCTCTCTTTATGGAACTGAAACTACTTCAATCTTCCTATAAATTGAGCTCAAATTTTAGGGTCAAGGGTAGATTATGAATAATAGAAACTTATATATATAGTTTCTAAGCTGAAGAGATTTCATAGAGTGCATACTTTCTATACTAGTGAGTTGTTGTTGACAAACTGAAGATCACACCTTTGTGCCCATAACTTCATGATATTTATTTTAGACAAGAATGCTTATCATACTGAAGGAGAATGATTTCTAGGACCCTGGGAGGAATCTGTACAACATCAAGGCAGGTTGTAAGATTTCTCTTTCTAATTTATGATAATACATATGGATCTCTTTTTCTCATTGCCTTGTTTTTGAATTCATGGGAATGATATCAATACTTAGATTCCTTGATCACTAAGGTGGATTAATACTTTTTTATTATTATGTATTGCAGATGCTTTGAATATTTGTCTTGTCTTTGATTGCAAGTTCTACTCATCATTGGAGAACTACTTTGGAGCGACAAGACAAAGGGCTACATCAGACGTTTGGATTTCAAGGTAGGAGCATTTTCTCTCTACTTTATTTTTATAATGATCTTAAAAAATGGATCTTTGTTTCTAGTTACTCGTTGAAGTACTAGGGAGATTGCTCTTTCCCGCAAGAGGGATTAATCTTGGTAACACTAATGAGAGGTCAAAGTGTGGAACTTAATCTGGAACCACATCCAGTGATCAATTATTTAACTGATGATTAAACCATAAATAAATCATGCATGTCAGATATGAGACTTACCAAGTTGAGATTGGAGTTTAAGGGCAATTTATTATCAGTTGTATAATCATCCAAATTGTACAGGTGGTGCATGCAGTCAAAGGAAGGACCTTGATGGATTGTGTAATTTTGAATGAGGATTTCCCTAATTAATAGGGGCTAATTATCCAAGGAAATAAGGACTTGAGAAATCCAAAATTTGGTGAAGTATTGGCCTATGTTTGTTTAAGAAGCAGTGAGATAGATAAAGATAGTGCAAAGGTTGCTCGGGCTTGATCAAAACATTGTAATCTTCTCATATTTTTTTACTAGTGCAATATACATATAACATGTTTCTTAGCTATGTCTTTCCCCTGGAAATCATTGTCTAATGTGTTGATTGAATTCTTTCTCTTGTTTTCTTTGTGACTTCACGATCATTTACTGTTTCCGCAATTGGTAGAGTAGATTCAAGTGTAGTATTTTAGTAAATTACAATTAGTAGTTTGAATCTTCGAGGAATTTCATCAAAAAGCATTGTAATATTTTATTATGTCAAACATGAGAATTAATATTTCTTAAATTTTTAATCTATGTATTCTACAATATTACACAGGATGTGACCAAGGGTGTGAGATGCTATTTTCACACTTATTTTATCGCCATAATCTCAAGTATGTATTTAACGATCGATGAGTAGCATTTAGTGCTTTTGTATAGATGGTGAATACATGTTACAAGAAGGGTTTGAGTGAATAGATTGATGAACTTGTTGGAGTAGAGAATGGGAAATCATACATGCAGGATGTAGTTAAAGTTATTATTGTAGTTACAATGTTTCCAAGTTTCATTGACAATGTACGTGGCAGTTATTGTGGTAGTAAAAGTATTTGCACATTGCAGTGGTAGAGATATTAGTGAGAGTATGCACATGTTGAGATGTTCGTTTTATTTTGCGAATGATTTTGGGCTTGTATATAATGTATTGTAACATTGAAATGAACATAATGAAAAATCAATCTGGTTTTTACATATTTTGGTTCCGGGATAAAAATATTTGTGTATATTTTTTGTTCTCACCATCGTATGTTTTCTATTTCTTAAGAAATAATTTGCAATTAAATTCTTTAAAGTTGAACCAGGAGGCACATTACAGTCCAGTGGCTGGGCAATTTGGTTTGGAGGAAACAATAACAATACTTCAAAATTATTCCTACTAGCCAAAGCTTTGATAGGATGTTCAATGATATATCATATCATGTACATCTTGTTCAATTACTAAACCAACCATCAAGAAACACAAGTTGTACACTCATCTACCTACCCCATAGAAGCCCTAGGATTTAGTATCCATAGATTACTTGTTAAATTTTCCATCCACCATGAATGCTAATGATTATGTGTTTGTTCTTGTTAATTTTTCCTCTAAATGGCCATTTTGGCACCATGCAAGAAGACTATCATAGCTGAAACTAGTGTTAAACCCTTCTTGGAGCATGATTAGGTTAATTTTGGGCTACCTTGAACCATTATTTCAGATAGGGATAATAGGTTCCTCATCATTTTTTGGTCCAACCTATGGTATCTCATGGATACCAAGTTAAGAAAATAAACTGTCATTCATCCCCAATCGGATGGGAAAAAAAAATGTTCAACAAGATGATTGTGCAATTATTGTGCATGTGCAACTCCAATATCTTTGTACATGGGAGAAAATCCTTCCATATGTTCAACATAGTTATAATATATACCTTCACAACTCTATTGGCCACAATCCATTTTAGGTGTGTTTAGGTTTCCAACTATTGGCCCCAATTGATGTAGTTATTCTCTTCAATGACAAAGTCCTCCCATGCTCATGTCAAGGAAATCAGAGAAGCCCATTTTTTTGCACATATCCAACAAAATCCAAGAGTATGTCCATGATATCCTACAAAACACCAATTCCAAGTATAAGCAACAACATGACTAGCATAGGGTTCCACATAACTTTTAGGTTGGTGATAAGGTGTGGTTACGTTTATAGAAATATCACATCACATGCCTTCATAGGAGGCTCAAACCAATCTTATGTGGGCCTTACACATTCATAAATTATATGTGTGAAAATGCTTATAAATTAAGCATCCCACCTTTCCTTAGCTTGCACCCAATGTTTAATGTGGAGTTTCTTCGACTATATTTTCCACCATTGCTGGACACCTCATAGGTAGTCGAGAAAATAGACCCTACAAAATTCAAATGACACTATATTGAATGAGCTACGATGGATTGGATCATGGAGACCAAGAAATGATACCCACCAACACAACATACAACTCTACGAAGTTGTCAATGCAAGATAACGTCTTCACCAAGACAAGTGGCTCATGACAAGCCAAATTCAATAAAAGTTTTCACATCTAATGAGAGAAATTGATGCAATGGGGACTATTGATTCCTGAAGGGTGAGGCTTGAAACAAGTCGATATTGATGGTCATCCACCTCTTCTACTATTTCAATAGTTATATAACTTTGTAATTTTTCAACGATTTTTGTGTCCCAAACATTTTGAGCCATTTTGAGTCTTTATATTGCTTTTTTTTACATAGTTAGATACCAAGAAAAATCTGTAGCGTGGACCCCAGTCAAAATGTGTAACTAATGAATAGATCTTTTCAATGGACTACTGAGTTCACCAGACATAGATCGTATGCAAAAGTGAAGACCTCGAGAAGTTGGCATACCAATTAAATCCATTGGGGCCATAAACTTGTTGGTGTTTCATCTTCTAGGGATATCATTTTGGACATGTTTATAGTATTCTACTATTTCATTTATTAATAGAAGTTGGGTTTCCACCATATTATTTTAATTTATATTGTATTTATCTATGTTTATTCCATTTACATTTTTACATTTCATTTCAATATTCCATTCCTCCACAATAAAAATAAAAATTACTTCGACTAGCCAAAGCTTTGATAGGATGTTCAATGATATATCATATCATGCACTTCTTGTGCCATTGCTAAACTAACCATCAAGAAAAAATATTTTTACACTCCTCTACCTACCCTAAACAAGCCCTAGGAGTTAGTATCCATGGATTGATTTTTCGATTTACGATCCACCAAGCATGGAAATGATTATGTGCTTGTGATTGCCAGTTGCTTCTCTAAGATTCCCATTTTGTGACCATGCAAGAAGAGTGTCATCATTGAAACCGGTGCTAAAATCTTCTTTTAGTGTGATTAGGTTCATTTTGGGCTACCTTGAACCATTATTTTAGATATGGATAGAATTTTCTTCAACACCTTTTGGTCCAACCTATGGTATCTCACGGATGCCAAGTTAACCAAATCATCTATCTTTCATCATCAATCATAGGGACAAACATAAGTGGTCAACAAGATGATTGTGTATATATTGTATATGTAAAGCTCCAACTATCGTCTTACATGGAACGGAATCCTTCCATATGTTAAACTGATCCCTCCACAACTTTATTGGCCATAGTCATTTCAGGTGTTCTTAGGGTTCAAACTATTGGCCCCAATCGATGTAGATATGCTCATCACATCTTGACTGACAATGTACTCCCATTAGGGTATTTTTGAGGTCTAAAATTTTCCTACTAAGGAAATTATAAAATAATAGTGGAAATAGTAAAATGATATTTGATTACATCATCAAATTTTAGAGGGAAAAAAAAAACTACTTTTTCAACTCGTATTTTTAACTTATCTCCCAAAGTTTTTACTCAAATTTCAAGCGAGTGTAATCATTGGGTGAAAAATTTAATTCCTCATCCAAGGCTTACCCATGTTGCATACTTTCGATGGACTGTGCTACACAAAAAATGAGAAATACATGACAAACGTGATTGCAATCACGTTTTTTCATGTATTTCTCATTTTTCACGTAGCAGGGTCCATCGAAAGTATGCAACATGGGTACTCCTTAGATTAAGAACTAAATTTTGCATCCAACGAGTACTCCCACTCAAAATTTGAGTAAAAAATTTGGGATATAAGCTGAAAATGCAAGTTGAAAAAGTAGTTTTATTATTTTATTATTTTTTGTTCTTTTTACCCTTTTACTTAAAAAATGGTGAATCATCCCCCATGGTTGACATCATCATCTTGAATCCTATTGGTTCTTATAAATTTTATGTTGGTTGTACATTTTTCTTAGGAGGCCCATTTTAGACCTCAAAATTCCCCTGATGCATGCTTAGGTCGAGAAAAATAAAGCAACCAAATTTGTCACACAAATCCAACAAAATACAACAATAGGTCCATGCTATCCTACAAAAATACAATGCCAAGTGCAAGAAACAACATGAATTGAACAGAGTTGCACATAGCTTTTAGGTTGGTGATAAGGTGTGGTTACATTTATAGATTGATCATATCACATACCCCCATAGGAAGCTCAAACCACTCTAACATGGGTGTTACACAATCATAAAGGATATGGGTTAAAATTGTTTTAAATTAAGTATCCTCCCTTTCTTTATCTTGCAACCAATGTTTAATGTGGAGTTGCTTCGACCATATTATCCACCGGTGTTGAACACTTAATAGGAAGTCGAGAAAATAGCCCCCATAAAACTCAACCTTGGTGGAATTGAATAGGATACAATGGATTGGATCATGGAGAACAAGAAAGGATACCAACCAACAACACATACAAATCAAATAGGTTGTCAAAGCAAGATAACTTATTCACCAATACAAGTGTCTCATGAGGAGCCAAATTTAGTAAATGTTTCTCGATCTTATGAGAAAACTTGATGCAATGAAGACATTTATTCCTAAGGGGGAGGCTTGATTCAAGTGGATACTGATGGTTATCCACCTCTTCCATTATTTCAACAATTCTCTATCTTCATACCTTTTGTATGATTTTTGGGTCCCAAACTTTCGAGGCCATTTTGAGGCCCTAAATGACCTTTTTTTACGTAGTTAGGGCCCAAAATAAGTTTACCCTAGGCCCCAATCAAAATGTGTCATTCACGAATATATCTTTCTAATAGTATATTGAGTGCACCAGACAGAGATCATATGCAAAACCGAAGACCTCGAGAAGTTGATGTACCAATTAACTCCATTAGGGCCATAAACCTTTTGGTGTTCCATCTTCTAGGGTTATCATTTTGGACCTGTTTACAGTATTCTATTATTCCATTGGTTAATAGAAGTTGAGTTTCTACCATATTATTGTAATATCTATTATATTTCTCTATGTGTAATCCATTTAATTTTTTGCATTTCATTTCATTATTTCATTCCTTCCACAACTCGAATGATAAAAACATAAAACATTTAAAATGTATTATTTTTCATTTTTATTATTAATAAAAAAAATCCTAAAAATAATTTAGTTAATCTCTTAAAATTTAAATAAATAACATAATATAAAAATTAATTCTCTCCTCCTATTTTAACATTACTATCCAAACCATCCTAATATTTTATTACGTGCAGCAAAAACTTAAGATTTCTTGAATTTATACATTATATATTCCACAATATTACTCGGGATGTGACTAGCGGCGTGTGATGCTATTTTGACACTTCTTTGATGGCCAAAATATCTTAAGTATGTATTTAAGGATACATCAGTATGGTTTAGTGCTTTTGGATACATGGTGAATATTTGTTCCAAGAAGGGTTTGAGTGACTATATTGATGAAGTTGTTGCAGTAGAGAATGGGAAATCTTACTTGTAAGATGTAGTTAAAGCCATCGTGGCAATTACAATGTTTGTAGGTTTCATTAACAATGTTTGTGGTAATGATTGTTGTAGTATTTGCAGGTTGTAGTGGTAGTGATAGCAATGATAGTACGTGTAGGTTTAGGTGTTTGTTTTATTTTGAAAATTATTTTGGGCATGTATATAATGTATTATAACATTGAAAGGAATATATTGAAAATTCAATCTAGTTTTCCCAATTTTTGGTTATAGGAGAAAAATATTTGTGTATGTTGTTTGTTCTCATTGTTATCCTCCTGTATTCTACATATTTCACTAGATGACTGTGGATGTTCTACAAGCACCTAAAGATAACATTATTTTCCCATCAGCTATCTTTAGAAATCCCACTACCTTCATCATCCTAAAAATTGACTATTTTTCACTAAACTTTCCTATCTTTATGGCTCCTCAAAAAAAATCACCCTGCTGCTGTATAGAAAACTCCATTTTTTGGCCTATTTTGACTCATTCATCATTTTATTAATACCGTCATTTCATCTCCCTTCTTCTCCTCTTAAAAACCCTCAAAAATCCCCCCCTCATACATCACTCTCTCATAAAAACCCTGAAACAATGCAAAAACCCCTTTTACATTGTTTTATCCTAACCTTCTAGCCTATTGGAACTCTAAAAAACCTACAAAAACCCTATTTTTATGACTAAACCCGCCCTTTGCAAATAAAAGGCCTTAAGCCCTTTTTCACTTAAAGCCCCAACCCTTTCTACCCATGTGACCCTAAACCCCGACCCTCTGCTATTCTCCTTAACCCTTTCCCTTTCCAACCCCCGGTCCCCTCTACCCCCCACGGGACCGTTCCCTCCGCCCGTTTTCTCAACCCCTTTCCCCTATTCGAAACAAACTCTGCCCCTTCATTCACTTCGCCTCACTTAAAATTTCTCCATGTCATCTCCGCCGTTGATCAACCCCGATCCAACGACTGCCACACTCCCACCCTTCATCCTGTCTCCCGATCGAACCCACGCTACCCAAAAAACTTGCATATGTCACCTCCCCGGCCCCACCTTCCACTCAAATCCCGCGCCCGAACCACCGTTTGCCGCCTATACTCCTCTTCCCACCCCTCAAACCTACACACCATCCTCGGGCTCCACCCGCACTGTCGATCTCGCTCATCATGGTACGACGGCTATGATCGCATATCGCATGGATTTCGGCGCCGAAGGTTAATGGCCCCAATCCGCACGAAATGGGCAGTTTAGCCCAGGACATGCGGCAGTCACTGAGTGGTATCGCGTGGTCCCAGCCCAAAACTGCTTACCGCCCATACCCTGCGTGAAAACCACGACGGTTTTTCAAAACCGCCTTCCTCCTCTTCGCACCGAAATTCAAAGTTTCGCACCCCCAGTCAAGTTTCTCCATGATCCCACCTCCAAGATCACCCACACCCTATTGTCTCTCGTGCAAATCACTCCCCAACGCCGAAAACCCAAAAAAATGCAGTGTTACTCCCTCCGCAGGTCTTAAATTAATATTTGTTTATATGTTGCAAGTTTAATGGCAGTGAAATCCAGAAAGTTATTTTAAATGATGAATAGCCTCTGGATGATGATCCAAGAGGTGAATTCATATAAAAGAACCAAGGGAGTCTGCATAAAGGTTAACACTTGATGACTCATGATCATCAATGCGTTATAAACCTATATGCCATGAAGAAGCCCTGCCTACACATAAGGAACAAATATTGATAGAGAAGCAAAGAGGAAAATGAAGAATAGAGGATTAAAGGGCCAATTACAAATTAAAAGACAAAACAGAGAATTAGCCTTTTAAACAGTGTTTAAAGATGAAAATTCAAAGGTTTAAAGATAAAGGATAAAGGAAAAAACAGTCGTAAAGCATAACAGAGCAAAAAGACAGTGATGCATAATACTAAAGATAAATCAAGGTTAAAGACCTAATACAGAACATTGATGAATAAAACCAAGGCATATTACCCAAAGACAGCTTCGAATTACTCAACAAAGGAGAAATTACGCCTCCAAAGACCAATTTTCCACCTACAACATTGTTTCTTTCCATAAAGGCATCAAGCAGTTATTACTCAGTTAGAGATATTTTGAAGCAACTCAACAGTTATTACAAAGTTATTACAAAGCCATAAAAGTAAAATATTTCAGCTAAATTAACTTAGAAGTTAAGACAGAAGTTATTATTCAGAGTAACTCTTTCAGATATTTTTTCCTTGGGCCTTGCATGGTCTCAAATGTCAAAAATAATTAACTCTGCAATAAATAACATTTAAACACCCTAGCTTAGCAACACCTCCTCATTTTGCATATAAATATTGCATATGAGCCTCATTGTAAATGGGGGGTTACTTGATGGTTTTTGGACTGATTTCTGCTGCTGAGATAATTGAGGAATGCTAGACTGAACTAAAGAAAGCCCTGAGTTGCATAGAGCTATTATACATGGAGTACTGTAACTGGTTTGATCATCAATAATACAAGCATGTTCACAGGATCCTTGAGCTATATCAATGGTGAATTTTTCCAAAATTTTTATTGTTTCTCCTTAATTATGTTTTCCATTATGTTCATCTTTCTCTGATAAAGAAAAAGAAGTTTTAGATTAGGATTTTCTATTTCAGCACCCTATTTCTGTCTGTCTTCTTTACATTCATGTTTTCTTCTGCATAGTTTTGATTGGAAGATTCTTAATTGCCTTCTAATTATATTTAGCTTGTTTTCTTGGAAATGATTCAATAGAGTGAAACCAAAAAAATTATGGTGAACCCATGTTCCTTTGAGTGAGACTTGAGATATTGCTTTTAAGACCTTTCTTTAAAGTATACTTATTATAGTCTAAAACCAGTGGGGTTTATAGTATGCCCTGCCCATTGGTCTTCCTTGAAATGTTGCTTTGAAGAGTCTTTTAAGAGTTTGTCAAAAGCAGATTAGATTATTTTTGTTTGATCTTAGACCACTCTTACTATTATCTTATATGTTTTCTTTGTCTGAAAGTAGTTTTTGAACTATTGGATTGTTGTCTTAAAAGTTTTCTTATTAAAATTTGTCCAAAGAGCATTATGGTTAGCCCTGCCCTTTGACTTGCTCCAAACAGTTACTTTGAAATGCTTTTCTTGTCTAAGTAGAGCTAGAAGATTCTTAACTAACTATAGCTTTGCTTCCTTCAAAACTTATTATTGTTTCATATCACACCCTAATCTAAAGAATCCACTTGATATAGTTAGCTTGCCCTATGAAAGCCCTTGCAAATTTGATGAACAATTAAATCCTTTTATGACTCCATTGCCCAATGAATTTATGTCTTCTCACAGTCTAGTTGTTCAGCTGAAAAATGAATCAAGTGTCAGCGAAGAATGGTTCCTGATTGTTGATGGTGGACAACAACCAGTCCGATATAAAACAAGTACAAATCCTCCACCTGGTGACTCCACTGGGAAACTTACCCTATCATCAAAACATTCAACAATACCCAGTCAAGAATAGTTTGTGGATTAAGTATCTCTTTTACAGTTTGGTTTGTCTCTTAAGACTATTATGTCTCTAAAACCCTTTCTAGCCTGCTAGGTCCAAAATCCTGGCTTCTAGAAGGATCCATACTAGATCCCATCCTGACCCAAATCCTCCTGCAATAGTTTTCAATCCTGAAAGCATTCTTAGGAAATATCCTACATCTAAGAACCCAACTATTGGCATACCAATCCACAGAGCAAGTTCTTTCCCTGAGAACCTTAAAACCTTGAAAAATACCCAAGTTGACTTACCTCATATAAGAAGCTTATTTATAACCAAGTCACAAAGTGGTATAGACCAGATAAACCTTGAGCTTGTAGACTCACAACAAAGTAGCAGCAGGGAAGCTTCTCCTTCCACTCCTCCTGATCTCCATTTTCTCCATAACTTTGGTTTCTCTCATCCTAGATCTGCTCAACATCACTTAGCTAGTCCAAGTACTTTAGCTCCACCCATACAGACACCCACTGTTCAAACCACTCCACTTCATCACCCTCCTCCACTTGTTAATCCTCCCCTGTTTCCACAAGTTCATATCATGGCAACATGGTATGCTCCCTTATTCCTTCCTTTTTCTTGAGTTGTTTTGCCACCAGACTATCAGTCCAAGATTCTATTATATGATGCTAGTGGTTCTACTACAACTCAACAACATGTGGATAGAATGAATGACTACTTTGACAGACAAGAAATAGATGATGAAACTGTTAAACTTAGAATGTTTGCTCAAAGTTTAGGGGGAGAATAAAGAAAATGGTTTAAAATCTTAACCCCTAATAGTATGAATGACCTCCCTAATTTTCATCAACTATTCCTAAACAAAATGGAAGTCAAGAGAAACCCCCTTCAAATCCTGTTAGAATAAAATGATCTTAAAAGAAATGCTGGAGATAGTGTCCAAGATTATTGCACTAGATTCAATAGTGTTTATAATGCACTCCCTCCACATATGAAACCTCCACAAGGCTTTGCCTTAATAAAATTCCCTAAAGGATTTGACCCAGACATGTGTGATCAATTAATGGAAAGGGAACCCCTCACATTATAAGACATGCAGAAAGGGGCAGTAAGTGTAGAAGATAACCTAAATGCTAGAAGGGATAGATTGAAAGTAGAAAAGAAGGTTGCCTACAAAGATGAAGCTGGGCCCTCCACATTAGATTCCAAAATTGATAGCTTGGTTAGGACCATGGAAAGGATGATGGAGAGAATAAACATGAATGAAAGAGCTTATCCTAAAGAAAACCAAACAGCTCCTCAAAATAAAAATAAAAATCAGAACCAAAACTTTAGAAGGAATCCCCTTCAAATAAGACAACGAGGCCCTGATCAGCAAGTCAGACCTCCTTTCCAAAAAAAATATGCTGAAGAAGATGAGGGAGTGATTGAAGTAACAGAGGAAGATCACACAAACTTATTGGGAGTAAACAATGAGGATATTGATTTCCTCACTGAAGAAGAACAAGGCATATATACACCCTATGATGAGGAAAGCCCAGAATCTAAAGATTAAAAACAAGGCTTTGAAAATTCTATAATGGAAGTACACAAATAATATGACCTTAGGAGTAAAAAGATTTAAGACACTCCCAAAAAGAAAACCTCTGAAATTTCTATTAGGAACAATCCTAAAAACATTCCTAAAAAGATAGCAGAAAACAATAAAAAAATGGTTGAAAATTCTGATAAAAACAAAGGAAAAAACACCCAAAATTATGACAAACTTAGTGGTGACCAAAGTAGCACTAGCAACTCAGCTAATGCTCCTATTAAAACCATTTTAACTGTTATCCATAATAAAAACCAGCAAGCTTATTTTGCTGAGAAATTAGTGACTAAGAAGGCTGATTCAAACATATTAAAAACTCAAATACCTTTTAGCATAGAGAGTGAAATTGCTAAAATCAGGATCCATGTTCCTCTTACTAAGTTAGTCACCGAAGATGTATATAAAACCCAAATTTTGAGAGCTTTAAACATAGGAGAACAAACCGATTCTGTCAATGTGACTGATGACAAGCCTGAGCTTCTATTTGGACCAGAAGTAGAAGGAAAATTTCAAGAGGGAGGGGTTCCTCCTTTCTATATCAGTCTAAACATCCATGATAAGATTTTTCACAATGTCATGCTTGACTCAGGAGCCTCCCACAACCTTATGCCTAAAGTAGTGATGGAGAGACTAGGCCTTGAGATAACTAGACCTTACAAGGATTTACACTCCTTTGATTCCAGTAGAGTTAAATTTCTAGGCCTAATCAAAAATTTATGTGTAAACTTAGCACAAATACCAACCAAGAGCTTAGTGATGGACATTGTCCTCCTAAATATGGCATGCTCCTTTCAAGGTCATGGGGTGCTACACTCCAAGGTACCTTGCAGATGGATATGACTTATGCAACCATCCCTGTCTTTAGTCAACCAAGAAGACTATATAGGGAAACACACATGAAATACATGGTTAGTAGTCAAGAAAAACCAGACAGCTCCCCACTTTATTCTATTCACATAGACCTTGACTCATTCATTCTTTACAATGATGAAAATCTTAATGAGCAAGAAGGAGTAGATGACAAACTAATAATAGAAAAAGAGGGAGGAAAGGAAAAAAGGTCAAAACAGTTTGCTAATTCAGAAAATTATAGCAAGCACAAGGAAGATCCTAGGCAACAAATCAGTCACCAACATAGTGTTGTCCATGAGAAAAAATTAGAAAATTCTCAACACAATGGAAACCATGAGGAACAAGACAAAACTAAACATAGTGCAGACCCTAAAGAACAACATAGTGGCAGCTATTACAAATAGACCAAAGAGGATAGAGATGACTTTAATAACAAATATAAACATGAACCGCTTTGGAGTATGAGTTTTGATGGGTCTTGTAGCAAAACTGGTTCAGGAGTAGGCATATGGGTACATAACACAGAAAATAATCATGATGAGGGCCATTCATACAAACTAAACTTTCAATGCACAAATAACATAGTTGAATATGAAGCTTTCCTCTTGGGACTACAATTATTGAGAAAACTAGGAGCCAAGAGGATAATTGTTCATGGAGACTCAGAACTGATTATTAAACAAGTAAATGGAGAATATACTGCCAAGCATCCAAGATTACAAGCATATAGAGATGATGTTGTTGACCTTTTGAAAACATTCATAGAATGTGAGCTTAACTTTGTCCCTAGAAACCAAAACATTCTTTCCAATGGTTTAGCCTTTGTTGCTAGTACATGTAAAAAACCTTATGAGAGCAAACAATACACAGTCCAAGTTAAATACAGACTAGCAGTCCCTGGTAATATCAAATATTGGCAAGTCTTTGAAGGAGATAAACAAATAGAGGATTTCCTACAGTCCAGAAATTGGTTTGAAATGACCAATTCAGACTCAGAGTATGAAGAAGATTGTCCTATTGAGGAAAAATCCTATAAAGAAGAAACTCCTAACATTGTTGATATAAACATTGCTGATATAAATCTGTTAACTAAAGAACACCCATAGCAAACAGGGTTGAGCACTGATTTAGAACAGGAAGATTTTGAAGTGATGTAGTCTCACACTCATAACTTGCCAAAGGGATTGGTGCCTCTAGAAGAATTGTTTGACTTTAACGATGTTGCAAAAAAGCCAAAAATGCAACCCACTGAAGCTGAAGTAGAAGAGTGAAATATAGGCAGTAAATAAAAGCCCAAAATGATTAAATTATCCAAAACACTGCTAGCTCATATAAAACTAAAATATCTTGAGCTTTTTAGAGAATTTTTTGATGTTCTTGCTTGGATTTATGAGGAATTAAAATCATATGATACAGAGATAATCCAGCATAAGATAGCCCTCAAAGAAAACCAGAAACCTTTTAGACAAAAATTGTGTAGAATAAACCCTATGCAATTACCCCTGGTTGAGAAAGAAATCAAGAAAATGTATGATGTTGGAATCATAGTCCCAGTGAGATACTCAAACTGGGTATCCAATCTTGTATCTATGAGGAAGAAAACAGGAGAAATAAGGCTTTGTATAGACTGTAGAAACTTAAACAAAGCTTCTTTAAAGGACAAATACCCATTGCCCAAAATGGATCATATTTTACAAAGGGTGGTGGGTTCTAAGAGAATTTCTTTGCTAGATGGCTTTTCAGGTTACAACCAAGTGCTGGTATATCCTGATGATCAACTTAAAACAACTTTCACTACACCTTGGGGCACTTTCATGTATGTGAAAATGCCTTTTGGTTTAATGAATGCTGGTGCCACATTCCAAAGAGCCATGGATATTTCTTTTTCAGAAGAGATAGGCTTCTTCATTGTGATTTATTTAGATGACATCACTGTCTACTCCAAAACAGATGAAGAACACCTTATTCACTTAAGAAAAGTCTTTGAGAAATGTAGAAAGTATGGTCCATCCTTAAACCCCAAGAAAACTTTATTTGGCCTCCAAGAAGGTAAACTTCTAGGCCATATTATTTCTGAAGAGGGAATAAGAATAGACCCAAAAAGGATGGAAGGCATATTGAAAATCAGCCATCCTAGAAACATCAAAGAACTACAATATTTCATTGGAAAGATTAATTTCTTAAGAAGGTTCATACCAAACCTAGTTGAACTCCTTAGAAACATAAAAAACATGCTTAAAAAGGAAACAAGATTTAAATGGACCATTGAAGCAAAGTAATCCTTTGAACTGATTAAAAAGGCACTCACTCAAACACCAGTTCTTAATAGCCTCGATTTCAAAAAGGATTTTTTCATTTTCTCCTTTGCATCAGAACATATAGTTGTTGTTGTCCTACTTCAGAAAAACATAAAAGGGCAAGAGAAACCCATTGCATTCTTTAGCAAGGCTTTAAGAGATGCTCCTTTAAAATACAACATAATGGAAAAGCAGACTTTTTCCTTGATCAAAGCACTGAAAGACTTCAGAGTTTATAGTTTACACTCCCACAACATTGCATTTTTCCCACACATAGTTGTCAAATACATTTTAACACAAGATCTTGATGGAAAAAGAGGAAAGTGGATTGTTGTTATATTATAATATGACTTAGAAATCAGACCCACTAAACTGATAAAAGGACAAGGACTTGCAAAACTTGTGGCTAAATCAAACCTCAAAGCCTTAGATATGAACATGATTGATGTTTTAGAAGAACAAGAAGAATGCACAGCCCCTCCTATTGAAGAAGTGTTGCTAAATTCACTTTGGTATGCTAATATTTTGTATGTACTCTTCTATCTTAATGTTCCTCTTGGTTTATCTAAGACAAAGGCAAGATTTCTAAAGTTAAAAGCTGTAAATTACTGCATTATAGATCAATGGTTATATTGGAAGAATGCTAGTGGTCTATTGCTTAAATTTTTGCCTGAGAATGATGCATAGAAGATCAATCATCAGTTTCATGAAGGGGAATGTGGATGCCACCTCTATTGGAAGAAAACTGTGAACAAAATCCTTAGAGTTGGTTAGTATTGGCCCACCCTCTTCCAAGATATCCATAAGTTGGTAATTTCCTACCACCAATGTCAAATCTTTAAAGGAAAAAGAAAACTCTTACCCTTACCTCTGCATCCTATCTCTATTGAAGCTCCTTTTCAACAGTGGGGCCTAGACTTCATTGGGGAAATCCATCCTTCTTCATCTGCCCAGCATAAAAGGATCCTCACAACAACTGATTACTTTACAAAATGAATAGAGGCCATCCCCTCTAGAACTGCCACTAATTTAGTCATCATTAAATTCCTTGAAAACCATATTTTGTCTAGATTTGGGTGTCCTAGAAAGATTATCACTGACAATGCAACTGCCTTTAGATCCAAAAGGATGGTGGACTTTTTCCAAAAATATCAGATCACATTGGGTCATTCCACAGCTTATTACCCTCAAGGTAATGGGTTGGAAAAATCCTCAAACAAAATTCTAATAAGCATCATCAAGAAGTTGCTAAAGGGAAACCAAAAGTCATGGCATAGTAAGCTAGTACATGCATTATGGGCTGGCAAGTTAACATGCAAGAAATCAATTGGAATGTCTCCCTATCAGCTAGTTTATGGAGAAAAAGCAATTTTTCCCACAAGCCTAGGAATGCTAGTCATAAAGTTGATCCAGGAGGTACGGTCTGAAGAAAATGACATGATAAGAAGGATAAATCAGACCATACAGTTGCAACAAACATGAGAGGAAGTCTATAACAAAACACAGCAAGTACAAGAAAACATCAAGAAGTTGTTTGACAAAAGGACAAAGGAAAATCATTTTATCATTGGTGACAAAGTGCTCAAATGGGACTCAAGGAGAGAAGACAAAGGAAAACATGGCAAGTTTGAAAATCTATGGAAAGGTCCCTACATTATCCAATCTGCGAGAGGCAACAATGTATTTTTCTTACAGGAGATGGATGGAACAGAACTTTTTGGAGGTCCTGTCAATGGCAGGATGCTCAAGCATTATTTCCATTAGTAATGCCAAGTTTAAATCTTTATCCACTGTATATAACAATATTTAAAGAAAAAATCAGAGAAAAATTAATACAAAAATAGAAAGCAAATAAAAAGAGGGCAGAAAAAGAAAAGGTACAGCCCCATACCCAAAAATAGTACTTCTGAAAGTGTGCAAGTATAAATGCCACTGGTGATTCAAAATGATACCTTGTTCAATCATCTAGCCTAATCATGGTTGAACATACTTTAAATTTATGTTGATAAGTTAGTAGAAACAATGATTGTCAAGATTATTCCAAACTTGACTTATCAAAAGAGAGAGATTAAGGAATGTAAAAATACTGGTTCCACATGCTCAAAACAGAACCAAAGAGACAGATAAGGATGCATTCCTAATGACACATCACAGCCTTATCTTTCTAGATTTACTTTTTATGAAAATAATGTTTGTGTGTAGTTTGTTCAAATGCCACAACCATGGTTAATCAAACTGTCTAATCCTAATTTAAACCATGCTTTAAATTTATGCTGATAGGTTAGTAAATGAGGATTTTCCAAACTGTCTAAACTTAGCTTATCAGTAGACTAGACTAAATTAGAAGAAAAAAATGGTTCCAAAGCTCAAAATCTGAACCAAGAAAGAAGAGAGGGATAAAAAGGCCAATTCCAAATTTCAGCCCTCAAAGTTTTTTGTTAGAATTTCTACAAAATAGATCATATATGTAGACTTGTACAAAGTGTCACTACCTATAACAAATCAGATTGTTTAATCCTGATTTGGTTATATTTTCAATTTTCTGTTTTGGATTAGAGAATAAAGACTACCAAACAGTTTAATCTTGGCAGCCAAGTATTTTAGGTAGAGAATAAAAGAGTTCAACAGTTTAATCTGAACTCTTGGAAGAAATAAGGATAGGAATAGATACTTTGTTTTTGTTTTCAAAGATAACATGTCAAGAGTTGCTAGTCCAAATGCACTCAAAGAAGAAGAAAAAATGTTAGAACTAGTGTAATGGGTAGGTAGAGGTTGAGTTGGAGTTAATCATGTTATGATTCAGATGCTACAGATCACAATTCCAAAGCAGTAAAATCATCAAGTTCAAAGGAGCTCTGTCAAGGTGCAAAACAAGGCACTGGTCTACTTCTTCCAGAGATCTATTTTCTGAGATTCTTGACACCTACTAAAGGAGCTGCCCTCCCCAGCTGGAACCACTGTTATCCTCCTGTATTCTACATATTTCACTAGATGATTGTGGATGTTCTACGAGCACCTAAATATAGCATTATTTGCCCATCAACTATCTTTAGAAATCCCACTGCCTTAATCATCCTAAAAATTTACTATTTTTCACTAAAATTTCCTATCTTTATGACTCCTCAAAAGCTCACCGTGCTACTCTAAAGAAAACTCCATTTTTTGGCATATTTTGACTCATTCATCATTTCATTAATACCCTCATTTAATCTCCCTTCTTCTCCTCTTAAAAACCCTCAAAAATTCCCCCCCCTCATACATCATTCTCTCATAAATACACTTAAAACAATGCAAAAACCCATTTTACATTGTTTTATCCTAACCTTCTAGCCTATAGAAACTATAAAAAACCTCCAAAAACCCTATTTTTATGACTAAACCCGCCCTTTGCAAATAAAAGGCCTTAAGCCCTTTTTCGCTTAAAGCCCCAACCCTTTCTACCCATGTGACCCTAAACCCCGACCCTCCGCTATTCTCCTAAACCCTTTCCCTTTCCAACCCCCGGTCCCCTCTACCCCCCATGGGACCGTTCCCTCCACCCATTTTCTCAGCCCCTTTCCCCTATTCGAAACAAACTCCGCCCCTTCGTTCACTTTGCCTCACTTAAACTTTCCCCACGTTATCTCCGTCGTTGATTAACCCTCATCCAATGGCCGCCAAACTCCCACCCTTCATCCTGTCTCCCGATCGAACCCACACTACCCGACAAACTTGCATAAATCACCTCCATGGCCCCACCTTCCACTCAAATCCCACTCCCCAACCACCATCCGCCACCTGTACTCCTCTTCCCACCCCTCAAACCTACACACCATCCTCGGGCTCCACCCGCACTGTTGATCTCGCTCATCGAGATCCAACAGCTATGATCGCATATCGCGTGGATTTTGGTGCTGAAGGTTAATGGCCCCAACTGGTGCAAAATGGGTGATTTAGCCCAGGACATGCGGCATCACTGAGTGGTATCGCGTGGTCCCAACCCAAAACTGCTTACCACCCATACCCTGTGTGAAAACCACGGCAGTTTTTCAAAACCGCCTTCCTCCTCTATGTGCCGAAATTCAAAGTTTCATGCCCCCATTCAAGGTTCTCCATGATCCTACCTCCAAGATCATTCCTCTGCACCCTCTGTTCCTCTGCAAATCACTCCCCGACGCCGAAAACCCCAAAAAAATGCAGTGTTACCCCCTCCGCAGGTCATAAATTAATATTTGTTTATATGTTGCAGGTTTAATGGCGGTGAAAGCCAGAAAGGCATTTTAAATGATGAATATCCTCTGGATGATGATCCAAGAGGTGAATTCATATAAAAGAACCAAGGGAGCCTGCATAAAGGTTAACACTTGATGATTCATGATCATCAATGCATTATAAAACTATATGCCATGAAGAAGCCCTGCCTGCACATAAGGAACAAATACTGACAAAGAAGCAAAGACGAAAATGAAGAATAGAGGATCAAAGGGCCAATTACAGATTAAAAGACAAAACAGAGAATTATCCTTTTAAACAGTGTTTAAAGATGAAAATTCAAAGGTTTAAAGATAAAGGATAAAGGACAAAACAGTGATAAAGCAGAACAGAGCAAAAAGACAGTGATGCATAATACTAAAGATAAATCAAGGTTAAAGGCCTAATACAGAAGATTTATGAATAAAACCATGGCAGATTACCCAAAGACAACTTCAAAATACTCAACAAAGGAGCAATTACTCCTCCAAAGACCAATTTGCCACCTACAGCATTGTTTCTTTCCATAAAGGCATCAAGCAGTTATTTCTCAGTCAGAGATATTTTGAAGCAACTCAACAGTTATTACAAAGTTATTAAAAAGCCTTAAATGTCAAATATTTCAGCTAAATTAACTTAGAATTTAAGACAAAAGTTATTATTCAGAGTAACTCTTATAGATATTTTTTTCCTTGGGCCTTGCATGGTCTCAAAGGTCAAAAATCATTAACTCTGCAATAAATAACATTTAAACACCCTAGCTTAGCAGCACCTCCTCATTTTGCATATAAATATTGCATATGAGCCTCATTGTAAATGGGGGGTTACTTGATGGTTTTTGGACTGATTTCTACTACTGAGCTAATTGAGGAATGCTAGACTGAACTAAAGAAAGCCCTGAGTTGCATACAACTATTATACATGGAGTATTGTAACTAGTTTGATCATCAATAATACAAGCATGTTCACAAGATCCTTGAGCTATATCAATGTTGAAGTTTTCCTAAATTGTTATTGTTTCTCCTTATGTTTTCCATTATGTTCATCATTCTCTGGTAAAGAAACAGAAGTTTTAGATTAAGATTTGTTGTTTCAGCACCCTATTTCTGTCTGTCTTCTTTACATTCATGTTTTCTTATGCATAGGTTTGATTGGAAGATTCTTAATTGCCTTCTAATTATATTTAGCTTGTTGTCTTGGAAATAATTCAATAGAGTGAAACCAAGGAAATTATGGTGAACCCATGTTCCTTTGACTAAGACTTGAGATATTTTTTTTAAGACCTTTCTTTAAAGTATACTTATTAGATTCTAAAACCAGTGGGGTTTATGGTATGCATGCCCATTAGTCTGCCTTGAAATGTTGCTTTGAAGAGTCTTTTAAGAGTTTGTCAAAAGTAGATTAGATTATTTCTGTTTGATCTTAGACCACTCTTATTGTTATCTTATATGTTGTCTTTGTCTGAAAGTAGTTTTTGAATTATTGGATTGTTGTCTTAAAAGTTTGCTTATTAAATTTTGTCCAAAGAGGATTATGGTTAGCCCTGCCCTTTGACTTGCTCCAAATAGATACTTTGAAAGGCTTTTCTTGTCTAAGTAGAGCTAGAAGATTCTTAACTGACTATAGCTTGCTGCTTTCACAACTTATTATTGTTTCATATCACAACCTACTCTAAAGAATCCACTTGATATAGTTAGCTTGCCCTATGAAAGCCCTTGCAGAGTTGATGAACAATTAAATCCTTTTATGACTCCATTGCCCAATGAATTTATGTCTTCTCACAGTCTATTTGTTCAGCTGAAACATTCCCTCAATCAGTCACACCATTAATCCTTCAATCTGTCATTTAATCCAACAAAAACCAAAACAAGTCCTTATAACTTCATAACTAGCCTAAAATCTTAAACAAAGAAGACAAATATATATCAATTAAACACCTCAATAGAGAGATTTCTCTCTGAATCCAGGAAGGCTAGGTCCTAGGATTCCAAAGCGGTTCTGATGTGGCCCCTGCAGTGTTTGTTTTTTCCATTCTTGTAAATCACAGGAATCCAACACTCACCATCATATGTTTTCTATTTTTAAGAAATTATTTTCAATTAATTTATTTAAATTTGAACTGGGAAACACATTATAGTCTAGTGGTTGGGCGCTCTGGTTTGGAGGAAACAATAGCAATACTTCAAAAGTATTCCTACTAGACAAAGATGTGATAGGATGTTCAATGATATATTAGATCATGCAATTCCTATGCCATTTATGAACCAACCATCAAGAAAAAGGAGTTTGAAACTCTTCTACCTACCCAAAACATACCCAAGGAGTTAGTATCCATAGATTACTTGTTTGATTTTCCATCCACCAAGCATGGTAATGATTATGTTTTTGTGGTTGTCAATTGCTTCTCTAAGATGGCCATTTTCGCACCATGCAAGAAGAGTATCATGGATGAAACCAATGATAAAATATCCTGTGATCATGATTAGGTTCATTTTGGGCCACCTTGAACTATTATTTAATATAGGGATAAAAGGTTCCTCAACACCCTTTGGTCTAACCTATGGCATCTCACAGATACCAAGTTAACCAAATCAACTTTCTTACATCCCTAATTAGATTAACAAACATAATTGGTCAACAAGATGATTGTGCATATCTTGCACATGTGAAACTCCAACTATATTCATACTTGGGAGGAAAGCCTTCCATATGTTCAACATAGTTATAATATATCCCTCCATAACTCTATTGACCACAATATTTTTCAGGTGTGCTTAGGGTTCCAACTATTGACCCCAACTTATGTAGCTATGTTCATTGCATCTTCACTAACAAATTCATCCCATGCTCAGGTCGAGGAAAATAGAGCAACCAAATTCGTTGCACATATCCAATAAAATCTATCAATAGGTCCATGTTATCCTACAAAAATCCAATTCCACATACAAGCAACAACTTGACTTGCACAAGGTTCCACATAAGTTTCAGGTTGGTGATAAGGTATGGTTACATTTATAGCAATATCACATCACATGCCCCCATAGGAAGCTAAAACCACTACAATATGTGCCTTACACAATCCTAAAGGTTAGGGGGGAAGCTAAACCAGCTACCTTTCTTAGCTTGCACCTAGTGTTTAATGTGGAGTTGCTTTGACCATATTTTCCACCGTTGTTAGATGCCTCAGATGTAGTCGAGAAACTATCCCACACAAAACTCAACCTTGACTGCATTGAACATGCTACAATGGATGAGATCATGGAGACCAGGAAAGGATACTCAAAAACAACACATACAACTCTACCAGGTTGTCAAAGTAGGATAAATTCTTCACAAATACAAGTGGTTCATGAGGAGCCAACATCGGTGGATATTGATGGCCATTGACCTCTTCGACCATTTCAATATTTCTCTATCTTCATCATTTTTCTATGATTTTTGGGTCCCAAACTTTCAGGCCCATTTTGAGGCACTAAACGAATTTTTTTTACATTGTTAGTGCTTAAGAAAAATTTGTAGCCTGAGCGTGAGTCAAAATGTGTAATTCTTGACTAAAGCCTTCCAATTGGGTACTAAGTGCACCAGACAAAGATTGTATGAAAAATTGAATACCTCGAGAAGTTTTCGTACCAATTAACTCCAATGGGGTCATAAACCTATTGGTGTTTCATCTTTAGAATTTTGGACATGATTACAATATTCTACTATTCCATTTATTAATAGAAGTTAAGTTTCCACCATATTATTGTAAATATATTGTATTTCTCTATATGTAGTCCATTTACTTTTTTTTCATTTTATTTCATTATTTCATTCCTTCCACAATGTGAATGAAAAAAACATAAAACTTTTAAAATATATTATTTTTCATTTTTATTATTATTAAAAAACTCCTAAAAATAATTTATTTAATCTCTTACAATTTAAGTAAATAACAAAATATAAAAATTAATTCTCTCTTCCTATTTTAGCGTCACTTGCCAAAACCATCGTAATATTTTATTGCATGAAGCATGAGACTCAATATTTCTTCAATTTATACTCTACATATTGGACACAATATTGCACGGGATGTGACCAGGGGTGTGTTTGCATGACTAAATTAATGAAAATTTTGGAGGAGAGCATGGGAAATTGTACTTGCAGGTTGTATTTAAAGTGATTGTGGTAGTGACAATGTTTCTAGGTTTCATTGACAATATTTATGGTAGTGATTGTGGTAGTAATAGTATTTACAGGTTGCAGCAGTAGTGATAACAGTGAAAATATGTGCAGGTTAAGGCGATGGTTTTCTTTTGCGAATGATTTTGAGCATGTATATAATGTATTATAACATCGAAAGGAATATATTGAAAAATCAATCTGGTTTTCCCAATTTTGGGTTCCACGAGAAAAATATTTATGTATATTGATTGTTCTCACCATCGTATGTTTTTTGCTTTTTAAGAAATCCTTTGCGAGTAAATTTTGTAAAGTGGGCTAGGAGGAACATTATAGTCAAGTGGGAGGGAATTTTTGTTTGGAGGAAAAAATAAAAATACTTCAAAATTGTTTCTACTAGCCAAAGCTTCAGTAGGATGTTTAATGATATATCAAATCATGCACTTGTTATGCCATTACTAAACCAACCATCAATAAATAGGAGTTTTACACTCCTATACCTACCCTAAACAAGCCCTCGAAGTTAGTATCCATAGATTACTTGTTCGATTTGCAATCCACCACACATGCTAATTATTATGTTTTTGTGGTTGTCAGCTTCTTCTCTAAGAAGGTCATTTTGGCACCATGTAAGAAGAGTATCATGGCTGAAACTAATCCTAAACTCTTCTTTGAGCATGATTGGGTTCATTTTGGGCTACCTTGAACCATTATTTCAAATAGGGATAAAAATTTCCTCAACGTCCTTTAGTCCAACCTATGGTATCTCATGGATACCAAGTTAACCAAATCAATTGACTTTCATCCCTAATCAGATGGACAAGCAAAAGTGGCCAACGAGATGATTATGCATATCTTGCACATGTGAAACTCCAATTATCTCCATGCATGGGACGGAACCCTTCCATATGTTCAAAATAATTATAATAGAGCCCTCCACAACAATATTGGCCACAGTCCTTTTCAGGTGTGCTTAGGGTTCCAACTATTGGCCCCAATTGATCTAGCTATGCTCATTATGTCTTCACTAAAAAATTCCTCCTATGCTTAGGTCGAGGAAAATGGAGCAACGAAATTTTTTGCATAGATCCAACAAAATTTAGCATTAGTTCTATGATATCCTACAAAAATTCAATTCTAAGGGTTGAATGCATGAACATGGGTTACACTTTTTGGCCAAATTTGGTGATGAAATATCAAATTTTTCCTCTTTTATCGAATTGAAGCCCTCAAAATTAATATAAGCATATGATTTTTAATTAAGAGCAAAAATTACTAATTGGGGAGAATTATGTTGTTGTCCTAATGATATTTTTTTCAAAAAAACATTGTGCCATATAATATGTCAATTTTCGATTAAATGAAATGTTTGTCCTTGCAAATTTTCACATGTCCTAAGAGGTATGTGCTTGTTCACATAGCATAACATAGTCTAAAATGTGTGTGTGTGTGTGTGAGAGCATGATCTACATGGAAAGAGCTAAGTTTTTCATATTAAATTTTGTTTTTATACAAAATTAATTTTTTTATTATTTTTTGAAATTGTTGAAGTAATATTTCAATTGCATTTTGCAGAGACAAGTGTTTGCATAAGGTTTTTTCAACTATTTAAATAAATTGAAAAACCAAGCTGAGTACCCTTTTGAAGAGGACTCGTAAATGAAGATAGTGGTATTTAAAAAAAAAAAAAAGTTTGTGTATATTTTATGATATTGATATTTTATTCAACCTCTTTAAAATTGTTCAAAAAAACTCCAAGCGTTATGTTTAAAATAAAGTATATGAGAAATATAATATTAATTTGAAAATGTCAAAATAATATGCCATTGTATGGAGTATTCCTTCATGAATCCAACATGATCAACTACGCTACCTAAGGACAAATTTTTCCTTAAGTCTGCTAGGGTACAAAATGGTGTTGCGGGAAATTTTGCAGAAGGGGTGCTAAAATTGTGGATTTTAGGACTTTAGAGGCTTGATCAAGTGCTTAAAGCACTCGATCGAGTGTTTAAATTCCAAATTCAAATAACTCGATTGAGGGTTTCATAAACCATCTATCGAGCCATTTGTGTGGTTAACAAGGGCTTGATCAAGTTATATGGGTCACAGACCTATATGGAAGGGATATAATAAAATATATTCGAACATTAGAGTGATACAGGTCATTAATAGCCAGAACAAAGTTTGATCCTAAAACGTTGCATGGACTCATCCATTATTCCTACTTTTTCCATAATCAAACACTCTCTAAGAAACCTTAACACTAATAATATCTTTTTCAACACCAACTTGTCACTCCTACATAGTAAAACGGCTCATACCTTTCTATTCCAACCCTCACCTATTTATTTGACGTTCCTGAGATTAGTCTTTCATACCTTTCTATATCTTGATAATGAACCACAGTACAAGGTTCGAAACGTCGATAAAATAATTTACATAATGTGATGGATCCAAAAACCACATCACATCAAAATATAGATCACATAAGTCTAAAATCTGAAATCACAAACCTATATAGAAGGGATAAAATAAAATATATTCAAACATTAGAGCACTATAGATCATTAATTTCCAAGAGAAAGGATGATCTCACATTCCTAAAACATTGCAGGGACTCATCCATTATTCCTACTTTCGCCATAATCAAACACTCTCTAAGAAACCTTAACAATAATCATATATTTTTCAAAGCCAGCTTGTCACTCCTACACAATGAAACAGGTCATACCTTTATATGCCAACCCTCACCTATTTATTTGAGATTCCTGAGATCAGTGTTTCATACCTTTCTATATATTGATAATGAACCATAGTAGAAGTTTTGAAACATTGATAAAATCGTTTACATAATGTGATGGATCCAGAAACCACATCACAATAAAATATAGATCGCAAAAGTCTAAAATATGAATCGCAAACTTATACAAAATGGATACAATAAACTATTTTGAACATTAGAGCGATATAGATCATTAATTTCCAAGATAAAGGTTGATCTCACATTCCTAAAACGTTGCAGAGACTCTCTCTATTATTCCTACTTTCTCCATAATCAAACACTCTCTAAGAACCCTTAACAATAATCAAAGCCATCTTGTCACTCCTACACGGTGAAACGGATCATACCTTTCTATGCAAAACCTCACTTATTTATTTGAAATTCCTGAGATCAGTATTTCATACCTTTATATATCTTGATAATGAACCACAGTAGAAGGTTCGAAATGTTGATAAAATAATTTACATAATGTGATGGATCTAGAAACCATATCGCAACAAAATATAGATTGCAGAAGTCTAAAATATGAAATCATAGACATATATGAAAGGGATACAATAAAATATATTCGAAAGTTAAAGTGATACAGATCATTAATTTCCAAGAGAAAGGTTGATCTCACATTCCTAAAACGTTGCAGGGACTCATCCATTATTCCTACTTTCACAAGAATCAAACACTCTCTAATAAACCTTAACAATAATCATATATTTTTCAAAGTTGGCTTATCACTCCTACACAATTAAATGGCTCATACCTTTCTACGCCAACCCTCACCTATTTATTTGACATTCCTGAGATCATTCTTTCATATCTTTCTATATCTTGGTAATGAACCACAGTAGAAGGTTCGAAACGTCAATAAAATAATTTACATAATGTGATGGATCTGGAAACCACATCAGAACACAATATAGATCAAAAAATTCTAAAATATGAAATCACAGACCTATACAAAAGGGATACAATAAAATATATTTGAACATTAGAAGATATAGATCATTAATTTCCAAGAGAAAGGTTGATCTCACATTCCTAAAATGTTGCAAGGACTCATCCATTATTCCTACTTTCACTAGAATCAAACACTCTCTAAGAAACCTTAACAATAATCATATATTTTTCAAAGCCAGCTTGTCACTTCTACGCAGTGAAACGGCTTATACCTTTCTATGCCAACGGTCACCTATTTATTTGACATTCCTTAAATCAGCCTTTCATACCTTTCTATATCTTGATAATGAAACATAGTAGAAGGCTTGAAACGTCGATAAAATAATTTACATATTGCGATGGATCCAGAAACCACATCACAACAAAATATAGATCACAGAAGTCTAAAATCTGAAATCACTGACCTATATGGAAGGGATACAATAAAAGTTATTCGAAGATTAGAGCAATACAGACCATTAAATTCCAAGAGAAAATTTGATCTCACATTCCTAAAACATTGTAGGGACTCATCCATTATTCCTACTTTCGCCAGAATCAAACACTCTCTACTTAACAATAATCATATATTTTTCAAAGCCAACTTCTCACTCCTACACAATGAAACAGATCATACCTTTCTACGCAACCCTTACCTATTTATTTGACATTCCTGATATCAGTATTTCATACTTTTCTATATCTTGATAATGAACCATGGTTAGAAGGTTCGAAACGTCGATAAAATAATTCACATAATGCGATGGATTAGGAAACCACATCTCAACTACATGGCTCAATCGAACCTCTAGACAAAAAAATTCAATCCCGTAATTTAGATTTTAGAATCATTAAATATATAAAATCTAAGATTTTACCACATTTTAAAATTCCAAATTTTTATTATAATTTTTGTTATCATGTCATGTATACACCTTATTCAATTTCATATCAATATTATTAAATTATTATTTTATTATTATTAAATTAAATTATGAAATATGATATGAGTATAAAAAATTTAATATTGATATATTTTAATGTTAATATCAAATTTATTAATTTTGGATTAATATAATATTATTAATTTTAATATAATATAAAACTTTTTATATTATAATATATACTGGCACAACCACATTGATAAAAGTGGTTGATATACATCGTAGGCATCAACAAAATAGTGATACAAGCTGACTCAATATGTTAATTTTATTTAACCTAATTTTTTTATAAATATAAAATAAAAAAATATATGATATTTTTAAATATTGAAGTAATCATAACCGAAATCTACCTAAATATATAAAACCTAAAGAGTTTCAATTGGAAAACATGAAGCACTCTATGTATCTCTAATGGAGGTAGCTCGAACATTAATATTTTTGAAAATTTTAGATAACATATTTCCATGGAAAAACATTATTTTCCCTCTAGGTGAATGTACAACAGACATTTTAAATCTTGCATTTTAAATATGTATTATATAAAAAAAATTAAATTGCTTTAAGACGTCAAAAATAAAATGAAATTATTTAACATAGTATTTTAATTGTCATAGTCTTTTAAATTTGTCGAAATATAAAGGAAAGAGAGTGGGAGAGATGGGTAAGAGAGAGAGGGGGACACAAATATGGAGAGGGAGAGGAGAGAGTGGAGGAGAAAGAGAGCGACCTTGAGAGATGGAGTGGGAGGAAAATATAGGGAAGGAAGAAGTTCAAGACATATAGAGAGAGAGAGAAAGGTGGAGAGAGAGAGGGAGTGACAAGGGAGAGATGGAGAGAGAGTGAACATATGGGGTTGAGATAGAAATAAAAAGGCCGAGAGATGGAGATAATGGGGAGAGAGAATGATAGATGGAGGGAAATAGCCAATAGAGTTGCAAGATGAAGTTCAAGAGAGATAGACAAAGATATAGAGAGTGAGTGGGTGAGTGAGTGATGAGGGGGAGAGACAGAGGAAGGTGGGTGAGAGGAAGAGAGAGAGGACTTAAGAGGGAGTGAGAGAAAGATATGGGGTTGTAGGGGGAGAGAGAGGGAGGTAAGAAGAAATACATATAGAGAGAGAAATGTGGAGAGAGAGTGTGTGTGTGTGATAGAGGAGATGGACAGAGAGGGAGAGAGGAGCATAGGAGGGAAGGGAGATAGAAGGCGGGAGAGAATGGGAAGAGAGAGAGAGAGAGAGAGAGAGAGGGAGGGAGGGATATATAGATAGATATGGAGAAATAATGTGTATGTTTGCGAGGTGATATAGAGAGATGAAGAAGGAGAGAGAAAGGTAGATAGAGATATAGATGGAAGGGGGAAAGAGGGAAGAAGAGAGAGATGGGGGGAGGAAGGCAGATATAGATAAATATGAAGAGAGAGGGTGCATGTGTGTTTGGGGGGCTGAGATATAGAGACAAAGAGGGAGAGATGGAGAGAGATATCTATATAGATGGAGGGGGGAGAGAAATGGAAGAAAATTTCTTGCATTAGATGCACATTAATTTCAATGTATAGATGTTAATTTATAATCTATTTGATTTCTTGCATTAGATGCATTTATTTTTGTGTAGATGTTTATTTCTAGTTCTATTTCATTGCTTACATTAGATGCATTAATTTCATTAAAGATGTTAATTTATAATCTTGTTTGATTGAGCTTGCATTAGATGCATTGATTTCAATGTAGATGTTGATTTCTAATCTCACTTTATTGCTAGCACTAGATGCATTAATTTCAGTATAGATGTTGTTTTATAGTCCTATTTGATTGCTTGCAACATTAGATGTATTGATTTCAGTCTAGATATTGATTTCTAATCCTATTAGATTATTTGCATTAGATGCATTGATTTCAGTGTAGATGATGATTTATCATCATATTTGATTGCTTGCATTAGATGCATTGATTTCAAAGTAAGCAAAAAAAAATATTGATAATGTGTATTATGACTAAGATTTTGTAGATAATCTCAAACAAAATAAAATCTAATAAAACTTGTATTTGTAACTTTTACATCTCCACATCTTTTAAAATTGAATATTACTTATTTCAATCATATTTGAATTTTTTAAAACTAAATAAAACTTGTTTCATTCATAAGTAATTAATTGAAATACTTGGATAACTACTTGTAAATTTAGGAAAGTTGATAGCATTATATAAAATTATAGAAATGTTTTCATATATGGCTTTTTGACCTATATATTAAATTCCAATACGATTTACTTATATCATGTTATGACTAAGCTCTTGTACATAATCTCAATAGAGATAGTATTGAATAAAACCTATTTATTGTTTACATGACATCTTCTAAAATTGAATAAAACTTATTTCAATCCTACTTATGTTTTTAATTGAACCTTGAAATAAGAAATTGATTGAAATACTTAAAAAATTTGTTCATGCAATCATATATAGGTGGGTCACAATAAATTTCATCTATATATATATATATATATATATATATATATATATATATAGACGACTTCATAATGCAAATAATTTAGTTTTAAAATTGATTTGTAATAACATACATGTTGATTGCACTATAAGGTACTTTCTACAAGCAAATATGAAGCACAATTGTAATTTTTTCCACGTGCAATATTAAATTGATATATCATATATTTTAGTTCATTTTAACTATCAAAGTGACTTGCATCATAAATTAAGATTGTACTTATTTTCATAGTCTATGAAAATGAAAATGAAAATTGTTATATTTTACTAATAAAAGTTATAGTATATAGAAAAATAAATAAATTAGCAAAATAATTTTAACAGATCCATAAACTTCAAAAATTAATGAACATCCATAGACAAGATTATTATAGTTTCATAAACTGAAATAGTGAATGTGTCAATAAACTATCCATATGAAAACATATACAAATTACAAATATCATGAACATCCATAAACTGAAATAATAAGCATCCATAAATTTTCCATGTATGAAAATATACAAAATCTGTATCACATGTGAATGTGCCCTATGAAATGAGCTTGAAAATATACAAACTATCCACTCTAACTACCACATGAACTCCTATGTGAGTTCTGCGATGCAAAGTAAGTATCCATAAGCTAGTACTGCAATATAACACATTCAAATTCAAACTAATTAGACCATTATTTTTACAAAATAAAAAATATGGAAATAAATGGTTTTGAACCACATTTTTAATTACATATACATGAATCTACTAACCTCAGTCGAGTCCAAATGCAAGTCAGATAGGATGGAGGTCTGATGAATCTAGCTTTTGTGCTCCCCTGCCTATGGCTCAATGATTGGGGCCTGCATCGATGAACCTGCATAATTAATGCATCTAAACCCAACATCCCACTCTTGTGTCCACATAACAACGACATCAAAGACACTCTGCATATGGACTTGTGTACACAATGGCAAGGACAAATTATAAATATCCTAAAAATTAGTTACCATATATGTGTAACTTAAAAAAAGGAAATGTTGAAATATTAAGAATAATTTTTTTACCTCAAATGTGGGTCCATATTTTTGTACATAGTGACTCTCCTCCACGTTAGTGTTATGAGGTGGAGGTGGATGTGGAGGAGAATCCAGGTGGAGGAGAATCCGTGGAAACATGCACTAGGCCGAGGATGGCCTAGCCGATTAACTACCCTATTGGATGGCCTCACAAGCTGGGATCCATGTAGCTGACTTGCATATATATATATATACAAAACGGTTAGGAACCTCAAAGCCAATCGAGCAACTATCCCCCACAAACTCGACCTTGGTTGCATTGAACAAACTATGGTGGACTGGATCTTGGAGACAAAGAAAGGATGCCCACCAGCAACACATATAACTCTACCAGGTTGTCAAATAAGGATAGCTTCTTCAACAAGACAAGTGGCTCACCAGGAGCCGAATTCATCAAAAAAATCCCCATCCTATGAGAGAACTTCACGCAATGGAGACAATTGCTTCCTAAGAGGGGAGGCTTGATCCAAATGGATATTGATGGACATCCACCTTTTCCACTATTTCAACAATTCTCTATCTTGTAGTTTTTCTATGATTTTTAGGTCCCAAAATTTCGAGGCCATGTTGAGGCCCTAAACGACTTTTCCTTATGCAGATAGGACCCAAGTAAAAGTTGTAGCCTTAACCCAAATCAAAAAGTGTAATTCTTGAATAGATCTTTCCAATGGGCTACTGAACATACCAGGTAGAGATTGTATGCAAAAGTGAAGACATTGAGAAATTGACGTACCAATTATGATCCGGATTAATACAGGAACGCAACAGAATAACATGTAACCATAAATACAAAGATGCAGCAGAAATAACACTTCATTTCATTAATATCAAAGAACTGAAATTTTCTTATAGACAGAATGGAAATAAACTAACTAGGGCACTGGTAGCTTATCTCTGAGAAGAGATGTGGTAGCTACAGCCCTCTGAACTGAGTTACAATGAGGATTGAGGGACTATTGATTATTTAGAAACAATGGAAAACCCTAAACATCCAAAACCCTAACCCTAGGAGATGAAGTGCCAAAACTATGGGCCCCGTTTGGGTAAATTGGTGTTTCAACTTCCCGGGGATGTAACTTTGGTATACGATCTCCGTTTGACGTGCACCA
Organism: Pinus albicaulis; assembly: GCA_034641835.2. Lineage (NCBI taxonomy): Eukaryota > Viridiplantae > Streptophyta > Pinopsida > Pinales > Pinaceae > Pinus > Pinus albicaulis. The sequence continues at coordinate 1,623,434,874 of CM076570.1, read as the reverse complement.
TACCTCGTTAGAATGATATATCTGAGGACTACAACTTTTGATGTGAGCAACATGGGTCCATGGACTATGCTCATGTTTTTCTCAAAAAACGTCGTTTAGGGCCTCAAAACAGCTTTGGAAGTTCAAGACCCGAAAAACTGCTAAAAATAGTAAGTTGTGCTGAAATTGAAAAACTGAAAGAGATAATGGTGGGGACCCATGTGGAATAGGCGGGTGGCCGCCAATATCCACCTGGATCATTCCTCCCCCCTTAGGAAGAAATGGTCCCCATTGCGTTGAGTTCCTCGATGACATGAGGAAACTTCTACTGAACTTGGTCCCTGGTGAACCCCTTGCCTTGGTGCAGGAGTTGGCTAGCTTTGACAACTCGATACAGTTGGATATTTTGTTGGCGAATGTTCTTGATTTGAAATTCCATGATACAATTTGTGGTGGCATGTTCCATGCAGTCTGGGTTTAACTCTTTTGGTGTGAGTTCTTCTGCAATGTCAGAGGTGTCTAGTAGAGGTGGGAATTAGGGACGAAGGCGGTCCACATTGAATACTGGGTGCAGACCAAGGAATGGTGGAATACTGAGCTCGAAGGCTTTGTTTCCTACAACCTTGGTGATGGTGTACAACCCATATTGGAGCGAGCAAAGCTTGCGGTGGGGTCTAGTGAGGCACTCCTTCTGCAAATGTAGCCACACTTTGTCACTTACCTGGAAGTTGTCTGGCACTCGATGTTGATGATGTCATTGCTTGTACTTAGCATTGGCTCTATCCAATATGTCATGAACCTGTTGTGGATGTGCTGAATGCGCTCGATTAAGATGTTTGCTTTGTCAGCTTCAGACTAGACATGAGCCGAATCGGTCTGAGTAGCCACAAATGGCATGGCTACGTTAATGGGTCATAGTGGTTGGAATCCCAAGCCCACCTCAAGGGGGCTATGGCCGGTTGAGATGTGGAGAGCCTGGTTATAATTGTGTTGTACATAGGGGAGGCTCTCATCCCATGTGTGTGGATAAACCTAACCAACACATGCGCGTAATGTACAATACCAATCTTGACGACCCCCACCGGCCACGGGGCCTGGGATGGAAAGCTGTGGACTTGGTGAGCTTGGTATCCAACATTGACCAGAGGCTGAACCAAAATGTGTTGAGGAACCTACTATCCTGATATGATATGATAGACTATGGGATCCCAAAGTGCACCCACACTCGTTCAAAGAAGATTTTAGTAGTGGCTTCTGCTGTGATATTCTTCTTGCAGGCCGCCATGACGGCCATCTTCGAGAATCTGCCGACGACCATAAAAACACAGTCATTTCCTTTCTTAGTAGAAGGCAGGCCCAACATGTAATCCATGGAGATGGATTCCCAAGGTCGACTAGGGGTAGGTAGCGGAGTATATAGGCCTTGCTTCTTGAGGGTCGGTTTGGCAATGGCACAAGCAGTGCAGGATCTGATGTGCTTCTCGACATCCTTTCGAAGGTTCGGCCAATAGAAATACTTCTGTAGTATTGCTACTATTTTCTCGACCCCGAAATTCCAAGCGACTCGACTATAGTGTGCTTCCCATATCATCTTGGCACACTCGCTTGAAGGAACACAAAGGTGTCCCAGGTGACATAAAAGTGCATCTTGGAGGTGAAAATTTGGAACTCGTGTGCCCCCCAAGAGTGCCTTGTACATGTGGCTGAATTCTGGGTCACTCTCATAGAGAAGCGGCCAATCAAAAGTCTCATGCCCACAAGAGTTGAGCACGGTGGTGAGCGCCACGATCGGTGGTCGGCTGAGGCAGTCTGCAACATTATTGGTGCTACCCTTCTTGTACTTGATGTTCAAATGAAACTGTTGCAGATATGTGGACCACTTCCGATGGCGATCATTCTGCAACTTCCCTTGTGTCTGTATGAACTGCAGGGGCCGGTGGTCTGTGTGGATGATTGTTTCCTTCCCCAAAATGTAATGCTTCCATTGTCGACAGGCTTGCACAATGGAATACATTTCCTTGTCATAGGTGGGATACTTGCGAACTGTCTCAGACAATGTCTCACTGTGATATGCCACTGGATGTCCCTGTTGAGTAAGAACTGCCCCAATAGCATAGTCAGAGGCATCTGTCTCGATCTCAAATGGCTGTTGCAAGTCTGGTAATGTGAGCACTGGGGTAGAACAGAGGCGATTTTTCAAATATATGAATGCCTTCTATTGAGATTCTGACCAAAATAATTTTTCTCTCGCTCCTCCCTTGGTGACTTAACTCAAGGGCCAAGTGATATGAGAGAATCCCAACACGAATCTATGGTAGAAATTAGCAAGACCCAGAAAGCTGCGAAGCTCTGTTATAGTGGTTGGGGCTGGCCAATCCCAAATGACTTGGATCTTGGCTGGATCCACATGCACCCCCCTTTCATCAATAATGTATCCCAGATATTGAACCTGGGTCATGCCAAAAGTGCACTTCTCCAAATTGGCACACAACTTGTGTTGCCGCAGTGTTTGGAGGACTTGTCGGATGTGGTGAAGGTGCTCTTCCCAAGTCTGGCTGAAGATCAGAATATCATCCAAGTACACCACTACAAATGAGTTGGTGAATGGCCGCAAGATGTCATCCATCATCCTCATGAAGGTGGCGGGAGCATTCGTCAACCCGAAAAGCATGACCAGCCATTCGAAAAGGCCTTCCTTGGCTTTGAAGGCAGTCTTCCACACATCGGAGGGTTCAATTGGTACCTGGTGATACCCAGACTTCAGGTCGATCTTGCTGAAATATTTTGCACCTTTGAGTTGGTCCATAAGGTCATCAATCCGTGGGATTGGGTACCTATTCCAGACAGTGATCTTGTTCAGCGCCCGATAGTCAATACAGAGTCTCCACGTCCCATCCTTCTTCTGTACCAACACGATCGGGCTCCCACAGGGCGATGAACTTGGTCTGATGTGACCTTTCTGCAACAGCTCCTGAATCTGTCTCTTGATTTCATCATTCTCCAGAACAGAGCGCCGATAGATTGGTCCATTAGGTAGCGGCGCACCGGGGGTCAGATCAATCAGGTGCTTGACCTGACAGTGCAGAGGAACCCCTGTGGGTGAGGTGAATATGTCCCCGTATTCCTCCACAACCTTATCCATTTGTTGTTGTTGTGCAGAGGAGCCCTGTCTGGAGGTCGTGGCCACAGTCTTCTTCTTGCCCTGGGGGCGGATCATCAGGAAAACGAATTTCCTGGTTTGGGAAATGAGCTTACTACATTGTTTTGCAATAACCAAAGAGATAGCGGCAGGAGGTGGTACCTCTGGTATCCTGTACAACTTATTTCCCAAAGTAACAATAACAGCACGAGGTCGAGACTCATACACAGCATGACGCTTCCACAAGTATGGTTATCCTAATAATACATCAGAAACATCAATAGGAGCAACGTCACATAATACCTCATCCGTGAAGGGCTTGATGCTATAGGGAAGGCTGCACTGCTGGCTGACGCGGAGATCTCGTCCTTGGTGAAGCCACCCGATGGTGTATGGATGTGGGTGAGCTGTGGTCGGCAAGCCCAACCGCTTCACGGCGTCTGCCGAAATGAGGTTCTTTTGGCTCCCATTGTCGACAATGAACTGTACAGGGGAGCCCTTTACCCACATCTGGGAGTGGAAGAGACGTTCCTCCTCCTCTGGATCTTCCGGTTCCTCCTTCTGGACCTTTGTAGTGGCAACAGTGGCATTGGGCTCCACATCAATAATCCGTTTCCATTTTTCATTCCCCTTTTTAGGTTTTGATTCAAAGTCGGAACATGCATCTGACTCAGAAGCCCTCATCTCGGCCACTAGCGACTGCTTGGCCCGACACTCACTTGTGTTGTGAGTGGAGCTCTTATGGAACTCACACCACTTTCTCGTGTCCTTCTTTGGCTTTACGGTGTTGTTCTTTTCTTGTGGATTTGGTGCAGGTTTTCTTGGGCCACCATGCCTTGGCTTTGTCCTTTCTCATGCAATAAGTACCCCTTTTCCCTTACTTTTGATTCTCATATCCAAAGTCTCACTTCTCTATTTGAATTTTTGCCTATCTCCGTGTGCTGTACCGTTATGCCGTACCAAGTGAGGAGATGTCGAGGAACTCCATTTCCTCCTGAATTTATATGTGCAGACAACTGTGGTACTTTAGCACCAAATATTTCTCCAAATCTTTGATACCCAACTTTGTGCACAAGGTATGGAACGAATTTGTTAGCTCATGCACATCTTGATCGCTTTGCTACCGCAACATAGTCCATTGTATGTATTTGTCCTCATAGCTCTCCACTGGATAATATTATTCCTTGATGGCCTATCAGAAATAATTCTAAGTGGGTACGGCTGAGAACAAAGAGGGTTATGTCTCGTCCTTTTTCTCACAGTAGGTTTCCCACCAGTCCTTGACATGGGGAGTAGCTTTGAGGAGTGCAAAAATAATCTTCTCCCGGTCGGAAAAGTCATGAACCGAGAAATATCCTTCTAAAAGATTTAAACATCTATCTACGAAATCTGCATCTATTTGACCCTCAAATATGGGAATGTCAAATTTTACGTGTACCTTAAAGGGAGTCGCGCCTACAGAGTGGCTGTTGGATGCAGATGTGTCGCCGGTGGGAAGTCGTTGAAGGATCTGGGCAAAGTTATCCATCATCGCATTCCTTTATTTTTCAAGGGCCTCCTCGAGCAATATTTTGATAGGATCTCCTTCTCCCTCATCTTTCTTTTCGTCCCCCATGGGCAGCCGTCAGGGTTTATGAGGTTGATTTTGCAAAGGTTCAACCAAATCGAGCCCTAACCCCTTATACCCTGACCTTGTTGGGGACATGCAAAGAAGGATTGAGAAAAAGCAGACCGCTCTGATACCACTGGTCCGAATTTATGCAGGAACGCGACAGAATACACATGTAACCATAAATACAAAGATGCAGCGAAAATAACACTTCATTTCATTAATATCAAAGATCTGAAATTTGCTAACAGACAGAATGGAAATAAACTAGCTAGGGCATTGGTAGCTTATCTCTGAGAAGAGATGTGGCGGCTACAAGCCTTTGAACTGAGTTACAATGAGGCTCGAGGGCCTATTTATTATTTAGAAACAATAGAAAACCCTAAACATCCAAACCCTAATCCTAGGAGATGAAGCGCCAAAACTATGGGCCCCGTTTGGGTAAATTGGTGTTTCAACTTCCTGAGGACGTAACTTTGGCATACAATCTCCATTTGACACACACCATACCTCATTAGAAATATCTATCCGAGGATTACAACTTTTGATGTGAGCAACATCAATCCATGGACCCATGTTTCTCCTGGTTTTCCCAAAAAACATCGTTTAGGGCCTCAAAACGGCTCCGGAAGTTCAGGACCCGAAAAACTAACGAAACTGAAAAACTGAAAGAGAAAATAGTGGGGCCCCAAGTGAAATAGGCAAGTGGCCACCAATATCCACCTGGATCAAATTAACTCTATTGAGGCCATAAACCTTTTGGTGTTTCATCTTCTAAAGTTAACATTTAAAACCTGTTTAAGATATAGAATATTCTACTATTCAATTAATGATTTATTAATAAAAGTAAAGTTTAGTATTAATATTTATATATATATAAGATCATTAATGTTAATATTTATATATATACTAGATTAGATTATTAATGTTAGTGTATTAATATTAATATTTTAACATTTTTTTGTCACAACTAAGAACTTAAAAAATTAACTAAATTACGAAGTAATAAAAAAAAAAAAATCCCCCCAAATCAATCTTAGGCACAATAAAACATATCAATTTTTAACACATGTAACATTATTCATTATCCTAACCTTAAGATTCTTCTCATAATTTCTATTAACCCCTCTCATAATTATATTTCAATTTATATTAACACGAATCATGACTATATTGTATATGCAATAATATCAATTATCTATAGCTTGCTCCCTCCATGCAATTATTGTGAGAGTTTCCTTATCGTAAGGAAAACCTCTTTAGAGTATAGAGTATTCTACTATTAGATTTATGATTTTTAATAGAAATAAAGTTTTCACTATATTATTATAATCTCTAGTATTTCATTTCATTATTTCATTCCTTATTAAACATAAAACATTTATAATATATTATTTTTTATTTTTATTATTATTAAGAAACTCTTAAAATTAATTGAGTTAGTTTCTTAAAATTAATTTAGTTAGTCTCCTAAAATAGAATAATATAGAATAATATAAAAATTAATTTTTGTTCCTCTATTGTACCTGCTGCTGCAGGTCACTGCGCATCAGTTTTTCCTGATTGTGACATTAATTCACCTTGATTAGACATATGTTTTGGATTGTTGTATAATTTGACTATAGTTAAATTTTAATAATCTATTTATTTATTTTTTTTTTTAAATTTCCTTGCATCTGGTTGGTGGATAATTTGAACATGTTATTGCAAATGTGTACGGTGAAGGTGTAATATCCTCCGGCGTAATGTCCTCTGCATCACCCGTATTTCTATTTTATGTGCAAGACGTCTGCAAGTGGATTTACCGTGTGGCTCGACACTCTGCAAGCGAGCTTTTGCAAGTTAGGCTGGAACTGTGCCTTTGATTGATATTCAGAAGCTGAGGAACCCTTTTGAGAACCAATTGGTATTGCTCTTGCGCCCTGCTCCGACAATAGAAATTAATTTAAGATGAGTCCTTCAGATTTGTTGTGATCGACTCATAAAGAATGGCATTGTACGTATGAACCCTGTTAGAATATCGAAGGCATAGCTTGATTGAGAGGAGATCGATGAGAATTAAGCTCGATTCTTGGTAACTATCGCATCAAATTGGAATCGATTTCCAATTCACAGCATTGAACCTGTGTGATAACTGAGTTGATGAATTGAAGAACGAATAGCGTTCCATAGAACCGCACGGAAGAATATTTGAGTTGATTTGTTTCTTGATGGAAGTCAGATTTGAAATTGAGCGTGTTGGATTTGGAACGAATGCAGGAAATTGGAAGTAGAATCGTGGGACAAGGCATAGTGGAACCATAACGGTGAGAGCGCAGAGTTGGACTGAGTTAAGCCTCAACACACAAAGTTAATTGAAAACAATAGTGTGGTGGAACCATGCGATGGAACCTTGAAATATACGGAACCTTGAAATAGTCGAAACCTTGGAGAAATAGTGGAAGCGGTTTTGAAATCGAAAACCAGCAGTATCGCGTGGGTAAGTAGATGGTAAGTGGAAAGTCTGAAAAAAAACGTGATCTAGCTCATCGAGCGACACGTAGCAAAGGGTGGGTTTTAAAAACCACCCACATCGCGTTTTTTTTAGCATTAAAGCTCGGAGATCAAAATTACGCGATATTCAATTACATTCGTCGGATGGGTGTTGAATGGAGGGTTGGAACGCGATAAATGATCCACCGTTGGATCATAAGTGAAGCTGCATGGGGATACAAAGGTGAGTTAATCGGTGGGACTCGAAATATAGATACGGTTCGGCGTTGGGTTTTAAACCAAAGGGTCGAAGATTTATTTAATGAATGCTTGACATCGGATCAACCCAAAGGTATGTTTGATTGATGAAATATTAACCAAGCAAATAAAAAAATTATTGATTCATTTGGGTTCAACGTGATATTGGTTAGGAGTTTGCATAAATGAATGTGAAGTCGCGTGTGGGGCCTGACGGATATTCAATTAAATGTTTGGTTTTGGTACATGTTAGTTGGGTCGGCCTATTTCGTGGTGTGAAGTAATCTGAGTGAATCATATTCAAGATTTAACCTGAGCATTATTGAAGAGAAAGAGACATATAGTCATATGTTAATAAATTATGGATATAATATTTATGTGATTGGGTAATACTATTTGAAGAAAGGCTCTTGCTCGTGAGTAAATCCAATGACCAACCTTGGCCGGAACTCGTGTGCCTTAGATTGATATCCAGGGTTGAGGAACCCTTTTGAGAACCAATTGGTATTGCTCTTGCGCCCTGCTCCGACAATAGAAATCAATTTAAGATGAGCCCTTTAGATATGTTGTGATCGACTTATAAAGAATGGCATTGTGTGTATGAACCCTGTTGGAATATCGAAGGCATAGCTCGAT
>CM076570.1:1623156405-1623426681 GCA_034641835.2 Pinus albicaulis | reverse complement strand
AACTTCTCCAGCTTTATCTAACTCCACATCCAGTCCTTGCAACTTTTTTAAATTCCTAGTTAGAGGCCTTCTAGGCTTGAACACAAACTCTGAAATTTCATCATTAAAATCCAGCTTTTTGGAAGACTTGATCTTCTTAGATTTCCCTTCATCCAAATTTATCAAATCTGCCTGCACTAAAGGAGATTCTTGAAAGTCAATATCTTGTAGAATATCATTCAAACTACCCTTTAAACTTGGATCTTCTTCTGAAACCACTGTTTTGCCTTTTTCCCTTGCTATTTGACTTCTAGTCAACCTTTTCTAGACTGATTTGCTGGTTGACTGTTCCTGTACTACTTCCTTACCTTTGGTTATCCTCTTTCGTGCAGGTTGAGGGGTTTCTTGAATAATTACTGGTGTTTTAATCTCTGGCCCTTTCACTTTTTTTCTGCAGGGTCAGTGGTTTCAGATGGTGATTTTTCTTTGGCCCTAGGACTAACACCTGTTCCATGTGTTTCTACCCAAAATCCACACAGAAACAGAAACTCAGACCATTCTCTATTCACCCTCTGAAGTTCATGCAAAACTATTAATTTAACAAGACCATGATGGAATAATGAAGTTTCACATGCCTGAGTTTTCATCTGCACCTTATCTACCATCTTGGCCAAACTCCGAAACAGAAAGAAAGGTAAATCTAGAGAAATTATTCCAGTGAAATGCAATAAGAGCTTGAAATGGTAAGAATACACCTTATGGTATCTTCCTTCGCAGGTTAAGTACCTTTGAATGTTGGAGAGCAGGTTAGCATATGTATCCTTGACATAACCTCTTGGCACTGCTTTGGTTAAATCTGTGTCCACAAACTCTGGCTTCAAAAATATTTTACAAGGTTCCATTTCAAACCTGAAGTTCTTGAACCACCTTTCTTCTCCCCTTAGAATCTCTGTCACTAAAGATATAATTTCAGGAGAAATTGGTAAGTTTAAACATCCAACCTTTGTATTTGAATCTGTGAAATTAATGGCAAATTCTTTTGTGACTTGATTATGACCTCCCTGTAGCTTTTCACAGAATCTCCAGCATCTTACTTTCTTGAAAGCTTCTTCAACTGATTTATCCTTGGTGAGAGCCTCTATGCCTTCAGGTTCCGTTCTCAAACAGTGGCCTGATATGTGGTTTCTTTTTTCCTCTGTCATTTTTCACTCGAAATCCCTGTGGCTTCAGAAAACCTGTAATAAACTGGCTCACTTGATTTCGGAGAAACTAGCTTGCTTGATTAAGGTTTCAGCCTCGCTTGAGAATTGAGAGAAACTCTGGTTTACGCTTACCGTAAGCTTTTCATTCGAAGAAAAACATGCAACAAGTGTTTTTGCATGAGATAATATAACCAAGGACAACCACCCCTTTTCAAATTTTAAAATGACTAATGATAAATGACCCCTAACGAATCTCATGATGGTTATGAATGGTTGCATGTGTAAGAAAGGATTCATGGACTGACACCTACTCATGAAAATTTAACGAAATTTGATGGATTTGACAGTTGGTCAAGATTGGTGCTCCCACAGTTGATATCCACCGTTGATCTTCATCACCTCCGTAGTCAACCCAGTGAACTGCGGAGGCACCCTTTCCGTTAACTCTCGTGCTATTAGTGCCCGCGGGTTGAGTCATCCAAATTATATTTTTAATATCAGCACTCTCCGCCAGTTAAATTAATCAGCGTTTAATCTTCGGATATAAAACCCATTGTATAAAGTTTAAAACAATTAAACTCTAATACATCAGAAAAAACATTTCCTTTTTATGCCAAAGTATAAAACTATAATACTTTAACATATTTAACATATTTGTTTTTATTTCAATTTCAGATTTTTTGTATTTTTAATATAAAATTAAAAGGATATGCAGATGATCCACAACAACCACAATGCAGAATTACAATTAAGGTACAAAATCTCTTAATGTACTAATTAGTAAAACCTAAATGGATTGGATTCTAAACTTTAATAATAATTTATATTCAGTTTTTTAACTTTAATTTAACCATATTTAAACTAAAAAATAGATACTAACTACTATGTAGCATTTGTTAAAAATTAATTTCATTTTTATTTATAAATTAATATTTATTAAAATTACAATTAAATTGAAAAAATTATATTATGTTGATATTTAATTGATTACTCCTTCCCTTTTCCATTCTCATAAACTGCGGAAAGCTAGAAAATTCTTATAAAATTGGTAGAACGTTTACAGATAATCATAATTCTAATCTCAATTTTCATGATTTCAAACAATATAATACAAATCATTCCGAAGTTTGTATCCCGTACTAAAATTTGTGAACCAGAATGAACAACACAAAAACATCGAAACGCGTTAAGGAGTTGCCAAATGTTTAATGTTAACGACAGAAATGTTAAATAGCTATACCCACAGCAACGTTAGAAAAAAACACATTACAAGGTCGAATGTAGTATTTTACAATTAATACTCTCATCTTAAGCAGTGAAAATAGAATTTCATCCAATGTTTTCTTGGTATGGATGCACATGAAAATATCACACGCTTCATAATTAAAATGATATTAATATTAAAATTTAAGGCTAGGTATAATTGGGTGAGATATTTGTATCTTAGCCAAGGCTAATTTGATTTTTAATATCTGAAACCGATGAGTACTCCATTGCCACCCAATACTCCCAAACGGTCGGGCCACCGAACGATAATGAGTGCTCTATGCCTGCGTAGTTGACACAATTCCTTACACTTGAACGGCCTGGATTTGGGAAGGGCCTCGATTTTCTAGAATTTTCTTCATTAGTGGTTCTTAGAAATTAAAGATCATATTTTTCCGCCAGACGTAATGAATGGACATCAAGTACCTTCTGGCAGCAACATAATGCGTAGTTTAAAAAGGCAGCGTTTTCATCCAGAATGTGGTAATGATTTTCAGAAAATACGGCAAAAATTTGCTCATAATCTTGTTTACAGTTGTTAAACTTTAATATTTTAAGTGCCCTAGAGGTTTTTCATAGTGCTGAATCCATTTCCAACATCAAAAATGAATTCTAAACACTCCAAGTACCTGATTTTTCAAGTTTTAATTGACCAAATTCTGGTAATTTGCTGCTGTCCAGACTATTTCACGAAATGAATTGATTTCCGGCAGAAGTACAAGTACACATACGCAGTATTGCGGGTAGATGATATTGGTTTTAGTGAAAGTGAATTATGATCATCATGAGTAAAATTATTTTACTGAAAATTGAAAAGTAGTTTTTTCCATTGAGCCTTGACTATTTTTTAATGAGTGGTTCGTGGAAATTGAAAAGTAGTTTTTTCCATTGAGCCTTGACTATTAGATTTTCCTCTGTATTTTTTAATGAGTGGTTCGTGGAAATTGAAAAGTAGTTTTTTCCATTGAGACTTGACTATTAGATTTTCCTCTGTATTTTTTAATGAGTGGTTCGTGGAAATTGAAGGGTAGATTTTTTAGCCTTACGTAAATGGACTGCAAGCTGTGGAAGCAATTATGGACACGAGGTTTTTTTTTTTATTTCCCTCTGCAATGGCTTTTTTTATTTTAATAATAGATTTTTCCCTTTGAAAGCTAGAGAATTCTTAAAAAAATATGTCACATTTACTAATTTACTAAGTGTATTATCACACTAATTCAATACAGTAAATAATACCAAAACATAATAAAAAAATTTAACTCTTACCATGCCACAAAGTATCCTGGTTATTTGAGTTATTCAAATGAAGTGAAGCTATTCAAATGTGAACACAAAACCATGTTTTCTATGTTTAAGTCTATGCTAGTACCCAACACATCAAGGAAACAAAATATCCTGGTTATTTGAGTTATTCAAATGAAGTGAAGCTATTCAAATGTGAACTCAAAACCATGTTTTCTATGTTTAAGTCTATGCTAGTACTCAACACATCAAGGAAACAAAATAACAACCATATATGCACTGAGGATAGTTTAGATGTGAATTCAAAAAAATACCTTGTTCTGTTTCATTGAGAGTAACCATGGTTCGGATGTTAGTTCACAACATATCTTGTTTTATTGACTTTCTCTTACCATATATAGGCCTGTTAAAAATTCTCACAGGTGCTCAGTCGCAGTTAGCGTTTGTCTTAGTCGCTGTCAGCGTTTGTCTATCCGAAAATAAAAATGGTAAGAGGCCAACTTGTCAAACGTCATGCTAAAGAAAAAGGGAAGCAGAAGCTTCCAAAACCTACAGCTGGACCCATCAAGCGAGGCAGAAAAACGAATAAAGAGGTCATGGAGAATCTCTTCGATGGAAATCCAAGGCTGAGAGAGGGAAAGAAATAACAAGGAAGAAGACATAGAACTACAAGAGGATACCATGGATTTTGTTTCAAACCTCGGGAACACAAGAGGGAGACTGTCCCTTTTTCACTAGTCCATCCATACTTACTGGACTCTCAAATGTGTTTTGGCCAAGGCCTTGCTCAGCTTACAGGAAAAGGGAGGAAACACCAATGTGGTTTCAGTTCTGCAGGAAATTAAAAAAGAAATTCAAGAGATTAATGTAACCATGTTACAGCTCGAATAGGAAGATTTGAACAACAACTTCAATCTATGCAGCAAGTTGACATGTCGGGCTCCACTGCAAAAGACCCGGCTCCTATTGACTCTTCAAACGGTTAAACCATGATTTTCTAGGTTTCCAATGAATTTTGCAGCTAGCTTTTACTGTTTTCAGTGATACTTTGATAAACATAGTAAAATGGATATAGCGACTAGTAGACGGAAGAAATTGTTTCAATACTGGATGGCGTTTAATGCTTTAAGGTGGCCAACAGACCTGGTTTCCTTCAGGCAGGTTGAGGCTACCAATTTTTTATATGTTGCAAATTGCTTTCTTTTTTATAAATAGAAAATGGTAAGGTACTACAAAATTTACAAAAAAAAAAAAAAAAAAACATACTTGGTTTTATTGAAAAAGGCATTCAAAATTTATTTTTTCACACTGAAGACAATAATTTAAAACATGACACAACACTGCTCCATACATTCAGATGATACCTTAGTCAATTTTAATACGCTTAGGAGGCTATTGTAATTTAAAACATTTAGCTGTCCAAAGCTCAGTGATAAATAAGAAGGGCAGGGCACTTACTAAATTTAGTATGGAGGCATGCCCCCAGCTGCAAGTCCCGTAATCACATGTCTCTGGTGGACACGAGTCTAAAGTGGCGCATATAAAATATTGGTTCATCTCACCAATAGCAGATTCTCCCTCCACCCGAACCACAGGAATATCAGTCTTATCAAAATTTCTTTCACATCTTATACAGTTGCAACACAGAGCCATAGTGCAAAACCATACTCCAAAAATCCAGGAAGCCATTGCAAGAATTGTTTGTATTTAGCAACAAGTTCGAGGAGAAGCCAAAGAGGGTGGATATACATATACCATACAGTGAATTCGTGGAGAGAAAAAATACCATGTGGGCTCTCACATGAGAGTCACGTGTCATCACCGCTCCGTCTCCATAACAAAGTGTAAGCCTGAAGCATGCCACTTAACATTGCATGCTGCTATTTGGGAAGCGATTCAATTAATACATAAATAGGTCCGGTGTATCTGGCCTTGATTCTGTGCTTTCTTGAGGGGGAATAGATGGCCATTAAAGCTTCCAAAGATGGAGCAGTTGCCTGAGGGCAAACCTCCATTGTCAAAAGTTGGAGTCCTTCAATCAGATCTTCGTCTGCATTCGCAATGAGTTGTTGCAACCTGTTGTGCCCACTACTAGAAAGATTCTTCAGTAACATGACCAAATGAAGTCTGGCATTGCAGTTGTCTCTTAAGAATCCATGAAATTGATTTCAGGGTTTTGGAAAGAGTAAGGGAATCTGCAGTCTCGTCTGTCATGGGAAAGGAATGCAAAATCAAGAGTTCAAGGGTGGCATGGAAGCCCAGCCATCTATCTAGCTAACCTTTGTCCAGGCCTTGACCTCGGGTCAAAAGGCGTAGAGGCAGGAAGAAGCATTCCACCCTACTAGCTTGATCGAATAGTCGTAACCACCGTCAAAACGAAATGAAAAGGAAAGGGCTAGTTGCTACTGCTCCCTTCAAATACTGGCTATGACATGACAAAGTATTTGCGATGTTACAAGACTCGAATCGTGGCAGGTCATTTATGGAGTGGATGAATCCAAGGAAGACGAAGGCGTTGGTTGTGCGTTGGTTGCAATAACCGACTCGAATTTTATATGCGCGAGACACTTCTTTAAATGGGTGTTCCACACGTTCTTGATCTCATTGTCGGTTCTTCCTGGCAAGTACGAAGAAATTGTGGACCATCTGCATTATAAAAAAATTGGGGTTAATTTAGAATCAGGTAAAATTTTGAAACATTATTCCACTTAAATTATAATTGGGAATCTAGTACCATTGTACAGAAATTTTGGATTACAGTAGACTTCTAACTATATGGTTTAGATCAATATTTTTTTGTTGAACTCATAAAACAATTGCTTCTACAACAATGGCTTCTGTAGCAATGATGCTTGCCCTGGTTCTTCTATGTTTCAATCCCTCCTGTACAACAACCATGCATACTGTGCTCACAAAGGGGTTATCTCCTGGAGCTATCAGATTCTTTAGCCTCATGATGGCTAGGGCTTACTGTTTCAACCAAATTTGAACATGGTGCCTTTTATTGGCCCCCTTCTGCTGCTTCCTCTGGTCCAGCAAACAAATTATTCCTAGGTTCGGCCATCCGAAGAAAGAGCATCTGGTTTTTTTCTTATCATCCTTGCCACTAGTGGTATAGTTCGGAGAAAAAAGAAAAAAACGCTAATCATGTGACAGTCTCGCACATGGGAAAGAAGCTTGAAATGTTATGTGTAAAGTAGACTGCAGGTGAAACACAACACAACATATGATAATCCACTATAATACAACACAACATATGATAATCCATTTTCGACATGGCAGCAACATGAATTGAGGAAGTTATGAGTTTGGTACATGCATTGAGCATCTGACTTTATCTCAACACTTACGAGTTTGGTCTCGTCTATCATAGAATTTAGTCACATAATCGCATAACATTTAATATTAAACTAATGCTAGCATTAATTTAATTTTTTCAAAATCCTTTCAAAATGCCATACTCACATATCAATATAACCTATGCTTACCTCTTCCCCACCTCGAGAAAAGGCCAAAACCATGAAATCTCATTTAAAATAACTTTAATATTTTCTAGAAAACCTATACAAAACTACTAAAAAAAAGTAATGCTAATAGAGACTAATAGATAACTATAATCCGATAAGGACTAATAAATATCATCTACCCATGATGAACATTACTAGGGGCTTTCCAAATTGCGTTCACGTGAAGTTTCAAATTTGATGGGCATGAAATTGAACCTGAAAAATCAAATGTTGTAATAAAATAAAGAAAAATTGAAATCTTAGCAAAACCGAATGCACATAATTTTATTCTTATGCCTTGACTTAAATTTTAAAGTCAGCAAGTAGACCTTCAACCTAGACCTCGCCAGTGGCATGAGCGCTAGAGTTTTCATAACAGTCTATTTGTCCCCGCATGGCCACAACCTGCGGATTAAGAGGCAATATGTAATCTGTGACCTCCTTTACGAAGGAGGGAGAGTCTATATATATCACCCTTTCATCCTTTATCAAAATGTTAATATCAAAATCATTCTTTGACCCACAAAAATTATGTTATTTTTTTTTAATGTCTTATATTTATCTAATTTCAAAAGAATCTCAAAATCAGTAATTCAGTTAAATTGAATCGTTAGCCCACACTTTCAGAATGCTACACATTACATTAATTATTGGACATCAAATGAAAATTGAATGCATAGGGTGAGGTGTGTTGAAACAACTCAAACTATCATCTTAACATACAATATGGACGGAAAATTGGATCGACACCGTTTCCAAACACCTTATTTCATCTTTATGATTGAGGGAACATAACAATTTTAGCTCTACCTTAAATCCAGTCTATCCAGTTTATAACGTTTTAATTAAAGAACAGAAACTCTATAAGGCCTAGTAAAATAAGCGAATTTATCAAGGATTACGAGTGAAAATAGAATGCTCGAGTATAATGGTTATAATTGGAGTTTTTAGTTTTGGTTAGATTTTGATATTTTTGTGGTTTAAAATGATTTTTGTGATGGTTGGGGTGGATTTAATATTTTGAAAATTTTTGAATATTTTGAAAACTGAAGTTTATCATTTAAATTTGTGATTTTAATAAATTAGTATCAAATTTTGGCCAAATTTAATATAAAATATATATATTTTAAAACATATAACAAATAAATTATAGCTAAATATAAAATAATAAAAAATTACTACTAATTTGAAGTTAAGCCTTGCTAATTTGACCCATTTGATGAATCTTTTGAATTAATCTTAATCAAACTAAATTTTCATGCTTATTAAACATAAAATAATTAAACTCTCCCTCAAAAAAAAAATTGCAACTCAACGTAATAACAAACTCCACCTTGACATTAAAATAAAAAAAATTTGCAACTCAACGTAATAACAAACTCCACTTTGACATTAAAATAGATTTACAGCACAGCAAATGGTCTCTCTTAACATCTATCTATCAAAGTACAAACCTTTAAAAATAAAGAACATTCATGAAAGCCCGTGAACACTAAAAACATTTATGAATGCATGGTATTCACTCATATGCGTAAAAGGCAAACGTTCATGTAAATGTGCGTATGTATTAATGTAACACTATTTTAGCACAAATTTTTGAAAATGGGAATGAAGTTAAATACTTTATTTTATTTAGGCATAGTTTATATTTAGAGTGTATGGTTTATATTTAGAGAGTTTGGTTGAATTTGATGATTTTTTTGGTCAAATCAATTTTTGGTTTTAAAATGAGTTTCTGATTGCATCGTGATTAACCTTGCCTCACTGTGATTGTGAAAACTTGAAAACTGAATCGTGTGATTTCAATAAATCCTAACAAAATTAGAATTAAAAATATGCAGATTTTATTTATATTTATTATATTTTCAAAATATTTTGAAATATTAAGATTACAGCTTTCAGCGTTCAACAGCATATTAACAATACAACTTTCACGTTCGACATATCAATAACAGTAGTAGGATAACAGGGATTTGGACAGTTACATTATTCTTACAACTTCGATAACTCTATAAAATATTTAGATGAAAATCCAAGTAAATAGAAAATACCGCAAGGTTCTACAGCCCAGTCGCTGGTCATGTGTCACCGTCATTGTTGTGTGCCGAGACTGAATCTTTATCCCAGAAGAAGGCGAGAGTACTGTTGGCTTTTAGGGCCAATCTCTGTAAAGAGAATGGAAGTGGAGGAAGAGGAGGAACGTCAAGAATGCCTTCCAATATCTGGAGCACTTCACTCATCGATGGCCTCGCGTCTTCGGCGTCCTGGATGCACCATCCTCCCACCATGGCAGCCCTCTTCACCTGTTCCGGGTCTGCATCGTTCATCAATTTCTTGTCGAGCACGCCCATGGCGTTTCCTTTGTTGATCTCAGTTGCAGCCCACGCCGAAAAGCAGAGCTCGCTTGATTCGTACTCCTCGTCCATGTTTCTTCGACCTGCAATTATTTCTAACAATGTCATGCCAAAGCTGTAGACGTCAGCCTTGATGGTGATGGGCAAACCGGAGAGCCACTCTGGGCCCAGGTATCCTCTCGTTCCTCTCAGAGTCGTCAGAACACGACTATACTCTCTCCCTAGCAATTTTGCGAGCCCGAAGTCGGCCACCTTGGGGCAGAAATTGGAATCCAAGAGAATGTTTTCCGGCTTGATGTCGCAATGGATGATGCATTCCCTGCACTTCTCGTGCAGGTAAACGATTCCACGGGCAGTCCCCACAGCGATGTCGAAGCGCGTTTTCCAGTCAAGCACGTTGCGCTGAATCTCATCATCGCTCTGGGTTTTGTTGAACAAGACGGAGCTGAGGGATCCATTGGGCATGTATTCGTACACCAAAAGTCCACTGGAGCCCTGGGTGCAAAATCCCCGCAGCCGAACCAAATTAACATGTTGTATGTTTCCACAGGTTCTCACCTCTGTTCGAAACTGCTTTTCTCCTTGGCTCACACCCTCCAGTTTCTTAACAGCCACCACAGAACCGTCTGTTAGAGTCCCTTTGAAGACGGAACCAAAACCCCCACCTCCCAGCCGCTCAGAAAAGTTCTTCGTTGCACTTTGCAGCTCTCTGTAAGTGAATACAATCAGCGTTCCCGGCTCGTATTCTGTTGCAGAGAACAGCGAGCGTTTGCAACATGTTGAAATTACTTACAGCCGCTCAAAGTACTGAAGCCGCCTTCCAATTTTATCTGCAGAAGCTTGTACGTGAGCCGCTTGCCAAAACTGTTGAGCAGTCAACCTCCGGACTTAAATTTTAATGAGCCAGATTTATGAAAAATCCCGCGTCACAATTTCTTTCCGTACCATTGCCAGAAATCGGACCCGGGGAAACTTATGAAGCGGATTTAATAAAAATCCCGCATCACAATTTCATCCGTACGTGAGCCCAAAAATCGGATGCGGGAAGATTATGCAGCTTGGTTTAATTTTCTGTTTTTGAAGTCCGGTTCATGATTCGGTCAAAGTCTTTAATGTTTGGTTTTAAAAAAAAAAGGGGGTCGTGCAAACAACATATATATGTTTTACATATATATTATATGCACAATGTCAAAAGGGAAGGCCGTGGGCCATATATGGTCTCACATTTTGGTTTTGTTTTTAATTTATGTTTTTTTATTTTTAACCTCACACCATATGAAGTATGGTATACGACTCTAGTTTTTAAGTTTTTAAAATAGTTTTATTTAAAATAGTTTCTTTTATATATTGTAAAAAAAAAAGTGATGAGTTATAAAGATAGATAAAAAGGGTCTGTGTGCTGGGTATTGTAAGTTTTTATTTCTCACACAGCAGAAGTAAAAATACTTGGAGAGCACAGCAGTGCAGAGTTCAGTTGTAAGTTTTTTTTACACACAGCAGCAGTGTAGTAGATTTTGAATGGCACAACAGTGCATTCATTTTTGAAGAGACAGAGTATTTTTCAGAGTGAATTTTTAAAGAGTGTGAGTTGTGTTTTTGAACTGTGTTTTGAAGCAGTCAAAGCATTTTGTATTCCCTCAGTCAGAGGTGAATTTGTAACCAAGTGAAGTTTAATGAAATAGTGTTTACAGTGAAAGCTCTGTCTCCAGTGAAGAATTTTTTTTATTTTCTCTGTGTTGAAGAGGGAGAATTTTATTCTCCATTGTTGTTCTGGAATGTTAAATATTCCAACATGGTATCAGAGTTAGTCCAGGCTCTTTGAAGATCAAATAAGCTGAAGGAAAGGAGTTCTTTGTTGCAGCAGCTTCTCCAGCAGTGTGAAGACTCAGCCAAAGAATCCAAAGGTATTTCTCTATACAGTTTTTGAGTCACTGTTGCAGAACAGTGAGCTGTTTTACATACACAGACAAGTTTTTTTTAATCATAGTTAAGAGTGCAGAATGGCTGGAGCCAGCACTGGTATGGGTATGGGAAATGTCCATCTCCCAATGTTTAATGGGAAAAATTATGACTACCGGTCAATAACTATGAGAGCTCTATTTGTCTCCCAAGACTTATGGGAATTTGTTGAGGATGGCTTTGAAGAGCCAGCAAATGAAGAAGAGTTTGAAGATTTAACTCAGGCAGAAAGAGAGTTGCTGAAGAGAAATAGGAAGAAAGACTCCAAAGCTCTCTTCTTATTGTATCAAGCAGTGCATGAGAGTGTGTTTCCAAGGATAGCAGCAGCCAAGAGATCCAGAGAAGCATGGGAAACTCTCAAGATAGCCTATCAAGGCATGGAAAAAGTGAAGACAGCAAAACTTCAGTTGCTGAGGAGAGACTTTGAGACTCTCTGTATGAAAGAGTCATATACTATTGACTCATTCTTCACTCATGTGATTGGAATGGTCACACAAATAAGATCTCATGGAGAGACTCTTGAAGAGAAGAGGATTGTGGAAAAACTCTTGAGGAGTCTACCCTCAAGATTCGATGTGATTGTCACCACCATGAGGAGACTAAGGATCTCACAAAGTTCATAGTGGATGAGCTACATGCATCACTGATGACTCATGAGCAGAGATTGGGTAGAAGTGAAAACTCATCTCTGGAACATGCCTTTAAGACCCAGTTGTCTTTCGGAAGAGGAAGAGGGCAAGGCAGAGGAAACAAAAGAGGAAGAGGCAGAAGCCAAAACAGAGGTGGAAGGAACAGTCCAGCAAATGCTCAAGGAAGGGGCAGCAATCCAAATCAGCATCAAGGCCAAGGCAGCAGCCAGCATAGTGGTCAGCAGAATGCTCAAGGACAGAGGTATGATAAGTCCAATGTCCAATGTCACTATTGTAAAAAATATGGTCATTATGCTAATGAATGTAGAAAGAAGCAGCGTGACATGGGAAGTAGAACTAGTGCAAATTTCACTAGAGAAAATATCAGTCAAGATAATTTGTTTTTGGCTTGTAATATGGCTGAAGAAAAGAATGAGGATTTATGGTTTCTAGACTCTGGTTGCAGTAACCATATGACAGGAAACTTAGCAATGTTTTCTATGCTAGATGAGAGTGTGAAGTCACAAGTCACACTAGGGACTGATAGTAAAGTGTATGTTATGGGAAAAGGAAATGTAAATGTTCTAACAAGAAAAGGTGCAAAGAAATCCATAGCAGATGTCTATTATGTTCCAGGAATGAAGTGTAACCTCTTAAGTATTGGACAGCTTGTTCAAAAGGGGTACAATGTGTTTTTTGAGGATGATGTTTGTACCATCATGGACAAACCACCCAACAAACAATGTATTGCTGAAGTGAAAATGACAAGGAACAGGATGTTCCCTCTTAGAATGAGAGCAGATTTGAAGAATGAAGAAAAGATAGCAGCAGTGGAAAAAGAGGCTATCCAAAGCGAACCAAAAGATGAAAATTGGTTGTGGCACTTGAGATTTGGACATCTCAACTTTGGAGGTCTTAATTTGTTGAACATAAAAGGAATGGTAAGAGGTTTACCATTGATAGAGAAGCCGGACAGCCTTTGTGAAGGTTGTATTCTTGGGAAACAACACAGAGAAAGTTTTCCTTCCGGAAAAAGCATAAGGGCAAAGGCACCCTTAGAGATTGTCCACTCAGATTTGTGTGGACCGATGCAAACTCCATCACTTGCTAGCAGCCACTACATGTTAACATTCATAGATGATTTTACAAGAAAAACTTGGGTTTACTTTTTGAAAAATAAAAGTGAAGTGTTTGAAAAAATCTGCAATTTCAAAGCACTTGTGGAAAACCAAAGTGGGCTGCACATCAAAGTCCTAAGGACTGATAGAGGAGGTGAGTATATCTCTAAATATTTTCTACGTTTTTGTAGAGAAAATGGTATTCAAAAGCAGTTTACAACTAGATATACTCCACAGCAAAATGGAGTAGCCGAAAGGAAGAATAGAACCATAATGGACATGGTGAAGAGTATGTTAAAGGCAAAGCATTTGCCTAATGATTATTGGGCTGAAGCTGTACATTGTGCAGCATACATTTTGAATAGGTGCCCTACAAAAGCAGTGATGAACAAAGTGCCGGAAGAGGCATGGAGTGGCACAAAGCAAAGTGTCACACATATGAAGGTTTTTGGATGTGTGGCTTATGCACACATACCGGATCAACTAAGGAAGAAGTTGGACAACAAGGGGGAGAAATGTATTTTCATTGGATACAGTGAGGAATCCAAGGCCTATAGGTTATACAACCCATCCACCAAGAAGTTTATTGTGAGCAGAGATGTTCAGTTTATTGAGGAGGAAGCTTGGGATGGAAGCATAGAGAAAACAATGAATGTTAAACATTGTTTATCTCATGATGAAGATGATGATGAATTGGCTGAAATACATCCCCAAACAGCAGCACCAACACAAGAGCAGCAAGAGACACCCTTGAGGAGAAATGAGAGTGCTTCTCCAAGCACACCACAAGGAGGAAATTCAAGTGCTTCTTCAAGCATTTGTACATCAAGTGAAAGAGGTAAGAAGTTCAGAAATTTGAATGACATTTATGCACAAGAGGCAGGAAATGAAGGTATCAATTCTTTGTTTGCTTTATATTGTCATGTTGATGACCCTGTTCATTTCGAAGAAGCTATTAAGGATAAGAAATGGATAGAAGCTATGGATGAGGAGATTAATGCCATATAAAGAAACAAGACTTGGGATTTGGTTGAACTCCCAAAAGGTAAAGATGTCATTGGAGTTAAATGGGTCTACAAGACCAAGAGTAATGCTGAAGGAAAAATAGAGAGACACAAGGCAAGGCTTGTTGTCAAAGGGTATAAGCAAAAGCATGGGATAGATTATGAGGAAACTTTCGCACCGGTTGCTAGAATGGAAACCGTGAGAGCAGTGCTATCCATAGCAGCACAAAATAAGTGGAAAGTTTACCAAATGGACGTGAAGTCAGCATTCCTAAATGGAGTGTTAATGGAAGAGGTTTACATTGAACAACCTCTAGGCTATGAGAAGAAAGGCCAAGAGCACAAAGTGTGCAAGTTGAAGAAAGCTCTTTATGGGCTAAAGCAAGCACCAAGAGCATGGTACAGTAGGATAGACTCCTATCTACTGGAAAATGGATTTGAAAAGTGTGAGGGAGAACCCACCCTCTACATCAAAGAAAAAGATGGAAAAATGTTGATTGTAGTTTTATATGTTGATGATGTTATTTTCACAGGTAATGATGATTATCTTATTGAAAATTTTAAAACAGTCATGAAAGAAGAATTTGAAATGACTGACATGGGTTTGTTGAAATACTTCTTAGGAATAGAAGTAGAACAAGATGAAAATGGGATTTTTATCTCACAGGAAAAATATGTTAATGAAGTGCTGGAAAGATTTAATATGCAGGAGAGCAAGGCAGCGATCACTCCAACAGTGATGGGATTAAAACTCAACAGAGAGGACAGCAGCAAGGATTTTGATCCTAGCTTGTATAAGAGCATAGTTGGCAGCCTCATGTATTTGACTGCAACTAGGCCCGACATAATGCATGCTGTTAGGTTAATTTCCAGATTTATGGAGAAGCCAAAGGATGCACATTGGCAGGCAGCGAAGAGAATTTTGAGGTATGTTAAAGGTACAAAAATATTTGGTATTTTATATACTACTTCAGAAAATTCAGATTTAGTTGGATACACTGACAGTGATTGGGCTGGAAGTGTAGATGATCGAAAGAGCACTTCCGGTTATGTTTTTCACATGGGTTCAGGAGCAATTTCATGGGCTTCTAAAAACCAACCCATTGTAGCATTGTCTACAGCAGAGGCAGAATATGTGGCAGCCACAGCAGCAGCTTGTCAAGCAATTTGGATGAGGAGGATGTTAAGAAGTTTGTGCCAAGAGCAGGTAAAAGGAACAGTGATTTATTGTGACAATAGCTCAGCTATTGCATTATCAAAGAATTATGTGTTTCATAAGAGAACGAAACACATTGACACAAAGTTTCATTACATCAGAGAATTGGTAAACAATGGTGAAATTATTTTGGAACACTGCAGAACTCAGGAGCAGTTTGCAGACATTCTGACCAAGCCATTGGGGCAGAAAAGTTTTGAGTTTATGAGGAAATGTCTGGGTATGACTGATAACCCAACAGCTGAAAGTAAGGGGGAGTGTTGAAATTACTCTCGCCGCCGCAACGTACAAAGTGTGCCACCTTCCAATTTTGTCAAGAACGCTGTACCGAAGCCGCTACCATTTTTGTTTCAGGTACAATCCTTCGCAAGTAATTTTTGGATACGGAGAACTGAGAGCTCGGACCTGAATTGTATTAAGCCGGATTTAATGAAAATCCCGCGTCACAATTTCTTGCCGTACCATTGCCAGAAATCGGACCCGGGGAAACTTAGCATCACAACCTTGCTGACGTCTGCAATTATTTTTGGCACGCGGAATTTTTATGCAAAAGGGTTTAATTTTCTGTTTTTGAAGTCCGGTTCATGATTCGGTCAAAGTCTTTAATGTTTGGTTTTAAAAAAAAAGGGGGTCGTGCAAACAACATATATATGTTTTACATATATATTGCACAATGTCAAAAGGGAAGGCCGTGGGCCATATATGGTCTCACATTTTGGTTTTGTTTTTAATTTATGTTTTTTATTTTTAACCTCACACCATATGAAGTATGGTATACGACTCTAGTTTTTAAGTTTTTAAAATAGTTTTATTTAAAATATTTTTTTATATATTGTAAAAAAAGTGTTGAGTTATAAAGATAGATAAAAATGAAGCGTAATGTGGGTATTTAGGGACTTTTTAATCTTACACGACGATGTAAAGGAAATACATAGCACGAGCGGTGCACGGAGTTCGACATTGTAAGTTTTGTTTTTCACACGGCGGTGAAAAAGATTTGTATAGCACGGCGGTGCATAGTTCGGATTGTGGGGTTTTATTTTTTTACACACGAGCGGCGGTGTAAATAAAATTTGATGCATAGCGATGCTTTCATTTTTGAAGAGACGGTATTTTCGGAAGTGAAATTTTAGAAGTGAAAAGTTGTGTTTTGGCTTGTGGTTTTGAAGCAGTCAAATTTTTTTTATTCCCTCATTCAGAGGAGATTTTGTAACCAAAGTTTTGAAGTTTAATGAAATAGTTTTTACAGTGAAAACTCTGTTTCCAGTGAAGAATTTTTTTTTATATTTTCTCTGTATTGAAGAGGGGAGTTTTATTCTCCATTGTTGTTCTGGAATTTTAAATATTCCAACACGAGAGCCATATAAGATGTGGTGAACCCAGCTTTGACAATATTATTTTAAATAACTACCTTCAGCTGCAACCAGATGCAAGTTCCTCATAAAACAAAATTGAGGCAAAAAGAAATGATTATACGCCTCCAAGAGAACCCTGACAGCTCATTCCTTCATATTACCTGTTCATTGAAGAAACCTATAAAGATCTATCATCCTTGGCCTAAACAAACTTGGAAGATATACATATCTTTTACTCTTTGCTAATTACCATTCATTCAAATAAATTCAGATCTATCATACTTGGAATAAACAAACTCTGAAAGATTAAACGGAAGAGAAAAGTTGAAATGGTTGAAGCACTTACGAGTGTAAATCTTCAATCAATGTTGTTGGTCGTTTGCTGCAAATGACTACAGAGCATTCATTTTTCCTCCGCAAGATATACAGATCTTGTTACTCTTTGCTAATTACCATTCATTCAAATAAAGTCAGATCTATCATACTTGGAATAAACAAACTCTGAAAGATCTAAACGGAATAGAAAAGTTGAAATGATTGAAGCACTTACGAGCGTAAATCTTCAATCAATGTTGCTGATCGTTTGCCGCAAATGACTACAGAGCATTCATTTTTTCCCCAAATCATTATTCTGCAGGCATATTTACTGACAATTTTTCTTTAAACTTTTAAACCCCTTATCTAGTTTGTTGCTGAATTCGAAGAAAAAACAAGCAATCTGTAGAGGATGCACTTAAATGATAAAGGCAGTCCATCACACGAACTTATAAATGGATCTACCAAATCTACCTGCTAGATGTGGGTTGGCTTTGTAAAAGATGGGAAGAATGATAACCCTCGACTTCACCACCACTCGATCCAATTCATCCAAGCACCAATTCGATTGAGCATGGTTGGCATAAAATATGGCAATATGAACGGAAGCTATTTGAACATCCGCTTCTATCTCAGAAGAAATGTTGCCTCCCTTCACCAATTTCCTCGAACTGGCAACCCATCATCTCGCAGGGATCAATAGAGACGGGAAGGTAAAATGTTCTTGACATCCAGACCGCGATGATTTATAAATACATTCTAATCGGACAATATGTTTCTGGACATCCAGGCTTCGATGGGAACACATCGGAACAGGAATAAGAAGTCGACGCATAGTAGGAGGCCGAATGAAAACTCTCTCCCGCCGAATTCTTCTTTCAAATTATGGAGCATTGATTGAGGTTGGTGGCCGGAGTCGTGGGGGTGGCGGTTGCGGGAGGAGCGGCGCCAGGAGAGGGGTGGTGGAGAAGGCGCTCGGAGCCACTCCCGTTTGCCGTTCGCTGCCATCGGAAGCTGCAGAGGCGGGGTCCACCATCGGGCCGGAGAACAAAAGGGTCGCCGGAGGGGCGGATCGGGAGCTGTCATCGACTCTAGATTCTGTCTCAAGGTAGATGGAAGATATGCGAGACAAGCGCACATACCTACGAAGTATAATCTCAACTTTAAAAGCAAAAAGATGGAGCCTAGCCAAAATATTCAAATGTGTAATTTGATTTCTGATCAGTCCATTCAACCTTTCTAATCACCGGCGTCTTCACTCTTGTTAATTTCTTTGGAGATATTTACTCGCGTTTTATTTCATTAATGAGAATTTGAATAACTTGAATTGAATTTAAGTGATCTTCGGATTTTTTAAAAATTATTTCATTAATGATAATTTGAATAACTTGAATTGAATTAAGTGATAAGTGGATTTTAAAAATTAAAATTTATTGGTGTATCTGTATAAACTAGTGTCTTAGTTTAACTAGTTTGTTTTTTCCTCTGAAAATCATGGAAATTTAGGCAAAATTTTAATAAAATCAAGATTTTTTTTTTTTTTTTTTTTGTCACCTTATATTGTTCCAACATCCATTCACCAATTTCCTGACTATATACTTATATAAAAATGTCCTTTTATTTCTTTATATATATATATATTTTCATTTATCATTTAAAGACTTGTAACTCCTTAATGTTAATTGGTTCACTCGAATACAATTTTTTCTTATAGTGTCTTCATCTCATGTGTAACTTGTATTCTAAATATTAAAAAATATTAAACTTTTAATTAGCTTTGTTTGGATATAAAAAATCAAGAGTAGCTGGGTAAACCTTTATTGAAGCGTAGCTCTATGGAAAAAACATGTGTGTATGCATTTGCACTATACAAGAGTAAAGTTTCCAGCTGATGTTTCTATTTTTATCTTCTCCTTCTCTTGGTTTTCTTTATGGTTTGTAGCTATTACTCGTGATGTAATTTTCAAAATCTGCGTTATCTTTTTGGATGTAATTTCCAAATTATAGATGTCATTATATTTCAATGTAATTTCCAAAATTATAGATGTCATTATATAGTCATGGGAAAGGATTGCACATTGCTAAAACTTTCTAATTATTTTGTTTTGACCAAACTTTCTAATTGTTGTGTTTTTCCATGTGTTCAAAAATTGTTGGTCAAAGGAGGACGAAATTAAGCCTCTACTATTGGTTGAATCTGCGACAAACTCATCATAAGAACACCTAATTAAATGGTTGGGAAATATTAATAATATAAATCTATATTAATTATCAAAACATTTACATGTCATTTCAAGGAATAATAATAATAAGATTATTATTATTATTAATCATTAAAAAAGAGCCCATGGGCCTACAATAGACGGTGATACAGTGTACTTTTAAGGCACTTTGTAATGTTAAGGTCACTGGTTCTAAATTTTGTGGGGAAAATTCCAAAAGGTTGATTTCTCCCATGTCAATCGGCATGCCAATGGCTTTAATAAACAATCTGAGACATCGAGCGATGTTGAAATGACGAAATTGTCTTCATGGCCCCTTACACCATGATGGAGATGACAACATTTCCTTGGAAAGAAACATTAATACACATGGGCGAAAAATCTGATGGTTGAATCCGATGGAAGGGATAAAATCAAAAAACTATATTTTTTCTTTTACATTTGGACGATCGTCGAATATCTGACAAGAGTTCCTTTACCGTCGAATCTCTGACATGAGTTCCTTTACCATCGAATGTAACACCCTCCTCCCACATATACCCAAGTAACCAACCAACCGGGGTAAACATGCGACGAGAGGCTACTAATATGAGATTAAACATCCTAGATGACCCTAAGGAAGTGGAACTAATGGAAACAAGACAAACATGCCTTACACAACATCAACAACATCCCAAGAGGTAACCCAACCTTCCAGGGCCCTGACCCCTGAGAGAGACTGACTTTTTGACCCTTTTTCACAGTCACAGGCATGCCAAGGAAAGTTAGCTGTTGGGAGCCTATAGCTACGGTCACAACACAACAAGCATGCGTCTAGGGCCCCAAATGGTTAGTTTTGTGCCTGCAACTCTAGGATTTGTGCCACCTTTTCAGCCCTAGATCCCAGGTCACTACCCATAACTTCATGAAACTTCAGGAGATGATAAATAAAATTAAAACAAAGTTACGAAATTAATCACATCACAACTAATTCATCTGGACCCCTCCTAGCCATGACAAGAATTTTGTTAAACATGGCACAAACATTGCATCTACACGTGTAAACAACATATTTAAGCATAGGGGTCTCATACTTATATGAGAATCGCTAAGAAGCATTTATGATCCAGCTGGATCTACACACACCAGTGACAAGTACAAAAGGCTCAAAATTCAAAGTGGCAGAAATGTGGCAAACTCATTGTCAAGTTGAAGATCTCGTCATCCTGATCGCAACAGTCTGAACGGTTCGTCAAACCGAGTTGGCATATGAAAGTTAGAACTGGTCAAACTTGTTAGGTTGACTAGATGACTTTGGCAGCTTAAGGAGGCAACAAATCCACAGAAATCCGGCCACCGGATTTCGGCTAGCTCTAGCCGGATTTTGGGCGAATTTGTGGGGTCGATAAATTGACTCCTTCAGTCAAAAATCAAAAAGTTTAAAAAGGTACTCTTATGGTTTAAAAAAACAAAAAATATATATAAAAATATAGGGGTGGGCCATGATCCCCGCCCCTATCCCAACAATTAAAAAATATATATTATATTTAGGTGGGCTCGACGGCCATGACCCCGCCACCCCAACCACCGTGACCATAATTCAAAAGGGTCGGGAGGGGCACGATCTATCAACCCCGCCGCCCCCCCCTTCCACAATATAAACAACTGGCGGATAAGATGGGTAGGTCGCCCGATGCGAGTCTAGCCCCCCAAAACATATGTATACGTTGGGGAATTTAACAAATGCGTCATTTTGGGAGGGGGAGGGGTTTGACCGCCCAACCTCCTCCCCGCCAATTCGGATCACAACCAATACACCAGCGACTTCCTTTGGGAAGTCCACCCGACATTCTCATATCAAAACTAGTCTTTCACTAATGCGCCGAGGCAGACCAGGAGAGGCACAAAGTTCGAGGCAAGCAGTGGAACCCTGAGCCTTTTTTAGGGGCAGTGGAACCATGATCTAAGCCAATTTCCAAGGGGGCCGGATTTGTCCAGAGTCCAAATTGGACAATTGGACAAATTTTATATGGATTCTACACCTCTTGGCAACAGGAATCTGATGGTGTTGTTCGTTTCTGCAACAGAGGTCTCCATTTTTCGACCACTTTTCAGCTTGGAGGTATAAGGGTGCTTTATGCAATTTTACTTGTACTCATTCTTCTTTCTGCCAATTAATGAATGAAGGCCTCCCCACTGTTAAGCAAGGGCCCAGAGATGTAGTCCAAATTGGATGAACTCCGTTATCAATTTATTGTCTTCTTTGCATGATTTTATGTGCTTCTCTCTTCTTGTTTCATACATTTTAAGTCTCATGGTCAAGATGCAATTTTACATGTAATTCTTTATTCCATCTCAAAGCTAAAGATTTTGGATCAAGTGGTATCATAGCAGGTCTTTGTAGATGCGAATTGCATGATTGTATGCTAACCAAGAACAAGCTCCGAAGAGGCGAAGGGAAACTAAAGTATTTTAATCCCGAAGCGGGACGTGCACATCGAAGAAGAAGCATGGATGACGATGCTAGAAATGAGGAGCAGCAAAACATTATACACAATGGCAGATCGGGTTGAGAAGTTGTTCTCAAGGCTTGAGAAAATAGAAAGAGAAGGGGAGAATGCTTCAGAAGGACAAGGTTCAGTGCATGGAGATGATGGAGGGGATCCACCTCCTTCTCCTTCCGTGAGTGAAAGTTCTTCTTCTTCTTCTCATCATCATCATAGGAATTCAGGAAATACATCTAAGAAACCTTTATTTAAATTACATGTCAAATTTGATCTTTCCATGTATAATGGTGAAAGTAATGTGGAAAATCTTAACAACTGGATTAGGCATATTGAAGTCTACTGTAGGACACTGCTCTTGTCTAGTGGGAGAGAAAATTGCAAGGCAACAAAAATTTGGGTAACCTTCTCTCCTCATGGCCAAGTTTTATTGTTGCTTTAAAAGATCAATTCTATCCCTTGGGTTATAAGCAAAAAGGCTTAATGGAGTGGCAGTACCTAAGTCAAGGCAAAGGCCAAAATGTGCAAAGTTTTACCGGGGAATTTAGAAAACAAGCAGCAAGTTTAGGCATTTCATTAGATTCACCTGAAGTGGTAACTAAGTATATTGGGTTATTACATAGTTACATTAGGCATTCATTATTAATGTTTGAACCTACTATTATTGACTCGGCCCGATTAACAAAAATACATTCATCTTGAAAACAGGGGAAAAAACTATAGAGATGATCATTCAAAGAAACCACCTTTCAAACCTTCAAATGGAAAATCCAAGGGGAAAGGAAAGTGAAAGGAAAAGAAGACGGCATCAACAAAGAAAGATGAAGGAGAAAAGCCTTATTTCACTCACTGCAAAAAGGAAGGTCATGACGATGATCATTGTTGGAAGTTGTACCCGGAAAACAAGCGAAAGAGATATGGTGGAAAGGGCAAGCAAAATATGGTAGCAATCGCACAGCAAGACCTTGGATCCGACTCTGGCGATGAGACATTGATCACAGCAGCAGGCACAAAAGGTACTCTTTCTCTTCATGTTAATCCTAGATCGCATGCAAGCACTAGTTCAACATATGAGCCTCTTCCTAATGAACGAAAGAGAATTTAGTTACTTCATATTAGAGTTGTCATAAACCATACAAAAGTGGAAACTCTATTTGATTCAGGCTCTTAAGAAAAATTAATCTCAGAATCCTTGGTTAAAAATTTAGGCTTAGAAGTCAAGCCTCATCTGAAACCTTATCCGCTTGGATGGATACATGACAAAGTGAAATTAAATGTAACCAAACAATGTAAGGTTAAATTTGTAATTACTTCTAAACTAGTGGATGAAGTAGAACTGGATGTAATACCATTGGATATCTGTGGTATTGTGTTAGGGAGTCTGTATCTTTACAACAAGAAAGCAGTTTTCTTTCGACATGAAAATAAATACCAAATCACAAAAGATGGGGTAGAATATATTGTAAGAGCTCATCAAACCAAGGTCAGTGCCAGTCTTGTAAGTGCAGGACAGATGAAGAGATTGGTGAATTCCAACAAAGGGTGTTTGTTCATGGTTGTGAGAGAAAAAGATGCAAAAATATCTGATGCTTTCCAAGGTTGTGATCTAGTTCATAAAAAGGAATTATGTGAATTTATTTCTAACTATGCTGAGTTGTTTTAGAAACCCAAAGGATTGCCTCCAAAACGGGAAATCCAACATGAGATCCATTTGCAACATGATGCCCCACTACCAAACATTGGTATGTACAGGATGTCGACTATCGAGATGGAGGAGATCAAAAAGCAGGTATAGGAATTCTTGAACCAAGGGTTCATCCACCCAAGTACTTCTCCATGCGGCTTGCCGATCGTTTTAGTGCCTAAGAAAGATGGCACATGGAGGATGTGTGTGGATTATTGGGTGCTAAACAAAATCACGGTGAAGAACCGATACCCTCTCCCTCGCATTTATGATTTGTTAGATAAATTAAATAATGCTATCTATTTCACCAAATTGGATTTGCATAGTGGTTATCACCAAGTCAAAATTGCAAAGCAGGACGTGTGGAAAACCACCTTCAAGACCAAACAGGGGTTGTTCGAATGGATGGTGATGCCATTTGGATTGTCCAATGCTCCAGTCACGTTCATGAGGGTCATGAATGATCTTTTTAAGCCTTTCATTGATGAATTTGTTCTTGTATATTTAGATGATATTCTTGTCTTTAGTACAACTTGGGATGAACATGTATGCCATGTAAAGAAAGTGCTTGATGTATTGAAAAGGGAAGAACTGTATGTGAAATTGTCAAAGTGTGAGTTCAAGAAAACCTCTTTCGTTTACCTAGGTCATATTGTCGGTAATGGTCAATTAAAAATAGACCACTCTAAATTTGAGGTGATTGTAAAATGGCCTAAGCCTACCAATGTAACAGAGGTCTGCAGTTTTCTAGGTGCAATACAGTATTGGAGAAGATTCATTGCCAACTTATTCGTTATTACATCACCCTTACATGCACTGACACGTGTAAAACAAGCCTTTCAGTGGGGAGGAAAGCAGCAGAAGTCCATCGAAGCACTGAAAGAGAGAATTAGCACCGCACCAATTTTGGCTTTCTCGATCTCCAGCAGCCTTTTAAGATCGAAACCGATGCCAATGGATATGCCATGGGGGTTGTACTGTTGCAACAAAAGAAGTCGATATGTTACCATTCGGAGAAATTCTCCCAAGTTGTTATCAACTATCCCACTTATAACAAGGAATTGTCTGCCTTGGTCCAAAGTGTGAAAAGTGGAAACACTAGCTGATCGGCAAGGAGACCATTATCCATACGGATCACCAGCCCTTGCAATACCTTCAGTCACAGACCAAGTTACAGTAGGCTCGTCATTTCAGGTGGATGGGTTTTCTACAACAATTTCACCTAGTAATAAAGTATAAGAACGGAACTAGCAAAAAAGTAGCAGATATGCTCTCTTTCCCTCCTATTGTTGCTTCTATTATTTTGCATAATGCTCCATTGTATTTTGAAAGTTATGATGAACAATATGCTAACGATGATGACTTTAAGGAAATATATGCAAAAATAACTCATGGATCACAAGTGGACAACTATCAGTTGCAGGGGAAGTTGTTGTATCACCTTGGCAAAATGTGCATACCCACAACGAAAAGGGTACATGTAATCAGGGAGGTGCATATCTCTCTTGTATCAAGCATGAGGGCTTCACTCAATAAACCTCTAACATATCACGTGCGATCATAGCATATTAAACAATATCCTTAATTTGAGTACATATTGGAAAACACCTCTAAACATCACATTATTTAACCCCCTACCAATATAAACCCTTACACCTTCCCAATTTAAAAACCCCCTACTTTCACTATATATTGTAGGTATCCATTTTTTCATTAACATTTTTTATACCTACCAATTTAAAAAGCCACTACCCCCTATATATCCCCCAATGTATTATGTCATTTTTTCCTCCTTATATATCCCGCAATATGAACCCACGTGCTATGGTATTGCTCCCACAGTGAAGCCCCTATAGTATCAAGTCACTTTGGTGTTGAAAAAACTTTATGTCATTTACAAAGGTTTTACTTCTGGCCTCATATGAAAAACATTGTAACTCGATATGTAAATGGATGTGTGATGTGTTATGTTTCCAAGCCCTCTAATAGAAAACTCGGGCTTTACACACCACTCCCTATTCCGAGTCGTCAATGAGAAAGTGTGTCAATGGATGTAGGTGGTTTGCCCATGTCTAGGAAAGGTCATGACTATTTTTATGTCGTCATGGACCGTTTCAGTAAAATGTGTATATTAATGCCTTGTAAAAAGCAGGTCACTACAGAGCAGTCTGCTTGTCTTTTCTTTCAGTTTGTTTGGGTCCACTTTGGATTTCCCACATCGATTGTCTCAGATCGAGATTCTCACTTTCTTGGAGATTTTTGGACCAACTTGTGGAGAATGATGGACACCAAGTTAAAGAGAAGTATGACATTTCATCCACAGACTGATGGGCAGACATAGGTCGTCAACCGTACGGTGGTGCACTTATTGCAGGGCTATTGTCACAAACATCCCAAATTATGGGATGAGAATCTTCCCTATGTGCAGCATGCCTACAACTGAGCAGAGCATTCTTCTACGCAACGTTCACCATTTGAAACATGTTTTGGTTACCTACCAAAAGATCCTTTTGACATGGTCTTCGAAAGGGATGGAGATTCCAGTGGGCGTGATGATAAGGACAAAGCACAGCGGTTCATCCAGCGAATACAATCGATTCACCAAATAGTTCAGGAACAGTTGGAAAAGAGTCAAGCTCGATACAAGGCTCGACATGATAAACACTAAGTCGACCACCAATTCCAAATTGAAGACAAAGTGTGGTTCCATATCAAAACAAATAATTTTTTATGTATATATTATTTTAAAAAATTTATGTATATATCATAAACAAATAAAATTTTATGCATATTTTATATATTATTTAAAAAAAATTATGTATATATCATAAACAAATAAAATTTTATGGTTAACATGTTTATTTAATTATATATATATTTTATATAACATTCAAAAATTACACATTACATCAGTACTTAATAAATTTATACTAACAATGACGCAATACTATAATAACCAATAATTCAAATTATCTATAATCACCATTAACACATTAAATATCTTCTCAAAATCAAAGGAGGATTGATCTACGTCGGCTACACGTAATCTGGACAAAACTCTTGGCGTATTATACTGGAAGCTCCTCTGCTTTTGCTCTGCATACAAAGAAAGTGAAGGCGGGGTATACCAACCACATATCGACACAGATACATATACAAAAAGTGAGATGGTCCCACCAACCACGGATGAAAGGAATTTTCTTTTCAAAAAGTAAGTGAGACAGTAAGGAATTTGCATTACAAGCGCTCTCAATTCTCATCAAATTTATTCTCAAAATCAAAAGAAGAATATTTTTCAACTTTGGAAGTTATTTATATATTCAACCCGTTCACACAAATTTATGTTCCCCTCCTTTACTTTAAAATTCTTTTTAATATAATAGTAAAATTTCCTAGGATTTTCTGCCACTAATATGGCCACTTTTCTTTTCTCATTCTCTCCTTTAATTTTTATTTTTTTTTAATAAAAGTAAAATTTCATAAATTTTCAACCATATTTTCCTTTTATTCAAACAATAATTATGTCTATCAATCTCCTAAGTGAGAAGATTTTTCATTATGTCTATCAATCTCCTAAGTGAAAAGATTTTTCATTGAAGCAAACAAGAAAGATCCTAGAATTATCGAACCAACCACATTTGAAATTGGTTTTACTAAGTGCCCTAGATTTTTCATTGAAGCAAACAAGAAAGATTCTAGAATTATGGAACCAACCACATTTACAATTGGTTTTACGAAGTGCCCTTTCGGCCACAATTCTCGTCACCAACTTCTCTAACACGTAATACTAAATTTCTTCAAAAAATCAAATATAGTATTCACTATTTCAATTTTACAAACCCCTTATGTATAAGCTTATTTTAAATAAATTAATATTTTTCCTTATCTTTTGACCGTTTTAATTTTGTATACACTTCTATAAGCTTACTTTAATAAATTAATATAATTTTTCTTTTATTCAAAATTTGAGAAAATGTAATTCAAATTATATCCTCACATTCAGCTTTTAAAAATATCAAAATATCTATTAATTATAATGCAATCATATATTGCACATATTTACACCCAATATATTTCTTTCTCCTTTTTTCTTAAATTACTTTCAAGATAAAAATTAAAACTTTCCAATAAAAATAGAATTAAATTTTATATAAATAAATATATTTCCAAAATATTAACACATTTTCTCTATCAATAAAGTAATATGAATATATTTTAATCCAATTCTATTAAATATTTAACTGGATTAAAATATATAAATTACTATTTTTTTTTCTTCTCCCTTTCCTCTTAAACTACTTTTAAAATAAAAATTAAAACTTTCTAATAAAAATAAAATTAAATTTTATATAAATATATTTCCAAAATATTACACATTTTAAATTTTAATCCAATTCTATTAAGTATTTAACTATATTAAAATATATAAGTTACTAAATTTTTTAAAATATAATTATGTATGTATTTAAGAAAAGGATTGTGTGATGGATATTTTATGTACATTTTTCTCAAAATACCTCTAAAGTCACCTTTCATGAGATTTGATAGGATTGGATTTTAATGTTTTTTTTAGAGATCTTAGATTAAGTTATGCATCTCACCTATAATGAGTTGTAGAGTTACTAGGTTATTTAGAGATTTTTCTATATTTTTTTATATAATAAAAAAAATATTGTGTTCACACTCTTGTAATATGCTTATAACTTAAATTTCTAGAGTGTTGTATTCATCATTAGTAAGAGAACATTAACTAAAGAATTAAATAAAACCACCAAACAATTCTATATAAAAGTTTGTAACTATAAACCCTTATAATGGTTTAACAATAATTTTCTTTTGGATAAAATGTAGATTAAATAAGAAAGATTCTATCCTGAAATGGGCATCAAGCTACCTTATTCTCTTCCAAAAGGGTTACTTGAATCCTTAGTCATCGCAACCACTATAAAATCATTTGAATATGTGTTGGTCTTATGTAAGAAGGAAGTTGATTGATTTGTAAACTGTCATGGATATTGCACTAAATAATTCGACAAAACAAATCTGATAAATTATACTTAAAATATGAAATCTACACTATGAGGGTTTATTTTTTCTTTAGATTTCTAGATATGTAAATCACTATTTATTACGTATGCATATAAATTATAATAATGAATAAAATATAGAATAATGAAATAAAAAATCACAAACTATGATTGAGACAAGATAAATCCTAGGAAACTCTTTCGGGAAAAAAACCTATATGAAAGGTGAGGTCACTTTGCTCTCTTTCTCTAAATAGAAATTGGCTACAAGTAAAAAGAAGTATGTTCTATCACCCGTGATCTAGTGTAGTGCACAAATACTCTTTGTCTATTATATCCCTATCTCTCTTTTTTACTTTACTCTTCTATGGAACAAAATACGCATGAAAATAATGAAACCTCTTTTCCTCCTAGTGGCCTAGTTATAACACAACCCAATATCCTACTAGTAGTTAGCTTTGTCTCCTTCCTCTCTTAACTGGAGCTACAAAATGGACTCTTATAGAGTCTTCATCATTATGATCATGTGGCTAGCCCATTTTCAATGACCAATGGGGGATAACGCCACATCCTCTCAAAATCATGGTGGGAAAAACAAGTAGGTAAACTTCCAAGTGGCATAACTTTTGTTGCATATAGACTCCAATTGAGTCGATTTGTAATATTTTAAATTTTCCATCAACTAATTGGAATATTATAGTTCTTACTTTTCTTATTTAGTTAAGTAAATAAAAGGGTGGAGGGACCCATAAACCCAATAGATGAATACAGTCCACTTCTGTTGTGTGAATGTGGGTACATGGGGTCGGAGTAGCATTATGGAGTAGTGGAGCAGCATAATAATGAAGAAAGAGTGGAGGTCATAGAGCATTAATGAGGAAGATAATGGAGATAGTGGAGGAATAAATGCAAGATGATGGAGATAGTGGAGGAATAAATGCAAGATGATGGAGATAGTGGAGAATCAATTAAATAGATGATGGAGGAAGTGGGCATTAAATGCACACATGATGGAGGAAGGGGAGAGTAATTGCATCAGTGATGGAGATCATGGAGGACATCACAGTCTTTATGGAGGCTAGTGGCCACATGTGCAGTGCAGTTATGAGATGGGCCAAGGCTAGGGAAGGCTCACAACCATAAAAGGAAGATGAGGGCAGCAAAGGAAGTGGAGTCTGGATTTTTATTGTTGGGTGTCGTAAGACATTTCTTTGCATGCTTCAGTTGCTTAGCTAAGTATGTTGTGTTGTTTAGCACCAGGTGTTCCCGAGTAGGAATCCCACCCTTACCCACGGGGGACTTCGAGTGCCTACTCTGGGAAGGTTTTCTTGAGAAACATTCATCATCCGTAAATCAGTGCCACTTTCAGCCACTCTCATCTGCACTTCCAGCTACAGGAATTACGCATTCCAGAACTAGGGTTTGAGAGTTGGAAGGTTGTTCTCAGTATTTCAGCTGATAAATCTGTGGAGGGATCAACCCTTCACCTTGTCAATCCATTGCAGTCTTCCGAGAGCAGCGTTCTTACATCTGGCATCAGACCATCATTCTATTCTCCTATGCAGCAACATTTCCTGCAGGAATTGCATAATTATGTAGTGAGGGTTTGAGGAGAAGAGGAAGTTCCAAGCAACTCAGCTTGGAATCCTTCGATATTAATCCTTCACTTCGGGAATCACTTCAGCAGCCTGGGATCAACATTTTATTATATATCAGTAGGCTACATCATCAACCCTCCTATACATCGCAGTATTACCCTGTAGTTGTGCATGCAGCAACTGCATATTCAGTGGAGGAGCTAGATCCTAAGTTTCTCAGATTGGGATTGGGAGAAGGGACCAACCCTTCAGTTATTGAGCTCAGTGGGTGTATTGCAGCAGATAGATCATTCTTTCAGCGCCAAATCAGCAGTTGTCTCTAGGGAATGCGTAACTCAGCCAATAGGAGTGCAGTGTGCAACCCAAAAAGGGCCAAAATTCTAAATTCAAAATATGGCCAAACCATTTCTGGGTTTTTCAATGTTTTTTCGAGTAGAGTCCGTGGTTAAAATCCCGGATCTTTCTGAGCAGTCCAACAACCTCTCGCACATAGATCTTATTCCCAGCAGTAGCAATTTTTACTTTCTAGTGCTAGTCTTCAGTAGAGTTGTTTCAACCATCTTTGGATGGCTTGAGTGCATTCCTTTTAGAGCACTGTGTATATTCATTTGATGTGATTATAATGATATGGCTCAACTGTTTTTGCTCATATGTATGATTTCTTAATGTATTCCAACATTTTTCCAGTTCTACATGTTTTATTATGATTTTACCGTAATTGGAATTACGCATATGTTCTATATTTATGTCTTTCCCATTTTGGGATACTACAGTGGTATCAGAGCATGACCTTTGGCTTGGCTTGTGGGCATTTCATGACATCAGAAGAATAATAAGAAGAAGCAGAAAAAGAAGAAGTTTTCAATGGCGGAAGGATTGAGTTTTGCCACACTTCTCTTCAGATCTATGTAGGATCTCACCATGGAGATCAAAGAAATGAGAAGGGAAAGGAAAAAGGAAACCACGAGAGGGTTTCAGAATGGAGAAGGTCCAAGCACTTCCTATAAGCAGTATAAGCAACCGACGGTGCAGAAAGTTCCACAATGCCCTACTATGCCCACTTTTATTGCAGAAGGAAATGAAGAGGATGGAGATGGAGGATATTTGGAGCATGAGACTCTGAGTGATTATCTTGCAGAGTACAAATCTCAATCTAGAGCATTCAAAGAGAATCTACCTTTCTAGTAGTTTTGCCAATTCAAAGAGAATCTACCTTTCTAGTAGTTTTGCCAAATTAAAGAGAATTGGAGACCCTGCAACAACAATAGAAGAAGAGGGCATATACAAAATATATTCTTTCTCCCTACATTCAATGGGTCATCCAAAAGAACAACAAAAGCTTGGATGGAGAAATTAGATGCATTCTTCCAACTACATCAAGTAGCGGAAGCAGAGGTTGTTCAGATTGTAGCGCTACACATTGAGGGTGAAGCAAAATGAATATGATCTAAAATAATTAGAAGTAAAAACAATGTGTAAGATGTTTAAACTTTATACTTTTCAAAAATATTTGAACATGAAATTTAAAGAATTTTTCTGGGA
This sequence comes from Pinus albicaulis, assembly GCA_034641835.2. Taxonomy (NCBI): domain Eukaryota; kingdom Viridiplantae; phylum Streptophyta; class Pinopsida; order Pinales; family Pinaceae; genus Pinus; species Pinus albicaulis. The sequence goes on along the minus strand of CM076570.1, from coordinate 1,623,394,980 downwards.
GACTTTTGGGCAATTTTTGGCTAGATGGCCTGTCTCAACGCAGGATCAACATCTGAAAAGATATACCTAAAATAGTAAAATATTTTAATGTTGTATATAAACAAATATTCAACATTGGTTATAATAAAATATTTTAATATGAATTAATATTGGCATATACTTAAAAATATATTAATAATAAAAACCATTTTAAATTTGCACTCATAAAATTTATATTATGTAAAATATTTTAAAGTTATATATATATATACACTGTAAATTATATATATATATAGAAGTAGTCAATCCTCCTTTTATATTTTACACTGTAAACAAATTTATACACAAAATTTTATTTCAACCCACATTACATCCATACATAATAAATTTATACTAAGCATAAAGCAATACTATAATAACAAATAATTCAAACTATGTATAATCATCATTAACACATACTACATATTTTCTCAAAATCAAAGGAGGATTGACTACTTCAGTTTATCTGCGTCGGCTACACGTAAATTGGACAAAACTCTTAGCGCATGCTCCTCTGCTTTTGCTCTGCATACAAGAAACTGAGGGCGGGATATACCAACCACATATCGACACAGATACATATACAAAAAGTGAGATGGTCCCACCAACCACGGAGGAAAGGAATTTGCTTTTCAAAAAGTAAGTGAGATGGTAAGGAATTAACTTTACAAATGCCTGTCGCGCTCAATACTCATCAAATTTATTCTCAAAATCAAAAGAATATTTTTCAATTTTGGAAGTTCTTTATACTTTCAACCCGTTCACACAAATTTATTTTTTCCTCCTATACTTTAAAATTCTTTTTAATATAATAATAAAATTTTCTAGGATTTTCTGCCACTGATATGATGGCCACTTTTCTTTTATTTTCTCATTCCCTCCTTTAATTAATTAATTAATTTATTTTTATAAAAGTAAAATTTCGTAAAATTTTCAACCATATTTTCCTTTTATTCAAACAATAATCATGTCTATCAATCTCGCAAGTGAGAAGATTTTTCATTGAAGCAAACAAGAAAGATTCCAGAATTATCGATAGAAATTGGTTTTACTAAGTGCCAATTCTGCCACAATTCTGGTCGCCAACTTCTCTAACACATAATACTAAATTTCTTCAAAAAATCAAACGAGTATTGACTATTTCAATTTTCCAAACCCTTTATATAAGCTTATTTTAAATAAATTAATATTTTTCCTTAGCTTTTGACTATTTTGATTTTTTAAACACTTGTATAATCTTACTTTAATAAATTTGAGAAAATGTAATTCAAATTACATCCTCAAATTAAATTAAATTAAAATATATATATATATATATATATATATATATATATATATATATATATATATATACAATGCACCCATATTGCAAAGATTTATACCCAATATATTTCTTTCTTCTTTTTTATTAAACTACTTTTAAGATAAAAATCAAGACTTTCCAATAAAAATAGAATTAAATTTTATATAAACAAATATATTTCCAAAATATTAACACATTTTCTCTATGAATAAAGTAATATAAATATATTTTAATCTAATTCTATTAAATATTTAACTAGATTAATATATATAAATCCCTTTCCTCTTCGACTACATTTAAGATAAAAATTATGACTTTTTAATAGAAATAGAATATAAATAGATATATTTCCAAAATATTAACACATTTTATATTTTAATCCAATTCTATTAAGTATTTAACTATATTAAAATATATAAGTTACTAAATTTTTTTTAAAATATAAGTTACTATTTTTTTATTTTTATTTTTAAATATAACTATGCATGTATTTAAGAAAAGGATTGTGTGATAGGGTATTTTATGTACATTTTGCTCAAAACACCTCTAAGGCCACCATTCATGAGATTGGATAGGATTGGATTTTTTTTAAGAGATTTTAGATTAAGTTATGCATCTCATCTATAATGAGTTGTAGAGTTAGTAGTTTATTTAGAGAATTTTCTTTATTTTTTTATATAATAAAAAAATATTGTTCACACTCTTGTAATATGCTTACAACTTAAATTTTTAGAGTGTTGTATTCACCATTAGTAAGAGAACATTAACTAAATAATTAAATAAAACCACTAAACAATTCTCGGTAAAAGTTTGTAACTATAAACCCTTATAATGGTTTAGCAATAATTTTTTTTTTTTTTTGGATAAAATGTATATTAAATAAGAGAGATTCTATCTTGAAATGGGCATCAAGCTACCTTATTCTCCCCCAAAAGGGTTAGTTGAATCCTTAGTCATCGCAACCACTATAAAATCATTTGATTATATGGATATTGCACTAAATAATTTGTCACAACAAATCTGTAAACTATACTTAAAATATGAAATCTACATTATGAAGGTTAATTTTTTCTTTAGATTTCTAGATATGTAAATCACTATTTATTACCTATGCATACAAATTATAATAATGAATAAAATATAGGATAACAAAATAAAAAATCACAAACCATGATTGAGACAAGATAAATCCTAGGAAACTCTTTCAGGAAAAAAACCTATATGGAAGGTGAGGTCACTTTGCTCTCTTTCTCTGAATAGAAAATGACTACAAGTAAAAAGAAGTATGTTCTATCACCTGTGATCTACTGTAGTGCACAAATACTCTCAGTGTATTATATCTATATCCCTCTTTTCTACTTTACTCTTCTATGGAACAAAATACACACGAAACGAATGAAGCATTTTTTCCTCCTAGTTGCCTACTTATAACACAACCCAATATCCTACTAGTAGTTAGCTTTGTCTCTTTCCTCTCTTAACTAGAGCTACAAAATGAACTCTTATAGAGTCTTCATCATCATGATCATGTGGCTAGCCCATTTTCAATGACTAATGGGGGATAACGCCACATCCTCTGAAAATCATGGTGGAAAAAACAAGTAGGTAACTTCCAAGTGGCATAAATTTTGTTGCATATAGACTCCAATTGAGTCGATTTGTAATATTCCAAATTTTCCATTAGCTAATTGGAATATTATAGTTCTTACTTTTCTTATTTATTTAAGTAAATAAAAGGGTGGAGGGACCCATAAACCTAATAGATGAATAAAATCCACTTCTGTTGTGTGAATGTGGGTTAGTTGAGTAGTGGAGTAGCATTATGGAGTAGTGGAGTAGCATAGTAATGAAGAAAGAGTGGAGGTCATAGAGCATTAATGAGGAATATGATGGAGATAGTGGAGGAATAAATGCAAGATGATGGAGATAGTGGAGAAGAAATTGCAGAGATGATGGAGGAAGTGGTGCATTAAATGCACACATGATGGAGGAAGTGGAGAGTAATTGCAGCAGTGATGGAGATCATGGAGGACAGGGCATTATTTATGGAGGCTAGTGGTCACATGTGCAACGTAGTTATGGGCCAAGGCTAGGGAAGGCTCACAACCATAAAAGGAAGACGAGGGCTGCAAAGGAAGGGGAGTCTGGATTTTTATTGTTGAGTGTCGTAAGAAATTTCTTTGCACGCTTCAGCTGTTTAGCTAAGTCTGTTGTATTGTTTAGCACCGAGTGTTCCTGATCGGGAATCCCACCCTTACCCACGGGGGACTTCAAGTGCCTACTCTAGGAAGGTTAACTTGGGCAGCATTCATCATCTGGGAATCTGTGCCACTTTCATCCACTCATCTGCACTTCCAGCTATAGGAATTACGCATTCCTGAACTAGGGTTTGAGATTTGGAAGGTTGTTCTCAGTATTTCAGCTGATAAACCTGTGGAGGGATAAACCCTTCACCTCGTGAATCCATTGGAGTCTTCCGAGAGCAGCATTTTTACATCTGGCATCAGGCCATCATTCTATTCTCCTATGCAACAACATTTCCTGCAGGAATTGCGTAATTCCGCAGTGAGGGTTTGAGGAGAAGAGGAAGTTCCAAGCAAATTAGCTTGGAATCCTCTGAAGGATTAATCCTTCACTCCGGGAATCACTTCAGCAGCTTGGGATCAGCATTTTATTATCTATCAGTAGGCTACATCATCATCCCTCCTAGACAACATAGTATTACCCAGTAGTTGTGCATGTAGCAGCTCCATATTCAGTGGAGGAGATAGATCCTAAGTTTCTCAGCTTGGGATTGGGAGAAGAGACCAACCATTCAATTATTGAAATAAGTGGGTGCTATTGCAGCAAATAGATCATTCTTTCAGCCCCATATCAATTGTTGTCTCCAAGGAGTGCGTAACTCATCCAGCAGGGGTGTAGTGTGCAACCCAAAAAGGGCCAAAATTCTAAACTCAAAATTTGGCCAAACCATTTCTAGGTTTTTCAAGGTTTTTCGAGTAGAGTCTGTGGTTAAAATCCCAGATCTTTCTGAGCACTCCAAGAGCCTCTCGCACATAGATATTCTTCCAAGCAACAACAGTTTCCGGTAGCAACAACAGTTTTTACTTTCCAGTGCTAGTCTTTAGTAGAGTTGTTTCAACCATCTTTGGATGGCTTGAGTGCATTCCTTTTAGAGCATTGCGTATATTCATTTTATATGATTATAATGATATGGCTCAAATGTTTATGCTCATATGTATGATGTCTTAATGTATTCCATCATTTTTCCAGTTCTACATGTTCTGATCGTCTTGTGGGCATTTCATTACATCAGAAGAATAAGAAGAAGAAGTAAAAAAAGAAGAAGTCTTCTATGGCAGAAGGATTGAGTTTTGCCACACTTTTCATCAGATCTATGCAGGATCTCACCACAGAGATCAAAGAAATTAGAAGGGAAAGGCAAAAGGAAACCTCAAGATGGTTTCAGAATGGAGAAGGTACGAGTACTTCCTATCAGCAGTATAAGCAACCAGCGGTGCATAAAGTTCCACAACGCCCTACTATGCCCACTTTCCTTGCAGAAGGAAATGAATGGTATGGAGATGGAGGATATTTAGAGCATGAGACTTTGAGTGATTATCTTGCAGAGTACAAATCTCAATCTAGAGCATTCAAAGAGAATATGATAGCAGTTTTTCCAAATTAAAGAGAATAGAAGACCTTGCAACAACAATAGAAGAAGATGGCATATGCAGAATATATTATTTCTGCCTACATTCAATGAGTCATCCAAAAGCACGACAAAAGCTTGGATGGATAAGTTAGATGCATTCTTCCAGCTACATCAAGTAGTGGAAGCAAAGGCTATTCATATTGTAGCACTACACCTTGAGGGTGAAGCAAATGACTGGTGGTTTGGTAAATTGAAACATGCAAGAGTGACTGCATATGTATAGTTCACTCAAATATTGGTAGAGAGGTTTGACAGAAGAATCCCAGAGATACATTCCATTGAGACATTCTCCGAAATTAAAGAGAAAGTGTATGAGGAGCAGAAGGGAGATGTCAGCGCAGATACACTGGGAGGAGAGAAACTACCACCACCACCAGCTGCAGTAGAGTTACTTGCATCAGTGGGAGGAGCACTTGCATCTTTGCAAAATGGTCCTGAGAATTCGACATTGAGAGTCCCAGGCATGATTCAGGAAGTGCATGATGAAGAGGAAGCAGATACCAGTACTGGTACAGTAGTAGAGGAGAAAACATCACCATCACCAGCAGTTGGAGAAGTAATTACACCAGTTGGAGGAAATCTTGTAGCTTTGCAAGATGTTCCCAGGCATCAGCTGATCCAAGGTATGCAAACATGTCCACCCCATATTATTTCAGCACATCAGATGGAGATTTTTGGGGTCATTCCATCAGGGCAATTGCATGACCAAGGGTTAGAGCACATTTCTGATTTGGAGCAGCAGTCTATCACTGCGTAGAGGACCCTTGACTAGTTCAAGGAGAAGATGTATAGCTATCCCAATTTGACATTGTTGAGTTGCGCACAACACTTTGTGTTGAAGTGTGGAGTTTCTGAGGATGGGATTAGCGTAGACCTAATGCAGGGAAGCTATACAATAGCTTTCAGGAATTGGAATTTATTGTTGCATAAGATGTCATATTCTATTTACGACAAAGAGATATTGGCCATTATGCATGCATTGGTCAAATTCCATCAACTTTTAATTGGCAGTAGATTTCGGGTGAAGACCAACCACCATAATCTCTAACATATTTTTGAGGAGGAGAAGCAGCTGTAGAAGAGGCAGCAACAGTGGATGTCTTGCACAGTACTGAGGTGATGCAACAGCAGGAGGCATGGCAGCGTTGGATACTCTTGGGAGAGTATGGCCAAGACAATTCATTTTATATGCACATTAGTTTATCACTGCTTACTACCTTGCACCGTAGTGATGAGATGCAGCAGCTGGAGGCATGGTTGCACTGGTTAATTTTGAGAGAGTTTGGACATCACATGACATATCACATGTCAATGGGTATGTTATTGTTTGGGACTTTTCATGATACTCATATGATGTGGCAGCAGGAAGCCTGGCTATGTTGGTCTGGTGTGACATTATACATGTCAATCAGTATATCATTGCTTCATGCTTTGCATTATGATGATGTGGGGTGACAGAAAGAGTCATTGTTGCATTGGTTACTCTTGGGAGAATATGGATTGACATTCTCCCATACCTTGCATAATGGTGATGTGGGATGGAAACAGGAAGCCTTGCTGCGTTGGCTTCCGTTAGGAGAGTATGGATACCATAATTGGTATGATGAAGAGGTGGTATGGAAGCAAGAGGCATTGTTGCGGTGGCTGCTATTGGGAGAGTATGGTTCAAAATTTCACATGTTAATCCATGTGTCTCTATTTCCTACTTTGCACAGTGTTGAGATGATGCTTAGAGCAAGCAAGGCCACCAAAGCCAAGGATTGGAGCATGGAGAGTCACAACCTGCTCCATGTAGCATGGGTTGGAGATATAGTTTATGAGTTGGGACTTTCCACTTGGGGAAGGAACCATTACACTTCACATATCTCATGTAGAGAAGAGGCTCTTAGACAACAGATGATTTCCACTTGGAGACTCATTGATGAGGAGAGGCATCTAGCTACACAGCTCGAGGCCATTCTAGACATTCTAGAGAGGAAACTATGGAGCTAGGCATTCATAACACATTGGAGTAGATGGGGAAACCTTCCATATGAGGATGCCACTTGTGAGGGAAGTGGATTTCTACAACATCCACTTTTGCAGTTGCTTGAGGACAAGCAACATTTTGGCAGGGAGGACAAAAATATTCCAAATTTTCCATCAGCTAATTGGAATATTAGACTTCTTACTTTTCTTATTTAGTTAAGTAAATAAAAGGGTGGAGGGACCCATAAACCCAATAGATGAATAAAATCCACTTATGTTGTGTGAATGTGGGTTAGTTGAGTAGTGGAGTAGCATTATGGAGTAGTGGAGCAACATAATAATGAATAAAGAGTGGAGGTCATAGAGCATTAATGAGGAAGATGATAGAGATAGTGGAGGAATAAATGCAAGATGATGGAGATAGTAGAGAAGCAATTGCAGAGATGATGGAGGAAGTGGTGCATTAAATGCACACATGATGGAGGAAATGGAGAGTAATTGCAGCAGTGATGGAGATCATGGAGGACATCACAGTCTTTATGGAGGCTAGTGGCCACATGTGCAGCGCAGTTATGAGATGGGCCAAGGCTAGGGAAGGCTCACAATGATAAAAGGAAGATGAGGGCAGTAAAGGAAGGGGAGTCTGGATTTTTATTTTTGAGTGTCATAAGACATTTATTTTCACGCTTCGGTTGTTTAGCTAAGTATGATGTGCTGTTTAGCACTGGGTATTCCCGAGCGAGAATCCCACGCTTACCTAGGGGGGACTTCGAGTGCCTACTTTGGGAAGGTTTTCGTGGGCAACATTCATCATCCAGAAATGAATGCCACTTTCAGCCACTCTCATCTGCACTTCCAGCTACCGGAATTACACGTTCTTGAACTAGGGTTTGAAAGTTGGAAGGTTGTTCTCAGTATTTCAGCTGAGAAATCTATGGAGGGATCAACCCTTCAGCTTGTGCATCCATTACAGTCTTCCAAGAGAAGCATTGTTACATCTGACATCATGCCATCATTCTATTCTCCTATGCAACAACATTTCCTACAGGAATTGTGTAATTCTGCAGTGAGTGTTTGAGGAAGTTCCAAGCAACTTAGCTTGGAATCCTGTGATGGATTAATCCTTTACTCCGGGAATCACTTCAGTAGCCTGGGATCAACATTGTATTATCTATCATTCGGCTACATCATCATCCCTCCTAGACAATGCAGTATTACCCAACATTTGTGCATGCAACAACTGCATATTCAATGTAGGAGCTAGATCCCAAGTTTCTCAACTTGGGATCGGGAGAAGGGACCAGCCCTTCAGTTATTGAGTTGATTTGGTGATGTTTCAGCAGATAGATCATTCTTTTAGCCCCATATTAGCAGTTATCTCTAGGGAGTGCATTACTCAGTCAACAGGGGTGTAGTGTGCAAACCAAAAAGGGTCGAAATTCGAAACTAAAAATATGGCCAAACCATTTATGGGTTTTTCGAGTAGAGTCCGTGGTTAAAATCCCGGATCTTTCTGAACATTCCAGTAGCCTCTTGCACATAGATATTATTCCTAGCAGTAGCAGTTTCCATTAGCAACATCAATTTTTAATTTTCAGTGCTAGTCTTCAATAGAGTTGTTTCAACCATCTTCGAATGCCTTAAGTGCATTCCTGTTAGAGCACTGTGTATATTCATTTGTTGTGATTATAATGAAATGTCTCAACTGTTTCTGCTCATATGTATGATGTATTAATGTATTCCATCAATTTTCCATTTCTACATGTTTTATTCTGATTTTACCGTAGTTGGAATTATGCATATGTTCTATATTCCTTTAGACTTTCCCATTTTGAGATATTACATTATTCTTGTGCCTCTTAAAAGGTATTTGTGTGTAGGATAAGAAAATAAGGTGTGCTTACCTCTATAATAGAAAAGAAAATAAGGTGTGCTCCACAACTATATTGGCCACAGTCCTTTTCAGGTGTGCTTAGGGTTCCAAGTATTGGCCCCAATTGATCTAGCTATGCTCATTGTGTCTTCACTAACAAAGTCCTCCCATGCTTAGGTCAAGGAAAATGGAGCAACCAAATTTTTTTCACATATCCAACAAAGTTTAGTAGTAGTTCTATGATATCCTACAAAAATTCAATGCTAAGGGTTGAATGCATGAACATGGGTTACACTTTTTGGCCAAATGTGGTGATGAAATATCAAGTTTTTCCTCTTTTATCGAATTGAAGCCCTCAAAATTCATATAAGCATAAGAATTTTAATTCAAAGTAAAAAAGACAAATTGTGGAGAATTTTGTTGTTGTCCTAATGATATATTTTTCAAAAAAACAATGTGTCATATAATATGTCAATTTTCAATTAAATGAAATGCTTGTCCTTGCAAATTTTCACATGTCCTAAGAGTTGTGTACATGTTCACGTAGCATAACGTAGTCTAAAATGTGTAACACACACACACACACACACACACACACACATATATTTGAACATGATCTACGTGGAGAGAGCTAAGTTTTTCATATTAAATTTTGTTTTTATGCAAAATTAATTTTGTTTTTATTTTTTGAAGTTGTTGAAGTAATATTTCAATTGCATTTTGCAGAGACATGTGTTTGGGTAAGGTTTTTTTCAACTATTTAAATAAATTGAAAAACCAAGTTGAGTACCCTTTTGAAGAGGACTCATAAATGAAGATAGTGGTATTTAATAAAATAAAAAAAAATTGTGTATATTTTATGATATTGGTAATTTATTCAACCTCTTTAAAATTGTTCAAAAAAACTCCAAGCTTTATGTTTAAAAGAAAGTAGATGAGAAATATAACATTAATTTGAAAATGTCAAAATAATATGCCATTGTTTAGAGTATTCCTTCATGAATCCAACATGATCAACTACGCCACCTAAGGAAAAATGTTTCCCTAAGTCTGCTAGGGTACAAAATGGTGTTGCGGGAAATTTTGTGGAATGGGTGCTAAAATTGTGGATTTTAGGACTTCGGAGGCTTGATTGAGTGCTTAAAGCGCTCAATCGAGTGTTTAAATTCCAAATTAAAATAACTCGATTGAGGGTTTCGTAAACCCTCTATCGAGCCATTTATGTGGTTAACAAGGGCTCGATCAAGTTATATGGGTCACAGACCTATATGGAAGTGATATAATAAAATATTTTCGAACATTAGAGTGATACAGATCATTAATCGCCAAGAGAAATTTTGATCCTAAAATGTTGCAGGTACTCATCCATTATTCTTGTTAGCCATCCATAATTTTGACATATTCAAATGATGGCTAAAACAGGTCTTTTAGCCTTCAAGAAAAAAATTTCAAGCAATCTGTGAGTTCTTGAAGTCTACTGTGTTCCTTATCCTTCAAAAAATCCACCTCTTTGATCTCTTCACTCAAAATCCTTCAGAAAACCTGGCTCTTTGAAAGGGCTATTTTCAGACTCATTCTCCATCATTTCCCTCCTAAAATTCCCTTTTTCCCTTTATTATTCCTCCATTTCCCCAAGAAATCCCTTTAAAAACCTTGTAAATCTTCTTTTGCTTAGTTTAAAACCCTTCTTTTACCCCATCGGAACCCCTCAAAACCCTTAAAAACACCTTCATTTTTTCCTAATTCCGCTCATTTTAGACATTCAGGCTCAAGCGCCTTTCAGCTTAGCCCTGGCCCCTTTTCTTCATATGACTTGGTCCTGTGACCACGCGCTAAGCTCCATCGGCGATCGGCCATCGCATTTTCCCGTTTCCACTTTATCATTCTTTTCTGTCTCCTCTCCGCTGATGCGATAAGCTGGTTCTCTACCGATGGTCATAACCCGTTTTCATCCCAACCGTTAATCCCATGGATCCAACGATCAGTGCTTCATCGCACTCCACCTTCCCATCGCCCATCGGCAAATCACAACCTTCTCGTCCCACCTTCCTTATGCCGATGTGATGTTAACCCGCCGATGCGATCTCCGCCGTCAATCACCATCCCAATCCAACGGTCCTCCATCTCTCGCATTTTGCACCTCGCTCTTCCACGTTTCCATCTCCCGCATTCCTTTTCTCCACCGATATGTCGATCCCCCGAGAAAATCTCCACCTTTGATCCTATTTAAAATATAATGGCTCTCACTCCATCAGCACATTGCAATCGCTCCCCCCACATCTCTTTCTCCCATCTGTTTGGACTCTTGATGTGCGCAGCCCTGATTTAATCACAGTCGTCCATTCCCCCTTATCCAACAACTCCCACTTAACATAGCCATTTTTCTCGCCTATTAACCTATTTTTCTCCGTGACAAAGTAGCTTACATCAGTCGGGCCCCACTTTGTTATCTCTCCATGCCCTTGCATCAGTTCACACACATTCCCAACCGTTGATCTGCGCTCTTCCCCGCCAGATCAACGGTCAAGATTTTGTCGCATTCAAACTCTGCCATTCCCCCGATCATCCATTTCTTACACGAAATAGGTGGTTTTTCAGGGCCACGTGTCGAGCGATAAGCCATATTGCATTCCTTCCGGGCATTATCGCTTACCACCCAAACCTTACGTGAAAACCGCTACCAGTTTTCCGATACCACTTTTCCTATTCTTCGCACCAAATCAAAGTTTGAACCTTGTTTTCACCTATCCATCATGGTTTTCTGCCCTCCACTGCATAATCATTCCTCTACAATGTTCCATCTACCTCCCTTAAGCCTCTGTTAGCAGTTTAGCCCCAATATTCGCAGGTTTTTCTTAAAAGTTTGTTGTATGTGCAGGTTTCATGGCGATTAAAGTTTAAAGCCGTCCCACAGCAAATATAGTTGCAGAGGCTGAGGATGATGATCCTCAGAGGCCGAATTCAATACAGAAAAGGTCATAAAGGGTCGGATTGTCAAGTTTAATCAATATGTCATGAATGTTGATTACATAAGCAAAGCCCTCCAGCGCAAGCCACCTGTACATCAAATCGAACAAAGGAGTGAAGATATCAAAAGAGATCTAAGATTAAAGTTAAAAAGGATTAAAGCACAAAGTTTGAAGATCAAGAGCCTTAATCCAGAGTTAAGGACAAAGGCGTAGTTAAAGACCAAAGATGATCCAAAAGGCCTAATCAAGGCCTAGAACACAATTAAATATAAAATCAGTGTTTAAAGTATTAAAAGCAGAGAAATCAGCGAAGATAGCCTCCCAATGCCACATCAATGAGGCCAATTACTCCCTCAGCAACCCATTTTGCCACCTACAGTCCTATTTGCCTCAAAAGAATGCATATTAATTGCACAGTCAGAGATATTTCCAAAGACAACTCAGGAAGTAATTGCCAGCCTACCAAAAGCCTCAAAAGTCAACAAAAGTGACTAAAGTAGATGAATATTAATGTAAAATCAATTAACAGAGTTTAAAACATCAGATATTCTTTGCCTTGGGCTATCTAAATTCCCTCAGGTCGAGAATCATTAAACTCTATATTAATTGAACAAATGAAACCTTCTTACACTCCACCTCCTCAATTCACCTATAAGTACTCATTGAAGATTCATTATAAAGAGTTGGGAAATTGTTGATTGTAGAATTGTTCTTGAGTAGGAGTAGCTGAGTAGTTGTAATATAGTAGGCTGGGAAGAGAAGTTTTGGGTTGTAGAAAGCCACTGGACTCAAAGTATGTGACTAGTTTTGCACATCAAATAAAACAAGCAAATTCACAGGATCCTGGTCTATATTATTGGTGATGTTTTCTTACTGTAATTGTTGTCATTCTCATGTTTTCATATTTTCCACTTTCTCTGATAAAGAACAACAAATATAGATTAGGATTTACTTCTAAAGTACCCTAATTCTCACTGATAAGCTTTATCTTTATGTTTTCTTCTAATTGTGTATTTGAGGATAATTCAATCTAGTATAACCAATCAAGGAATGTTGGTGAGCCCATGTCTTGCTGAGTACAACTTGGGACATTGTTCTTGAATGATATTTTCAATCCATGCTAAGTAGAGTCCTAATCAAGGAAGTTTATGGTTAGCCCTATCCCTTGTGTAGTATTAAACAACTGTTTTGAAAGTTTCCCTTAAGTGTATGCCAAAAGTAGGATAGGTTCAAAGTCCTTACCTGATCTTAGGCCGCCCTTTGTTTTCTTATGTTGTTATTGAATGATATTTTCACTGCATGCTAAGTAAATTTAAACTAAGGAAGTCTATGGTTAGCCCTGTCCTGTAGTTCTCTCTCCAACCACTGTTTTTAAAGTTTCCCTTAAGTGTATGCCGAAAACGGGATAGGTTCAAAGTCCTTACTTGATCTTAGGCTACTCTTTATGTTTATCTTAAATTTTTTCTACTTTCTGAAGGTAATCAAGAGGATTACTGGATTGTTTGTCTGATGAGCTGACTTTGGTAGGAGTATTGACCAAAGAAGTCTATGGTTTGCCCTGTTCTTTGGCGTGCTTTAAAATAGTCACTTTGAAAGGTTTTTCCTTGTTTAGTAAAGTTAATAGATTCTTAAATGATTGTTAGCTTTGCTTCTTTCACCACACTTCTTAATGTTTCATACCACAAACTCAGCTTAAATAGATCTTTTGATATAGATGACTTTCCCCATGGAAGCCCTTGAGTAGTTGTAATGCAAGTAAACCCTTTTATGATTCGATAGCCCAATGGATTGACACTTTTTCTTAACCTATCTTCCCATGCTGAAACATCCTTCTATGTATTTCCTCCTTCACTCCACATTAACTTATCAATTAATGATCCCCAACCAAAAACAAACAAACCCCTTGTGCTTCGCAATTAGCCTAATATCATAAACAAAGCCTTAAAGTATATCATTCTTTGACACATATAGAGAGATCCCTCTCTGGACCCAGGAGGGCTGGATCCTAGGATCCCAAAGTGGTTCTGCTGTTGCCTTGTCATTTGGTAAGCCAATCTGCCAAATCACAGGACCCCAACAATTCCTACTTTCGCGAGAATCAAACACTCTCTAAGAAACCTTAACACTAATCATATATTTTTCATCGCTAACTTGTCACTCCTACATAGTGAAACGGCTCATACCTTTCTATTCCAACCCTCACCTATTTATTTGACATTCCTAGATTAGTCTTTCATACCTCTCTATATCTTGATAATGAACCACAATAGAAGGTTCGAAACGTCGATAAAATAATTTGCATAATGTGATGGATTCGGAAACCACATCACATCAAAATATAGATCACGTAAGTCTAAAATCTGAAATCACAGACCTATACAGAAGGGATGCAATAAAAGATATTCGAACACTAGAGCAATATAGATCATTAATTTCCAAGAGAAACGATGATCTCACATTCCTAAAACGTTGCAGTGACTCATCCATTATTCCTACTTTTGCCATACTCAAACACTCTCTAAGAAACCTTAACAATAATCATATATTTTTCAAAGCTAGCTTGTCACTCCGACGCAGTGAAACAGTTGGTCAATTTTTCGTCGATCAGCCAGCTACATCTTATTAGGACTTTGTTTATTATCCCATTCTTATGAACTCCCAATCCTAGTCGTCGGAGCTTGAAACTTCTTCCTACTTACAAAGCCTGATTGAGATTATGGCTTCCATAGCCGAAGCCCTCTCCATGCATCCACCCGTAAGACTGTCCAAAAGAAATCCTGAAATCAAATTAAGAGAATGTCCCATGGCATTAGAGGCTATAGTTTCGAGGTATAGTTAGTTTTGGTTATAGGTGAGTTTCGGGGTCAAGATCGAAGTAATAAAAGTCAGAGTTCAAGTTCAAAGTAAGAATAAGTAAGACAGTATGAAATAAGAGAGGGCAGTGAAAATGATCCACCAATAAAAGACTGGTGGTTATGGCTGTCCAACTGCTAGTGTTCAAGTAGGCTAAACTTGTCCCTCCCAAAATGTAATGCTTCCATTGTCGACAAGCTTGCACAATGGAATACATTTCTTTGTCACAAGTGGGATACTTGCGAACTGTGTCAGACAATGTCTCATTGTGATATGCCACTGGATGTCCCTGTTGAGTAAGAACTACCCCAATATCATAGTTAAAGGCATCTGTCTCGATCTCAAACGGTTGTTGCAAGTCTGGTAAAGTGAGCACTGGGGCAGAACAGAGGCGATTTTTCAATTTTGTGAACGCCTTCTCTTGAGGTTCCGACCAAAATAATTTCACTCTTGCTCCTCCCTTGGTGACTTGACTCAAGGGCCAAGTGATATGAGAGAATCCCAACACGAACCTCCGGTAGAAATTAGCAAGACCCAGAAAGTTGCGAAGCTCTGTTATAGTGGTTGGGGCTGGCCAATCCTGAATGACTTGGATCTTGGTTGGATCCACATGCACCCCCCTTTCATCAATAATGTATCCCAGATATTGAACGTGGGTCATGCCAAAAGTGCACTTCTCCAAATTGGCACACAACTTGTGTTGCCGCAGTGTTTGGAGGACTTGTCGGATGTGGTGAAGGTGCTCTTCCCAAGTCTGGCTGAAGATCAGAATATCATCCAAGTACACCACTACAAATGAGTTGGTGAATGGCCGCAAGGTGTCATCCATCATCCTCATGAAGGTGGCGGGAGCATTTGTCAACCCGAAAGGCATGACTAGCCATTCGAAAAGGCCTTCCTTGGCTTTGAAGGCAGTCTTCCACACATCGGAGGGTTCAATTGGTACCTGGTGATACCCAGACTTCAAGTCGATCTTGCTGAAATATTTTTCACCTTTGAGTTGGTCTAGAAGGTTATCAATCTGTGGGATCAGGTACCTATTCCGCATAGTAATCTTTTTCAGCACCCGATAGTCAATACAGAGTCTCCACATCCCATCCTTCTTCTATACCAACACGATCGGGCTCCCACAGGGTGATGAATTTGGTTGAATGTGACCTTTCTGCAGCAGCTCCTAAAACTGCCTCTTGATTTCATTGTTCTCTAGAATAAAGCGCTGATAGATTAGTCCATTGGGTAGCGGTGCACCTAGGGTTAGATCAATCGGGTGGTTGACCTGACAGTGGAGAGTAACCCCTGTGGGTGAGGTGAAGATGTCCTTGTACTCCTCCACAACCTTATCCATTTGTTGTTGTTGTGCAGAGGAGCCCTATCTGGAGGTCGTGGTGACAGTATTCTTCTTGCCCTAGGGCTGGATCATTAGGAAAATGAATTTCCTGGTTTGGGAAATGAGCTTACTGCATTTTTTTGTAGTAAACAAAGAGATAGTGGTAGGCGGTGGTACCTCTGGTATCATGTACAACTTATTTCCCAAAGTATAAATAACAGTGCGAGGCCGAGACTCATACACAACATGTCGCTTCCACAAGTATGGTTGGCCTAATAATACATCAGAAACATCAAGAGGATCAATGTCACATAATACCTCATCTGTGAAGGGCTTGATGTTATAAGGAAGGCGGCATTGCTAGCTGACGCGGAGATCTCGTCCTTGGTGCAGCCCCCCGATGGTGTATGGATGTGGGTGTGCTATGGTTGGAAAACCCAACCGCTTCACGGCATCTACTGAAATGAGGTTCTTTTGGCTCCCATTGTCGACAATGAACTGTACTGGGGAGCCCTTTACCCACATCTAGGAGTGGAAGAGACGTTCCTCCTCCTCTGGATCTTCTGGTTCCTCCTTCTGGATCTTCGTAGTGGAAACAGTGGCATTGGGATCCACATCAATAATCTGTTTCCCTTTGTCATTCCCCTTGTCAGGTTCTGATTCAAAGTCGGAGCATGCATCTGACTCAGAAGCCCGCATCTCAGCCACCAGCGACTGCTTGGCCCGACACTCACTTGTGTTGTGAGTGGAGCTCTTATGGAACTCACACCACTTTCCTGTGTCCTTCTTTGTCTTTGCGGTGTTGTTCTTTGCTTGTGGCTTCGACAAGTTGTCTTGAGTCGCCATGCCTTGGATATGTCCTTTGTTCTGCGGTTTGGGAGCACCTTTCCCTTGCTTTTGATTCACAGATCCAAAGTCTCGCTTCTTCTGTTTGAATTTCTGCTCAATCTTGGCGGCATAACAGTATGCCATACCAAGCGAGGAGATGTCAAGGAACTCCATTTCCTCTTGAATGTATCTGTGCAGACAACTGCGATACTTTAGCACCAAATTTTTCTCTGAATCTTTGATACCCAACTTGGTGCGCAGGGTATGGAACAGATTCGTCAGCTCATGCATATCTTGATCCCTTTGTTGTCGTAGCGTGGTCCATTGTATGTAATTGTCCTCATAGCTCCCCACAGGATAGTATTGTTCCTTGATGGTGTCTCGGAAAGAATTCCAAGTGGGTACGGCCGAGAACAGAGAGGGTTCTGTCTCGTCCCTTTTCTCACAGTGGGTTTCCCACCAGTCCTTGACATGGGGGGCAGCTTTAAGGAGTGCAAAAATAATCTTCTCCCTGTCAGAAAAGTCATGAACCGAGAAATATCCTTCAAATAGATTCAACCATCTATCTACGGCATCTGCATCTATTTGACCCTCAAATATGGGAATGTCAAAATTTACTTGTACCTTAAAAGGAGTCGCACCTCCAGAGTGGCTGCTGGTCTGAATGCGCAGTGCGACGGTCGTTGAAGGATCTGAGAAAAGTTATCCATCATCGCGTTCCTTTGTTTTTAGGGCCTCCTCAGAGCAATATTTGATAGGAGATCTTTGCTCCCTCATCTTTCTCCCTGGAAGTGGAGGGCGTCCCAGTCTGGTTTGTTTACGATATTTGAGGTTCCACCGGATCAAGCCCTAACTCCTTATACACGAGCCTCGTTAGAGGACATGCAGAAAGTTGAGAAAAAACGGCTCGCTCGATACAGATACGGATTTATGCAGGAACGCAACAGAATAAACACATAACCATAAATACAGAGATGCAGCGGAAATAACACTTCATTTCACTAATATCAAAGAACAAAAATTTGCTTACAGACAGAATGGAAATAAAACTAGCTAGGGCGCTAGTAGCTATCTGTGAGAAGAGATGTGGCGGTTACAGGCCTCTGAATTGAGTTACAATGAGGCTCGAGGGCCTATTTATTATTTAGAAACAATGGGAAATCCTAAACAGCCAAAACCCTAACCCTAGGAGATGAAGTGCCAAAACTATGGGCCCCGTTTGGGTAAATTGGTGTTTCAACTTTCCAGAGGCGTAACTTTGGCATACGATCTCCGTTTGACGCGTACCATACCTCGTTAGAAAGATCTATCCGAGGAATAAAATTTTTTAATGAACAACATCAATCCATGGACCCATGTTGCTCTCCGCTTTCCCAAAAAAACGTCGTTTAGGGCCTCAAAACGGCTCCGGAAGTTCAGGACCCGAAAAACTGCTAAAAATAGTAAGTTGTGCCGAAACTGAAAAACTAAAAGAGACAATGGTGGGGCCCCAAGTGGAATAGGCGGGTGACCACCAATATCCACCTGGATCACTTGAACTTTCAGCTCTTGGATGCCAACATGTACCCCATCGATCACATCCATGTAGTGTGCTTTAAGGTCCATCCACACATATTCTTTTTTTTTCGTGACTGTGTTGGCTATTTCATTGAAATCATCTTCGATCAGCGTCAGTTCTTCTTCGCCAATGGCCATAGAGCCCTTTTGTTTCTTCTTGGATCCTCCCGCGAGCCTGAGAACCATGCTTTGTGCCCTTAGAATTCAATTTCCACATGCTCCTCTATCTCTTTAGGCTCGACACAATTTTTCTCAAGTGTAGTGTTTGTTTCCAGATCAATCGTTTCGTCGGTTGTAGTCGGCGTGGGCTCTGATCTTGTGGTCTTTTTAGTAGTTTGTGTACCAGTGCGAGGCTTGGTAGGTGTCTACAGAAGAGAGTTCGATGCAACTTGTACGGTGCATGGCTCCAGCCAAGCTAGCGGTCACTCTGCAATGATGCACAACAAGTCATCCTCAGTGACAAGATATGGCAATTCATACCAAATTCCTTCAACTTTTCCCTTCACGCGGATGTGAATGTTGTGGAAGGTGGCCTTAAAATCTAAAATCAACTTGTATTTCTCATATAAAGTTGGAGAGAGCCTTGGTTTGGACTGGATCACTTGAATAGAAGCATCGATCAAGACCCAAAATATCTTGTTTTCCATAATGCGCGCAGGGACGGAGGAACTCCATAGTGTGGCGTACCGTGCAGCTTCACAAATTTGCAGCTCTATATCAGGAAACTACATTTTCTCTAGGGTCTTCCAGCCAATTAGGGTTATCGATAGTAGGATTCAAGCATAACAGAAGTGCTTACCCTCCTCTTGTGCTTCGCGCATGTTCTCCAAGAACTCTTTGCATAAATATTGTGCCCAATTGTAGATTACTCCCTTATCGCAATGTCCTGCAAGTGCAATGACTTGTGCAGGAACCTCCTTAGGTCTACACTTCCACATCATCTTGCAGGCCAAGATGAGCATCCCAAATTAGAAGGTTGGATCATTGATTTCTCTGACTATAAATCCTCTTTTGTGGCATGACACCTGGTAGGCCCTCTTTTATTTTGTCTTCCACCTTCTTTTCTTGTGCCTTTCCTCCAAAGTGAGTCATGAGATTTGCGCCTTGGTCAAGCAGGTCGATGATCCGATGGATCAATGCGACATCAATGGGTATGCACTCTCCCAACCAGAAGGCTTCATCATGTACTAGTGTGAGTAATTGGCACACATATATATCATTTATCGGGCTACGCCCAAAATGTGGGACCTACAATAAGTTCAGAATTCCTGCCTTGTGCAGGCCCAACACCCATCGCTATGGCTACACACGCACAAGGCACCCCTTATAGGGCACCTGATCTAGATAGTGCTCAAGCCCTAGCTCAAGAAACTTATCAACATCCACAAGGTCTCAATCTTCCATCTTCAGTTGCAGTACTTTAGCGAACATATCACATTCAAGTGGGACATTCTCGGGAATTAAGGGCATGTTAATATAGGACTGCACCTTGTCAAGATCCTTCGAGACCTTGACAGGTACCTTGTGCGGTGCGACACGAGTTGGAAACTGCGAGAATGGGGCCACTTCGACCACATCTTCCTCATCCATAATGATCTCAGGGAGCTCTGCCATGGGTCTCTTCTGGTGCTTAGCCAGAATGGAGTGCGGCTTCGGAGTCTTCTCCCTAGGGGATTTATGGGTCCCCAATGTCTGTCCCTGCTTAGTCTTCGCAGGTGCAGGTGTCTCAGCGACCGGTGCAACAGGATACTCTTATGGGCGCGTAGCTTTCATGCTTGGCGAGATAGCATAACCAAGACCCCTATTGCACAAATCCTCCTCAAATCCCGGATCCAGGCCAGACATGGACAAAAAATAATACGTAGAAATCAGAGAGCTCAAGCTAGACAATTCATACATAAGGAAAATGGAACTATTGCGACCCCTTGGGTTATATATATAGTTTTGGCATGTCTTCAACGATCCCTTATGCATTAATGTGTCCCCATAAATGAAAAAAAGGTTCTAAATATGGTAAAATCCCCTCATTAAATGCAACCTAGATGCTCCCTTAAATGGTAATAAAACTATCTTTTCCAGATTTACTGTTCCAACAGCTAGATTTTGGCACCTCTAGTGCGACCCAGTCAACCTCCTCGCAGCTACAGTGCATGCATCGCCCCTTTCTGTGCATCCTCCATCCCTTCTGCCCATATCCAATACTTCATCCATATAGTCATTTGGTGCACGCATGGAGAGGGTCATCCCTGTATGTATTCAATTGGCTTCCATTAACATACCCAGAAATATATTCTCCACTCAGCGTGGCCAGGTGCATTTCACCTCCATCAGTGATCTTCTTAACAATATATGGCCCTAGACAATGCATCTTGAACTTCCTTGGGTGGTGCGTAAACTTGTTATCATAAAACAAGACCAAATAATCTTCCTTAAACACCTTTTTTCTGATGTGCCTATCATGCCAGGTATTTTTGCACACCTTCTGAACTTGCTGGTGGAAATTGGAAAGAAAGTGACCTTATTCAAGTGCGACCAACTGCGACAAGAATTCCTCCATAACATTTTCTTCTTCCATATTTGTGAACATTACGATGTGTAGACTGAGAACAATGTATTACATTGGCAACACAGCTTCATGCCCATATACCATCCTGAACGATGTCCTAGCAGTGAACATGTGGTCTGATATGCCCAGAGAACTGCGGGTACGTGCTCATCCCAATCATTCTGGTTAGCATTGCACACCTTGGTAAGCGCATTCTCCATTATCGTGTTGAAAGCTTCCACTGCACCATTCACCTGTGGGTGATAGGGAGTTCTCTTATGATGATGAATGTGGAATTCGTCTGTCAATGCTTCAATGGTTTCATTCACAAAGTGCGTACCTTGATCACTTATTAGAATCTTAGGGAATCCAAAGCGGGTCACAATATTCTCGAAGATGAAGTGCACAACTATATCTGTAGTACAATCCTTCACATGCTCAGCTTCACCCCATCTAGTTACATAGTCAGTCGTAGTGATTATGTAACACACACCACTCTTCTTTCTTGGAGGGTTAATAGGTTCGACAAAGACTATGGCCCATTTCTCAAATTATTGCAATGCCATCTGGGGATGCAGGGGAATCTCATCTCTGCACGACGGCTTTCCTGTCCTCTATTATACATCACATGTACATCAGTGTGCATAGGTATAATTGTGCAATGTGGTCCACCATAACCCAGATCGCAAAATCTTTTGTGCGGTTTCCTTCCCTGCATAGTGACCACCGACAACCCCTCCATGAGCTTCATCTAAGATTGTACGCCTTTCATACTCCAAAACATATCTTCGCAAAACTTCGTCTGCACCCATCTTGTACAAGTGGCCAACAATAATAGTGAAGTTTGTTGTGCACACCACAAGCTCTTTCTTCTGTTGCACTGTATATTCCTTAGGAGCATGTCCAGTAGTTAAGAACTGAATAATATCATGGAAATGATCGTCAACTATCTTGATTGTAAACAACTGCGTATCTAGTAATCCATCCTTTAAGCTAGTGGGTTCTTCACCGGTCTCAATGTGTGATAGATGGTCTGGCTCAGCATTCAGTTTTCCTGGTTTCACAATGATCTAAAATTCATACTCTTGGAATAGTAACAACCACCTGCATATTCCCCCCCCCCCCCCCAACACAAGCTTATTGACTAGGTAATTTAAAGAAAATTTATCAGTAAACATCTTGAAATATCCTCCTAACAGGTAGTGGTGGAATTTCTACATCGCATAGACCATTGCTAATCCGTATATTTCTGAGGTTGAATAATTCCGTTTTGCGCTTGAGAGCTTTCAACTAGCATAGGAAATAGGGTGATCAATCTCTCCAGCTCCTAGCTACACTAAAATAGCTCCGAGCGCGATACAAGAGGCATCAACATGCACATGAAACACCTTAGACCAATTTGGGAATATAATATGGGTGTCATGACCATATTTTCCTTCAAAATTTCAAAAATCTTCTGAAATTCCTCATCCCAATAGAATGTCGCATCCTTCTTGAGCAACTTCTCCATGGCCGCAGTTATCAACACATAACCCTGAATGAAATTTCGATAATACCCAGTGTGCCCCAATATTGAGTGCAGTTGTTTGACATTCGCAGGTATCTCCAAATTAACAATTACTGCGATCTTAACGAGATCTACGATCAACCCTTGTCTGAAGACAATGTGTCCCAGTAGTATCCAAAATGGCACACATAATATACATTTCAATTTCAGTGAGATATGATACTTTCTACAAGTATCCAGCATTAAGCGCGGATTGGATACATGATTTTTCAACATCCCAAAAATAGTCCAATCATCAAAGTATACTTCCAGAAAATTGTGGATAAGCTCCTTGAAGGCAGCTACTACTATGCACGAGAATATGGTAGGAACATTCTTCAAACCAAAGGGCATGATTGTATACTAAAAATATCCCCATTCTGTGGCAAAGGTGGTATTACTGCGATCTTCTGGCGCAATCATGATTTGATGATATAATGAGAAACCATTTGTGAATGAATAAGCTTCTTTTCCTCTGACATTGTCCAGGATATAATCAAATAATGGAGTTGGGAATGGATCATGTAGATAGGCATAATTCAACTTGCGCAGGTCTACAGAAATCTTGATTTCTCCTTTTTTCTTCTTATCTTGCACTACCATGGGACTCACCCAATCAAACTCTTCTATTGGCTCTGTGATGCCTACAGCCACCATATTATCCAACTCTTCCTTTACCTTTTGCTTAAATTTTGGATTCAATCTGTATGGCCTTTTCTTCACTCGACTCACATCAGGTTTCAAAGTGATCTTCATGACTCCAAGCTCTCCAATTATTCCTTTCAACTCGAAGAACTTTTTATGGAATAAGTCCTGATACTCTATCAGTAGTTCAGCAACCTTTCCTACTATGTCATCATCCCAATAGTCTCCAATATTTGCCAACTTCAGTTGCTCTTCAGATACAATATTTACCAGTCGAATCTTTAGAGTTTTTGTAACATCTAGCTAAGTGATTGAGGGCCCAACAACTGTGTGATGTCCCTCAGATTTTGGAATGATAATTTTCCTTGGATCATCTTCATTCTTTTCGACCATCAGATTCCTGCAATTAACAATATCCTTCATTTGTGCATCCCATGCTGGCAAAGCGTGCTCTATCATTGGATTTGTTGTTTCAAAGATAACTTCTTGAATATCATGTAACGCTTTACCAATATTGACAAACCCACTCTCAAATCTAAATGTTAGAATGAAACTCTCCGTCTGTGCAGACCATTCACTGGTACCTCAGTGCAGCTCTGTCTCCAGATACCAATTAGTAGGTACCTTCCCCAATGTATGAATGAACATGTGGACCCACTCAGGTCTCAGTTCTACACCCCATACCTCACTCCATTTAGCCAAATGTCTGCGCAGATCATCCTTTCTAGAGTAGACTTCTTCCATTCTGATATTTCGACATTCAAATTGTAATCTCATCATCCGTGTGCATTCATCCTAGTTGCCCATGTTTTCTTTATGAGTCTCCCACCATCGTGTTGGAGTAGCACGCAGTCCGAGATCCAGAGCATGGAATCTCTGTCCTTCTGGGATATTTCTTTCAATTTCTCCTAAAAACATATGTACATTAGTTAAACCATTATAATTCCGCAGTTCACGTACCTTTGATGTTATGCATCGAAGAGATCTGGTCACTTGATTGCAGCGTAGCGCAGATACTTCATGCAATCGGTTCTGCTAGTTCTCCAATTATTCATCGGAATCTGAGAAGCAAGAGTTGTCCTTTTCCCAATTAATACTTCCATCAGTCATTGGGTTGATCCAATATTCATCGTGCAGATTCATATTATAGATATAATCAACATCATCATTAACGCGCACAAGCTTTGTGTATCTCTTTCCTTTTGCAGGGTCTAGGGGAATTATGACTTTGGTTCCATTGTTTTCAAACTCCATTATTCGCTTCTTCAGGATTATGATACCATCATATCAATAGCCCATTCCAATCCCAACAACGCAGGATAATTATCTGTATCATCCACAATTTGTATAAGTTTGAAATCTACAAGTACCTTAACACCTTCAATATTGACTATGACTTGCGAGAGCCTTCCTAATGGAATGATTTTCTATTTCTTTTCCATGTGCAGTTGAATGGTAGACCATTCCAGCTTGGTTTCTCCCATGCGCTGCCAAGTTTGCTTAAGTAGGACATTTGCATCGGACCCAAGATCTAGAATAGCCTTATCCATCTCATAAGCACCGATCTGAGTAGCCATACGCATCTCTTGCCTCGTCCTCTTCTTATTCTTATATATTTTGTTGACAACTTTCTGTTCTATCAGCGGTTGTTCCTTTTCGGTGCAGTTATCTATCAGGGCCTGAAGGTTCTATCCTACATTTTTGTTTCGTAGTAACTTAATGCAAGCTTGTAAAAATGGCTTGATTTCTTCATCTACCCCTGCCTCCTTCATGGGTGTACCTGATGTTGATGCACTTCCCTCTGCAAACTCCTTTTGCGCTTCAACAAAAGTATCCTTTGTGCATTGTAAATAAAATCCATATTTGTTCTTAGGTACCTTACGAATCCAAAGGTCAGTATTTGGCTTTTCTCCCTTATCCTCATTAGTGGCTACATTGCTCCTAGTGACCACATTCACACTAGGATATTCCTCACAGGTTTCTGCTCTGACCATCCGAAGATTTTTCGCCAGAGTCTGCATCTTTTTCTCCTGCATCTTAGCAATTAAAACAGGGAAATCTTCTATTACATAGTCAAATTTTCTACAATACCTGCAAGATTGTCACGCCGGATTTGGACAATCGTGCGCATAGTGACCAACATCTCCACAGTTGTAGCAAATAACATGCCCCTTTCCTGGACTAGATGATCCACTTCCTCTTCCACTTCCCCTGTTTTTAAATCCATGGCACCTAAAGGAGGATGCTGGTGAGGTAGGTTTGGCCTACATCCTATATATTTCAGATTTTTCCAAATTCATGTCAAAAGTTCGACAGTTCGACTCATCATGTCCCAGCAATGAACAAAATCTACAAAACAGTTGCTTCAACTCAAGTGTATCCTTTCCAACCCTCAGAAAAAAATCTGTTGCGTGCAAACCTGTAACTTGACAGATTGTGCACCATACTGGCCCTGTTGCGTTGTTCAGTGTGTTGGGTCCTCCAGCGTTTAGATAATCATTGAAGACAAGACATTGATCCTTATGATGCCCAACATATTTACATCATATGCACCAGAATTCTGTGCACACCTCCTTACCCTTATCTTTGCTCAAATTTTGAATCTCCAAATGCATTTCTTCTAATTGACTCTAAATATGTTGGGTTCCAAGCGCAACAAGTGTTGGCGTAGCTTCTAATTTCATCGCAATTTCCACAACCTCAACCTGCGTGGAAATCTTTTGTTGACCCAATGGTTGGTGCAGATGTGGGAGCATCATAGAAATAAACCACTCCTTGTGTTGGGTATCATCGATAGTGAATCCACCATCTCTGATAGTGTGCTTCATTCGTTGATCTGCCTCCCATGCATATTCATTTATCTACTAGTGAATCTCTTTCAATTTTGTAACACATTGTGCATATGACTTAGGATTCTTAAATTGTTCTTTGAGGGCATATTTCAATTCATCCAGAGTGGTATTAGGGTTTTCTTGTACATATTTGATATACCAATCCAATGCATGATCTTGGAAAGCAATGGCTAACTGCAATTTCTTAACATCATTAGTATTAACCTGTTTTTCTCGCCATACAGCATTAGTGACAGACCAAATTTTCTTAGTATCTTCATTTCCAATCCCTCTGAAAGTAGGTAGCTTCATAGACGAAGCCATATCTGCGTCCGGGGAAGATGGAGGTGGAGTGGACGACTTATGAGACGAGTGTGGAAGTGGAGTGGATGGGATCTGAATGATGGTCATGGCTCCCTGATCGTTATGATTTGGTGAAACTTCTTCTCGGGAAACTTCATCTTCTTCAGAGTGCACAGAGTCACTAGAGCTACTAGTTTCTCACTCATCCTCACTATTAGATCTACCCTCGAGGAATGTAAACAAATCCTTCTTCTAGGTATGTGCGGTAAATTCTTCCATTGCCCGTAGTCGGGCCTATTCGAGACATTCACGCAATATATTGGCACAGAGAGTCCTATTCACATAATAGAGTCTTCAACAATAACTTCAAAGAGCACAGGAGCTTACCTCTAGGACCCTTGAAAAATATTCTTTCTACTTCAGAGTACGACACAAACTGATCAATAGGAAATTTAGTCACAAATCCTCCCAAGACACGATTGATCGAATGATCTGTCATGCGGGTGATCTTATTGCTTGTATTTTATAATTGTTGTATTAATTCAGCAATCCACTAAGTGATTGTGTCGTCCTTCATGCAGGTATTAAATTAATTCAATCGAGACAACCACTCATGCAACTCAGTCGCAAAAGAGCAGAAGAATATCTCGTGAAATTCTATATAGATGTACTTCTAAACTTACTTTTCAGCAGATATCTTAGAACTTTGATTCTCTTGGATCATGAATTCAAGGATATTTATATCCAACCAATATTTCAATTCATTCTACGTAGGGTGCCACAACATTAAATCTCCCTCAAAATGATCCTGGTCCATACAAAGGAACCATTTGTTGGCTTGAGGGGTCCTAACCCAGGTTTAGAGTTTATCGCGCAACCAACAAACCCTCCAACTATTGGCCCTTTTGGTAATGACCTGCTTGTGTAGATCAAAGTCTCACCTGAAGCAGTAAGGAGGGGTGTTGTAACTAGGTTTTTGCACCTTGAGGAAGAAATTAATGTTGTGGCCCTAAACAGATTTATAATAGAACTTTTTACAGATCGGAAACAGATGCGCGCATATAATACTTATGAGATCAGCTTGTAACAAATACAGATAATGCATATAACATATGAATCACAAATCAACTTAGTCGCAAACATATAATAACAGAGTCAAATCTTCACAATGCGCAATAACTTAAGCAGATCTACTCATGTATTCAACCATGAACATATAGTTATGCATAAAGATCATATTTACTCACGCGGATACAACAAAAGTAAAGTGATCTCAAAGAAATAACAGTCACAGATATTTCAGACACATAACACAATTGCTTCGCCAAAAAAAGTATTTATATTATATTCTAACAGTTCAGTATAGTCAGACTTTCCCCTTACAATTACCCTTCCATGCACATAGCCAGTAGAGTCCACACACAGTTAGGACTAGGTCTACGTGCACACAGCCAGCAGGATCCTTTCTACCCAACCCAAACTTACAAAATGTATCACCAAAGCATAAATGTACTTAGATCCAAAACATCATGATTATTTCTTACTAGACTCGATCTATCTATTTATATTCATCCAGCGTGCAGATACTATGGTCTCAAACCACGATTTGAGTCCCATAGTTTACCCTTACAACACATTTACATAAAATAAGGACTTTGACCCACCTGAAAGCCCCTTGACCTTTTTTCCCAATGCGCATATCCAAAAATATATACAAAAAGTTACTCAAAAATGTACCCCAGGGGACCCCGCTCCAACAAGTAGTTTTAATTTTCATATGGGGACTTCTCTTGAACATATCAGCGACATGAATTTGGAATTTGGAAGCATTTGACTCAAAATGGGATCACAGGTTATGATGAAAATAAGATATAATAGAATGTGAGGCAAATAGATTTCTAAAACCCATGAAGGGAAGTGACAAAGTGAGGATATCCCCAACCAGACATGAGATACAAATAAGTGTCATGTTCAAAAGCAACATTCTTCCTTTCAGACGAAATACAGGATACGTGTTTCCTTCCATTTTTCCCCACTATTTCTCTTGAGTACCTCTTTATTTTTTATCGCAAGATTGAAGAGGATACTATATGCTTAGAGTATAAGTTCATCCTTCGAATGAATCCATCTTAGTAAGTTTAAAAAGCCCTAGGAAGGAGTAACTCATTCTCATCATGGTGAAAATTCCTTCAATGTTTAAGTTTTACGAGTCTGATGGAGGGGTAACTCAACATCTTTTTCATTTTTAGGGAGTTTGAAAATAAATTGGAAAATAAAACTCCAAGTGTCCCTTTTCATAAATAGTCTCTTGAATCTTAAAAGGTAGAAAACAATATCCAAGAGAACCTCTTAGTCATGCTTGACTAAGGTATTCCTTTTTCGTAATTAGTCTATCCTAGTCCGGAAAAGGTTTAAACCTATACTAAGTAAATGATTTTTCATTTACTTTTACGAGCTTGAAAAAATAAATGATCGACAATATTTTCATATTTTGGGTGTCTGAAAAGAGTTGGAAGATCACTCCTCCTAGAGGAATGAGTAGTATAAGGGGTAACAACTAGTTCTGATGATGATGGAAATGCTCGAAACACGTAAAGGTCAAGAGTTTTTCTAATAATACCACTCATCGTAGCATTTCCCTGGGCAAGGGTAAAACAACCAAGTGAGAGCGTATGATCAGCCAAGCAGATGGTGACGATGGAATCAGAAAACTAAGGCTAATCTAGTAGAAGATTCAGATAAAAGGGAAATCACGAGAGGTGTATAGGAATGGTTTCATTTTTTACACAAGCTTGAAACATGGGAAACTATGCTTGATTTTTTTTTCATTTTTACACAAGCGTGAAACATGGGAAACTATGCTTGAAATTGGCTTCTTTTTACACAAGCTTGAAACATGTGGAAAAACTATGCTTGAGAGTGGTTTCATTTTTACACAAGCTTTAAACAAAGAGAAACTATGTTTGGAATAAGTTTTCATGCCCCCAGCAAAATGACTCATTTCAAGGTACATGCCCCCCCCCCAAGCTTCATTTCATTGACCTAAGTATACTACTAGTTACTAATGGGTGGAAATTAACAAAATAAATAAATAAAATAGGGTTAATTAGGCACAGAGGTTTACCAAGCAACTGTTAACTGCAATATACACCTTGGTGAACCAAGGAATTAATGTACGACAGCCAATCTCCCCGAATGTTGTATTTGGTGTATCACGATATATAAGGTGGCCGACTCAATTACCTATCTATGGATAGAAACATATAGGGTACCCCCAAAATATACTCGAAGGTACGTGGGAGTGCAATTCTTAGTAGTGTTGTCTAATGTGTAACCGTTCGATCAGAGCGTTCCCATATACTTATCATGCGTGGAGCGTCGTCCTATATACCCGCAGTTATGTGGAGAATGATCATATACACTTCCGTACGTGGAACGGGATATCACCCCTGGGATGCAATGCTAGAAAAAAATGAAAACTCCTACGTTTAATGACATCAGAACATGTCTCTATCCTAGACCTCTAGATGTTTTCATTAATGTTCCAAATGCTCCTTAAGTTAATTGAGGTAAATTTTAAGTTGATCTTGATTTATGTTTCGGTTTTAAGGCTCAAAGATCGATATCACCTAAACACGTATGATGCAAATAATATGAAAAAATACCCTTTTTCATTTTGATGCAGGCTATCTAATATAAGGAAGAAATGAAAACATCGATGCAACAATAAAAAATGCAGAAAACAAGATATTCCTAACTAGATCTTTTGCTTTCATAGTTCCAATTCAGTTCAAAGAATTAAAAGAAACCAGACCATGCAATGTAATCTATGCATGATTCCCATAAGAACTATGCAAATGCAATCTATGCACAATTTCCTTTTAAAATGAATGAGGATGCATTTATAACCTTTCAACACTAAGCAATGTAATCTATGCTCAATGACAATCTCAACAAGAACTTTCCAATGCAATGTAAGCCAATGTAATTTTCATAATTAAACTTTGAGATGAAAGTTCAACAAATGAAAAATGAAATTATTTCTGGTTTCCAAAAGAACTAAAATCCTCATCAAATAGAGATGCAAGCATCAAAACAGTAAATTCAATTACTCAAAGAACCCAAGATGCACCTCAAGCTTGTTTTCACTACTTGATCATGAGATAGACTTTTGCAAACCACAAATAATCTAACAACAATAAATCAAAATTCCATGCACACAGAGTAGGAAAAAGACTCTAGAGATCAAGATATCCCAGAATTTCTGTAAAAAACCGTAAAAAATCTCACTTTTTTGGACCAGTGTTGCTTTACCAAGGAAAATTCGTTCTGATAAGGTCTCCAACGCTACTTTACCCAGCAAAAATTGTGTTGGAAACGCTCTTTTTATCAAAGAAAAATGTGATGTCCAAGAAACTAGACTAGCATGGGAAAACTTTGGGAACCAGGGTTTCAAGCACAACTCTACTCAGTAAAATCTGCATTGACAATGACTTTTTTCTCATAGAAAACATGTTGGTCGAGGAAAGATTAGGAAAATACAACTGTGTCTGAAAAAAAGATGCGTTGATCTAGGAATGCTTAGGAAAAGCAATCAGAGCTTAAGCAGGAGCCTAGACCTGAGACTCTAAAGAAAAAATGAAGCACTATGCAAACCGATAGATGCCCAAATAGACTCGGATCTCAAAGATCAGTAAAACAAATCATAAATCAACCCAGGAAAGGAAGGATAAGAGGCTAAATCTCCCCAGTGGAGTCGCCAATTCTGTTGTGAAGATAAATCCCCTCTGCGGAAAGAGGTGATCTCTTTAGCCCTACAGTGTGTCTAGAAACTTGTGAGACCTTCTAATGCAAGCTTCCATAACTAATATTCAAAATGAGACAAGAAATGAGATAGGGTTACTTTTCCTGATGATATACTTGAACACTTTGATGGTGGTCTTCATCCACGATCCCTTAGGCTCACTCCTTGCTACTGGTGGCACGTAAATACCCGTGGATGATCAAAAGGCAACAAAAAATGTAATCCAATACATAATAATCATCAAACATTAGCTATCTAGAAGATCAAGGAGTACTAGAATATTTGTGCAAATGATTAGACAAATATAGAAAGAAAACATCAGATGTTTTTATTAATAAATATAAAAAGAAGAGCTTACAACCCAGGCCTTGATGTTGGAGGCCTCCTTTTGGTGATGTCTAAGCCCTTCACCGAAGCTCTAAAGCATTCCTTCTCCTGAATAGCTTAAGTGTTATCAAAATACAAGAATGTAAAGGGAATGAATGATCAGACCATCCCAACAATGACCAACCAGTAGTGGAAAGATGGGGATAAATTTATAGGAAGGGACAAGAGGTTGGGAGCCCATGAAAGGAGGATGAAGGTCCACTTTCTAAGGGATAAACCCCCATTTATAAGATAAAATATCTAAAATCAGAGAGATCAACCCTATCACCACCAAATAATAACCAACCTGTTGCCCTGGAACTTCTAGAGGTCGAAGCTTCTCCTCCATTTGAGTGAATACTGGCAGAAAGAGATCCGATTTTCCCAGAAAAAATGGCACCGATAGTGCTAGGCCATAATTGTCAACCTGCCATCAACACGGTCAAGTTACTAGAGAAGACCCAAAAAATTAGGGTTTTGACTAAGCTTCTTGAGTGATCTTTCAAGGCAGCTTTCTTTGAGTCTTCATGGGATGTCTTTATGTATTTTTCCCAGGTGGATATACTGCACGGGATCTATCACATGCCACTTCAGGATCAGGGACAGGAAGTGAGTAGGGTGATAAATTATTGTGTAACAATATTCCACAAAATATTTCTTTGAGCAGAATGAGTAGGAATCTAAAATATTCCCTGGAAGTTGATTTTTCACCATGATATAATGATGCCACGTTTATAATCAAAAGAACTGTAATTTTGCAAGGAATATGTTGGTGTGGTCTGTTTCCCCATCCAAGTTGCAGAAATCCAAACGTCTAGCAGCAAGGAATATTTTCAAAATCTTGTGGAATCTTTAGATTCCCTTGGAGGTTGATTTTTGACAGAGGCAGAATGATATCAACTTTATAGTCATTTTTCACATAATTTCACTAGGAGCACAGTGGTGTGCTCAGAATCTTCATCCAACTAGAAAATTCTTCGGCCATCCTCAGGAAGAAATATTTGGGGGAATCTTCAAGATTCGTGAGGGTCCAAAAATTGATGGTTTCGAAAAGGGGAAAATTTTATAGTTGTTTGACATAATTTCATGCCATGAATTTAGCGGTGGTTTCTGTTTCAGTAGTTGAGATTTTCATATTTCTGACATCCTCGAAAGTGGAGGTATATGATGCAGTTATGTCATGATTTTCTTCTGATTTTGTGAGATGATTTCTTGTTGTCAAGATCCTTGTTACTATTATGTTGAAAGGATGCTTGTATGCCACGTCATGTGAGAATTGATTAACTTGTCATGTTGAAGGAAGGCCCATTTGAATCAGCGTTCCTATAGGGAGAACATCTCGTGGAGAGACATTCCACTCTAGTTGAGGGTATTTATCCTTGTAATGACAAAGAAAATATTATGTACATCATCATCATTTGCAACATTTAATGAAGGAGCCTCCCCACTCTTGACACCAGGGCCCGGAGACATAACCGAAAATGGGTGAACTCTATTATCAATGTGTATGTGTTCTTGATCTGATGATTGGTCATTATGTGTTCTCTTCTTTCAGTATGGACATGTGGTTGTTTTATAGTCTTTCATATGCAATTATTTAACATCATAGAAGTAAAATATCTTGGTTAATTATGGTAGCTGAAGAGATCTGGATCAATTTTGGTATCAAAGTGGTCTTCTCGCTAATGTAAATTGTGAGTGTGATTGATTTGACGTGCAACAAGAAGGGAAATGGAGAACAACAGATATATCTACTAGGACCTCCTCAATATGGAACACCTGGTAGCCATGATGTATGCAAATTATGATAATATGGAAAGAGAGGGACAAGAGAAGGAATAAGAAGAGAAAGATGCTCCATCCCCTTCTTCCAGTGATTGTTCATCTTCTTCATCATCTTATCATCATTCATATTAGGAGATCAATCAGAGCCTTCAAGCAGAGAATACTAAATTGAGGAGACTTCTACGAGAAGAAAAACAAAAGTGTAGACTGCAGCTTTAGCTACAAGTCCCGGAAGAGGCCTTGGAAGAGTTGAAGCATAACAAAAGCTTAGTAAAGCCATCATCACCTATTGTAGAATCGAAAACTGAGGTAAACAATTTTGATTGTTCTTCAGTTTCATTATCACATGACACTATTTATGTCGGGAACATGGAGGTACCCATTTTAGGAATTGGCATGAGAATCCTTACCAAGATGGGATATCAAGAAGGAGGACTTGGTGTTAATGGCCAAGGAATGAATCAGCCATTGGAGGTTTTAAAAATACCTAAATTTGTAGGTTTGGGGAACACTGAAGGAGAGTGCTCGAAGGCAAGCTCTCATCGCCACGGTTGCACCAGAGATATTCAAGAGAAGTATAAAAATTATTAGTATTCTAAAGTTCATTTTGATTACAGAAATGTTAAAGATGAACATAAATCATGGCATAGGAAACTATGTAGTTTTTTTGGTTTGCGTAACCATGTGATTGTTGATTACTAGAAGAGAATGGCAACAAGAAAGAGGATGAGGCGTGAAAGGCATTCTCCACATGAGGGAAAGATGTCGATTAAGCAGTTCTAGAGGAAGAAGACTTTTTGCAGTCATTGCAATAGAAGTGGACATCAAATAGCCACATCTTGGAGGCTCCACCCAGAGCAGAGTATAAAGGATAAAGCACCCATGCAGAAACCAACCGGTGAAGGTGTTCAGCAAGAAAATCCGCCACATTCATGGTGGTTCACTTTGTTGAGTAAGATATGGTTTTACTAGATATGGTATCTTGTCATGGCTGCATTTTGTAAATCATGTGTTGTGATTTAAAATGTAAAATTGATGATGTGTTTTCCATCGCTTATTAAAGAAACGATGATGTTTGGGACTTTTATTGATAACTGGGGTATTGAATTATGTTTTGATGTAAAATTAACCAAATATTGTGTCTTATAATGATCAGAGGCTCAGTATTTAGCTAAAAAATGAAAGTGCTTAGAAATTATTCAAACCAGAGCGACCGGATAGAGCTCATCACCAGGATTCCAACGCAACTCATTTCATCAAAATCTGAGTTCTTATGAGTAAGTTATGGTCTGTAGTTCATATTCCCAAATAGTTAAAAATTGTGCAGAACAGTGACAGACTGATGACTTGGAAGTCCAGTCAGCACCTCAGGAATATTTAGGGAATATTCTCCAAATTTCAGCCAATGACACTATGACAAGTGTCGAAATCTGATTCACCAATGTTGCTTGGGGAAGTTGAATTTTTCCTCCTAATCCTAAGTTTGGAATTATTCTATGGTGGATGAATTTTATTATGGTGGAATTTTTAGGCCAATGGGGAAGGGTCATGTGGTGCACAGGAGGATGCCACATGCTCCCCCCATGGCAATGTTGGATGGCATGATTTTTATGCAATGTCAAGTTGGGCGCACATATATATATTACTCCAAAGTTCGAAACCATAGTTATGGCATATATATATATTATTCGAACCATAGTCAAATTATATGTGCAATATATATTGACATATATATTTTATACCAAAGTTCATGGACCAAGGGTTATGCCATATAGTGTTAAAAAAAAATTATTTGGTGGGGATTGGGGTCGAACCCACGACCGGTGCCTACGGCACCACCACCTTACCACTATGCCCTCCACCGATTTCCTTAACCACTAAGGACTCTGCATTCATTTCAAGAGTATCATCGTAGAGTATGGGGGTTCGGAGGGGTTCAGACCCCTACCACATGACCGTGCATTGAAGACCAGGAGCCAAAGCATTATGACAAGAAGATTTAAGTGGAGATTTAAACGGGATTAACACGTATTTGATTACGTTAAACCATGGTTATACCATGATAATCCGAGATTTAAGGATAAGTGCGGGTTAGCGCTAAATGCGCTTTAACCCCACTTAATTACATTATTATCACTTAATTAAGTTCGGATTATGTTGGCAGAAAGTTTAGCGGACCCGCCAAATGCGGAGCAGCTCCACATTTAGTGAAGTTAACTAGCAGACTTCTAGAATTAGTGGAGAAAAACTAGGAAAAAATTGTTTTGCCATAACTGAGGTAATTTTCGACCAATTTTGGCTTAGGAAGAGTCATTCTTGGTAGATTTTGATGTTTTGGAGCCATTGGAGCAGGTTGCAGAGGCAACAGAAGACTGTAAATATTACTTTTACACAATTGATGCTAATACAAAGGCCCACACTATGAAGCTAGACCAAGGAGATGTAGCCCAAGAGGGATGAAATCCTTCATCAAAAACTTGTGTATTTGTCTCTGTTATTTGTGCTTGCTATGTTTTATTATGTTTTTGTTCAGCATTGAGTTTCCATGCTTTTAAATTCATGAAATACACTTAATATCATCAAGTTTAATGAATTGTCAATCATAAACACATGTATAAACCCTTGTATGATAAGAAAACCAAAGAACTTTCATGTTAATTCTGAAACTGATATTAGCTTGATTCATTGTAAAAAGTATTGGAGTCAACATCATTGCTTAATAAAATTATTATTCTATCATTGTTCATTTTGTGTTCTAATTATAAGTGATATTGACTGATAAAAATAAAATTGAAAAGAAATATTGATTCACCTCCCCCCCCCCTCCCTCTCATTATTTCCAACATTTGTAGCTATGTCAAGGAAGAAATGAAATCTTGGGATGTTTGAGTCTCGAAGAGATTTAAAAACAAAGTTGACATGTCTAAAATTCGATGTTATGAATGTAATTAATATGGGCACTACAAGAGGAATTTCCCTAAACTCAATAAGGGCAACAAGAAAAGGAAAGAAAGGAGTGAACCTCGTGTGACTGAAGAATTTTAGGAACCAAAAGAGAATAAAACAAAGTAGAAAGAAGTTAGATACCTCTACTAATAAATTTTTCTCACATATTAAGTTCATTTTTAGTCATGGTAGAAAGCATTACGGTTAAGATAAGATGCATTATAGAAATGATTGAGATGCGTTAAAATTGGCAACAAGGGCGAAATTCCTCCTCGGGATAGCTCATTTGATGGAGATGTTGTTTGCATTAAATTCCTCTTTTCGAGAGGACCAAAATTGATATAAAGATCATCTCATTCGGAAAAGGAAGTGTAATTTTGAATTTATGACCACACATGTGCAAATTGTTCAGGTCGACCTCAGCTAAATGTAGGCTCAAGAAGCCCAATGGACGTCTCTCTTAATCCACAACGAATTGTATAAATAATAGTGACGTCACACCTCAATTGGCATCATCATCACTCACACATTCTTCTTTCTTCATTAGATTGGTTCATACAACGATTGGGAAGCCTCTTTCTCTCACACGTGTGGCAAGGAGGAAGAAATCTTCTGAGCATAAATTGCAAGCTAAATTTCAGACTTTTGGGACAATTTGAGAAACATTGACCGAGGTGCTCTTGACCAAGTTTTACTGCGGTTTTTTGGTAAAAATCCTCTTTTCTAAGTCCACATTGTTGGGCACAAAAATTGAGGATCTTTGGGCTGTTTGACCTGCATTGACCACAGTCTTATTTCACTGCAAAGTTGACTACAAGCTTAACGAGTTTGACCATAATTTGTGTGATTGTTTTGGGTTGAAATTGACCTTTGCTAGAGTTTGAGTTTTATTTCCTTTGACTGAGCTTCAAAGGAGGTGTTTGACTGTTGTTTTGACCAATGTTGATTTTCTGGTTAGGGTTGAAGTTTGACTGCAAAATTTGACAGGGTGGATTTGACTTTGATTTGGGAAAGTCAATATGATTTTTGTACTCTCTCTCTATGTTGAACTTTTGAATAATAATAAGAAGAATTGATCAAAGGGTTTTCCCCACATTGGCGTTTTTCCCTGACATCTGCCAAATCTAGTGTTCTCTTGTCTTGGCTTGTCTTTTTCTTTTTGTTTTATGTTCTATCCGCATTCAATGTCAATGTGATTTATCGTTAATGTGATTTCTACTTGAAATAATTGGAAATTGTCAATGGGTTGCTAAATAAACATTGAAGTAAATTGTATTAAGCATAGAACATACCATTGTTAATTAAAATTAGCAATGGTATCAGAGCTCAGGTAAAGACAAATCCCAAGCAAGAGAGAGAAAATAAATCACTAAGATCTATTAGACAAGGACAAAGCCTCATTGGCTTCTGTTAGCACTGTTCTTTGCTAAGTCATGAGTCCATCCCATAGTTTTATTTTTGGGATTAAACTTCAAAAAAATTTGAAATTAAAAAAAAAAAATCGGTCGCTACCGGAATTTCTAGAAGCACTAGTTTTAACCCTTTCAGACATTCCGTTATTTTCCAATTTCTATATTTTTTATTTTTATTCCGATGCTGCCAGAATTTCCGAAAGCATACTATGTTTTTAAAATAAAACGAAAAATAGAATCCACTTAAGTTATACCACATGTCATAGTGTTAATACGCCTCAAATCTTTTTTAATATTTTTAGATCTAATGATAGGTGTCGTATTATAGTCAGTTAGCTAAATTAAGTCATTATATACATTGAGCCACATGTGTCATACATAGTTATGGACTGAACCGTTACCTGTCATGCATGTCAACGCCAATTCAGCCATCCATGTATCTAGGTAAGTGTTTTTCTAAATCAATGAGATCGTGATTACCACATTACATGCCATAACTGTTTGGTTGACTGCACAGCAGTGCTGCCGGAAATTCCATCCTATCAATAGCAAATACTGCAGAGGTGAATGAAAGTCATAGACACACTTTCCATAAGCCATATAGAGCTCTCATATGGAAAACGCAGCCAAATGAAGGTGGTGACGGTGTGTCACATGGTGCACATCATGGTGAAGAATATTTTCAATGATGGAGGATGATTTGCATGGGGTGATGGACCAAGTTTTAGTTTTGAAACCACCTAAAAAAAAGGAATTTTGCCTTTCGAAGTTTTAGTTGTAGGGATTTTAATTTGCTGAGAGTCATAGTTCAAGAAGGATTATGTATTTCAGACAAGATTCCAGAGGTGAATACAAGCCACACCTGTAAGGTAAAACTCCCCTTACTTTTCCACCTATCAGCTGCAGGAGACATAGGAATTTATTTTTCCAAAGATGACTAAAACATGTGGTAAGATAAATAGAATAGAACCACAAGGTGCATATTTGGTTGTTGCCAATTCAAGGATAAGAAGTTTGTTTATCCAATCAGGTGGTATCCTTTTGTACCAGGTTATGGAGCTCTCACTCAGGAGTAGCCCTAGAGTTTGCTAACTCTTTTAATGGACAGAAAGCTACAATTGATGGCCTCACTTTGCAGGTTTCTGAAGACTCCATTGTTGAAGCCTTTAACCTTCCACGAGAAGGAGAAATGTGTTTCAAAGGATAAGTTATTACAGGAGGTGATCTCAACAGCTTCCTCAAATATGCTCACAGAGATCCAAATTGAGCAAAGGGAATTCCAAGAAGCTACCTTAAGAATCACTGGGCAGAAGCTATCAAGCTTATCAAGATATACCTCACATGTGAAAGGAGGTATGCAGTTGTATTCCTCTATCACATGAGGCTTCTTTTTCATATTGCAGGGATGAAGACATTGAAACTGCTATTTTTCTTCTTGAAAATCCAGACCAATATGTCAGCAAGGGTTCATACCCACACTGATGTTTCTGAATATAGCTTGTATCATCAAGATTTGATCAAAGTTCTAGTTGAAGAAGAGTTTGGAAAGAGAAACCAGAGTTGGGATCACTTTTTATTCTACAGGGCAGGCCAACTTGCACCTACACCTCCAGTTCCACAACAAAATCCTCAACTTACAAAG
The DNA here is from genome assembly GCA_034641835.2 of Pinus albicaulis. NCBI lineage: Eukaryota > Viridiplantae > Streptophyta > Pinopsida > Pinales > Pinaceae > Pinus > Pinus albicaulis. The sequence continues at coordinate 1,623,355,744 of CM076570.1, read as the reverse complement.
AGAATAACAAAGAGAAAGGCCCAAAAATAAAACATTCATAAGAAGGCCAAAGGTAAAAAAGAGAAGGTTTCTACAATCAAGGTTGAAAGAAAGGTGGAAAAAGGAGAGAGATCCTCAGCAATAAAACACAAGTCCATGAAAATAGTACCCCTTATTCCTCCATTTCCTAATGTCTACACTAGATCCATAAGAGGAAGTTTTGCAACAGCAGATAAATCAAAAGCATAGGTGCTACCAGAAATTTCGAAAGCATATATTCTAAAAAAGTTGCAAAAAGAGTATGAGCCTACACCATCAGATGAAGAACTCCTCAAGGATGTTGGATATGACATCTACAGTAATTAGAAGAAAGAAGAATCTAAACCTATTGCTAGCACCAGAAAGAGGCATATCAGATACATCAATATGTTTAGGCTTAAATCCAAGGCTCTACATAATCCAATCCTAATGACAGAGGTTATTCACATTGAAGGTAAATTTGAAGGTTCAAAAACAGAAAAATCCATGAAGAACATCAAGAACCCAACCCCTTCAGAACAACACTCAGATCCCTCAAAGAGAATAAAAACACAAAGGGGTTCTAAGGATGATAAAGACCTTGTCAAGGAGGCAACTACAAGAGAAAACAAATCCAGAACATCAGTTGCTGACAGCAAAACTGACTTAGATAAATTGGATGAAGCTATAGCACACATAGAGGAAAGGTAAAAAGGTTTTTGGTACTAATTCCTTTTTCTTATCAGTCACAATTTTGAACAGCAACCTAGGTGTCATAGAATACAAGTTAGCACAAAATTTTCAGCATTTTCTGTGTATTTTTTAAAAAGAAACAGGACGTTACCGGAATTTCCGGTAGCATTCCATATTTTGCGCAGTTAAAGGTTTTTACCGGAATTTTTGTTAGCACCTGTTTTAACTGATTTTGACACATGTCAGCAAATTTTTCTAAGCCAGTTAAGGATGGATAAGAACCCATAACCAAATGGATAATACAAGTGATGGTAAGAGGTGGTTATGAGGTTGTTGGAGTTCTTATTAAATGGAACTACAGGGTTATTAAAGACCCAAGACACAAGGAGATAATTCAGCAGGAAAAAGGGCAGCATGACAGCACATTCAGCATTCCAGCCCAAAATTATTCTCTTCTTCTTTCTCCATCTATCCTTTCTGTTAGATTTCGATGAGATAAGGTTGTAATGTCTTTTGACACCTATTTTATGTTAGAATTAATGTTTCCTTCTTTTTAAAATATATCAAGTTGGTTCCTCTCTCTATATATATACCACTTGTAAATATTATTTCCAGGTTGGATGTTAGTCTACCCGAAGACTAAATATAATAAAAAAACCTTTTTGCTTCATGTTGGAGGATTTCGTGACTCAAGGAACATCTAATGTGTGGTGTGTATATTTTCTTTGTTAATTTCTTCTAAAATATGAATTGCAACAACTAGTAAGGTGTGAGTGATAAGTTGTTAAAGGATTTAACAGTAAGTTATCTGCTTTCAGTTTTCTGCAAGTTATATGTGTTTTATAGAACATGTCAGTGAAGATTTCATAAAGGATTTGTGGAATACTTTATACATGAAATCTATTATATGAATGTTTTTTGCTTTGCATAAACTGATTTTACGTAAAGATCCATCATCATAGTTATGTGACCGATTTAGGATAGGAATATTTCCTGAAATAGGTACCAGCTATCCATCTTCTTCCATTAGTTAAAATATGCTCCCTATACTACCTTTCACCCACAAAATTTATACTTGCCATAGCTTTCCAAATGCATGAAATTCTTAAAGAACATAAAATCATTTCAAAATATTTTAGAAACCATCCCACCACACAAACAACCCCTTTAAAAAAATTGAAATGAACTATGATGTGTAAGGCTTACTCCTTATACAGTCAAGGAATGACTTCTTATGCTAACAACTTCTACATCTTAGTTCAAATTTGAGGCTAAGCTTAATGATAAATATGACTATCATGCATGGAATATTTCTTTGGACTTGACTTTGGAAGAAAATGATGTTACAGAATATGTGCAGGTAAATTTCTAGATCCTCCTTCAAATGCATTGGCTGCTACTAAGACAAAGTATAAGAAATGTGAGGTCAAAGCTAAGAAGATCATCAGAGACTCCATTCAAGAACATTTGGTTGCTTACATTTCTAATTTAGGAACATCTAAGGAGATGTATGACAAGTTGGTTGGGATGTTCAAAGCAAACAATGCAAATCAAATCCTCTTTCTCAAGAACAAGTTGAAGGACATGGGAGTCTATGTAATCCTATTGCATGAGGATTTTCGAAATCAAGAATGATCTTCTATCCATTGGGGAAGTTGTTTTTGATAGGGACCTGTTGTAGCCGCTACAACACCACCCAAAATTTTGGGTATATTTAAAATTTTGGGTTCCCCCTCTGCTCGCTTAGGCGTTGGAGTCTTTAACCTGATCTGCAATCGACTACATCCCAGTGACCTATTCCCAACCCCTCATGAGTTGTCTCGCCATCATGATCATATGTCCTTATTGCAATCACGCCATATGTGGGGAGGATCATCCATCATGCGCCCGAACACTCTTGTCGCAGTCACGCCATATGTAATAAGATTGACATGCATATGTTTGAATAAAAACCTGTCTTGTATCGATCGTTAATAGCTCCCTCGCCATGGGTCATTAAGCAAGTTGTTTGAATACCTCTCTTATGCTCATTGGTCTCATATGTTTTATCTAGGGACACCTTTCGCGAAGAATAACTATGAACTAATTAATGTGATGTGTTTATGCAGGTCAATCCCCGACAAATAAACTCATCAATGATTGTCATGGCACTGAGGGAATAAGATTAAGCTCAATGACAAGGATGCACCCACAAGTGTGATGAAAGAGCAAGTTAACATTTTCAGAGGGATGATGATGTGTCGTGTGTTCATTCACTCAAAGAAACAAGGAGGCACTGGGCACCAGGAAAATCTTATGATAAACCCGTTGATATTAAAAGATAAGGGTTTCTCGCGTCATTAACGGAGGTGCCATCTCAAGAACGCACATTTTGATGTTGGCAAGACAATGACACAGCAAAAGGGGTTTCTTCTATCTTCCGCAGTTGAATGAAATGGTTCACGAGTTTGAAATGCGTCTTGATAAACATCGAAGAGGTCATCACTGTCAATTTGGTGATTCAGTTTGAATTTTCTCCTTTCAGTACCTCCTCATCCATCAAAGTACAGAGGTAGAGATGATTGTTCAGGAAATGGGTGCATTAATAGTGTTGGCGCAATTTCAAATATCTAAATGTACCTTTGAGAAGCAAGTTATTGTCAGACCCCAAGCTACAAGGCAGGCGCCAATGTGTGGACCAAAGTTATGGTTTAGTACGATCAAACCAAGGCAAAATCCATGTGGTTTCAAGGCCATAAGAAATTGCGGGGCAAAACCAAGGCATAACATTATAAATGGCGCGCAGGCGAGGGATCAAAGTTGTGTTGTATATTTATGCCAAGGGGCAAATACATATGATTTTTTTAATCCATTCGAGGCAGATATATATAAGATGGTCAACTTTAAAGATTGAAATGGTGGAATGAAACCAATGTCTACGTTGCATGACTTATATATGAACGAACTTTTTCCACGCCGAAGTCTACGTATTAGGTGAATATATAATGGTCGTGTTTTATTTTGAAAACGTGGAGCGATGTGCAAGAGTTGTATTCATTGGGGCGGAGTTTTATTCTTTGGAGAAGACATAAATATTTGGTCAAAGGCGTTTTTGATGTCAAACATTCGATGGCATATACATATAATGGCCAAAGTTTATTTGGGAGCAGAATGGTCCAACAGTGCTGCATGGATTCAAACGTGCAATATTTACGTTGCATGTAATGGTCAACTTTGAAACTCAGCGCAGGATGACATGGACACGTTGCATGCGGCGCAAATGCTCGATGGTAGGTTCGACTTATGTAAAGGCTTAAGGACAAATATATATTTACAACGGTCAGCTTCAACGACTAAGGTGCAAGCGATCAAAACCATATGATAAACTCATGACAACAGGGCTCAAACAATTATGTGGTACAGTTTCGACTTACGATTAAAATGTTTTGAGCATATATAATGGTCAAAGGTTATTGTTGAAACATGGAGCGGGGTGTTATAATAAACATATGGTGGCACGTTATAATGTGATGGATGATAATATACAACCATGCTTCGAGCATTATGTTGGAGGAGCGAGATCACATCAAGTAAATGAAGGGATTACAAATAAGCTAAAAGTTCGAAGGCGTTTTCAACTTATGATATGAAGCGGACAGTTATAATCCACGTGGACCAGGCGTAGATGATGGTTAACCTTAGTTGGAAACTCGGCGCAGAACCACACAGACATGATGCATGGAGCCCAACATTTTCCATTTACGTTGCATGGAGCCAAACTTACCGTTGAAACAATATATATACGTTGCAGTCAGCCTTTCAACGTGGGGCAGAGCCACCTCGCCACATACAGCTAGAGGCCAGCATGCCGACGGTGGAGTTCTCACTACAGTGAAACGTGGCAACGTGATTGTAATACGTTGATTGGTCTGCACGAATGAAATTTTGGATGCGTTTACCCCAAGTCTGCATGGAAACTGTCATGGACAGACCATGCAGTGCTGAAATAGAATCCCAGTGATTTTTGCTACCTTCTGTAACCCGAACAGAAATATTCCAGGAGAAAATCACTCCTTAAATCCGCTGCACTGGTCACTTTTAGAAAGACGTTATCTCTGCAGATTCGCTGGGATCTAATTTTTCAATGTTGCCATTACTGACAACGTCTAGCTGTCTCCACAGAGCTAATTTTCGATGGCGTTTTCCCTGTACTCTGTCCCAACGCACTAAGAAACCTAATCATCACATCCCACGCGATTTCATTCAGCGCATTTTCCATTTGCAGGCTCATGCCGGATTGAGCTTCTCACCATGGAAGCGGAATGACGATAATCGAGTGTTGCACCAGAACAAGCCACGGTAAAAGAGACAGGTCGATGCATCTGTTTGCATGCGGGTTAAGATGAAAGAGATGGTGATGAGACTACAACGCATCGTTGGACAAAAAAGCGAAAGCGGAGTGCTCGAATTGCAAAGGAGTTCCACGATAGGTGCTGAAACGCACCACTCCAAATGTTGAAATGACAAGGAGGAGCTCACAACTGTCCAGAGGTCGCAGAGTCACCCCAAAATGCAACCTCCCTCAGATGGCAAACGCCCACGCCCATCTGAACATAGAGCTACATTCTTGAAACGCGTATTGGGCATCTTTTTATGAGTAGCTGGCTGCGATGTGGTAAAAGGTGAAATGAACCTGAAAGGCGCCCATATAGCATGTAGAAACCCCAGCTCAACAAACAGATAATTTCAAGCTGGATGCAACAATGGAAGTTCGTCCTCTCTACAGCAAAGCGGGTGATATTAAACACTTAGAAGCCACATTCTGATTTACTCATGGTGGTGTACCTGGAGACAATCTGAGGAAGCCTCTTGCTCTGCAATACCCACTTTATCTAGGACCATACAGGGGGCCAAGCTGATCTTTAAAATCTTCTGGTTTTATGTGCCAATATACCTTTATGCATCTAGATTATTATCATTCACTTAATTTTTATCAACATGCATAAAATGTTGTATGAGTAAGGGCGATTTAACAGTCACACGTGGTGATTTAATTCGCATATGCAACGATTATATGAAAAGATACGATTGTTAATGGTTGTCTTGCGAGGTAATACTTCCCAAGAGTGGAATGCCATCAAATTAAGAAGGCTGAACTCCACTCCATAGGTGCGAAGGCTGTGTTTCCAAGACCCAGCCTCGGAACCCTAGTATTATGTGGATGATCAACATCCTTAGGCGGATCAAAAGGCTGCTTCCACGCATGGCGAGGGCTAAGGCTGGCCCCGGAAGAACAAGGTTACGAAAACGCTGAAAGAGAAATGCAGAAGGGAGGACCGAAGGTCGCAAGGCCGTATCTATTTGCTTTTTCGCCTTTTGCGACCCCGCGACCCAGCGACCTAGTCGCAAGGTCGCAAGGTCGCATCTCTTTGGCTTTTCCGTCTTTTGCGACCTTGCGACCCAGCGACCTAGTCGCAAGGTCGCAAGGTCGCATCTCTTCGATTTTTCGCCTTTTGCGACCCCGCGACCTAGCGACCTAGTCGCAAGGTCGCAAGGTCGCATCTCTTCGATTTTTCGCCTTTTACGATCCTGCAACCCAGCGACCTAGTCGCAAGGTCGCAAGGTCGCATCTCTTCGATTTTTCGCCTTTTGCGACCCCGCGACCCAGCGACCTAGTCACAAGGTCGCAAGGTCACATATTTTCGGTTTTCCCTTTTTGCGACCCCGCGACCCAGCGACCTAGTCGCAAGGTCGCAAGGTCGCATACCTTCGGTTTGTCCACCTTTGCGACCTTGCGACTCAGCGACCTAGTCGCAAAGTCGCAAGGTCGCATTCTCTCATTTTCTTACACCTTGCGACCCCGCGACCCAGTAAAGTCGCAGGTCGCAATAGCAGCCAGGTCGCAGGTCGCAACAGCGGCCCAGGTCGCAGGTCGCAAAAGGAATGGGTCGCAGGGCAACCCAACGATCAAGAAGGTGAACAGTCAAGGAAGCCCAATGGGCAGTTTTGGTATTATAAATACTCCTACGGGAGCTTGTAACAAGGGGCTTTTTCTTTTTGGAAGACTCAAGAGCTACATTGTATTGTATTGACAGACCATATTCTTAAGCATATGAATACGAGTACTTGCTAAAACCCCTTTGTCGGATGATGTATTTTGCTGTGACAGCACTATGTGTATTTCTTGAACAGTTTCAGAACATCCTTTGATTAATGAAACTGCATTTCTAATGACATCATTTATGCATCATGTTTATCTATGCTTGTGTTAATGATGTTCAGTCTTATCGCTTTCTAAATGGATGTTAATACCTTTGTCTATTAGCATTTCGTTTTATCTTTCAGAAGTAAGGAGGAATCTTGCCATTAAAAACTATTTCTTCTGTGGTAAGATGCCCTGCGAGCATGACCCCAAAGACGTGCCGTTAACTGCATCTCTTCGGGCGTATGTGTTTGATTCATTCTCTTGCTACGCATAGTGTTGTAGACATGATCCATGCATCAATCATGTATTTCGTATCCTATGAATAAGTGTGTGTCCGCAGGTTTAATCAAGTTCTTTTGAGACCAAAAGGGAAGGCGTCTTAAGCGGTAACCGGACCCACACCCCGGATGGGATCCCTACTCCAAACGGTTTAAGGTCTAATTGGGACTTTTTTTACCGGGGAGATCCCCTACTGTTGGCTGGACAAATTTTCCCGTCAACAGATTTTGCGCTAGAAGGAGGGCCTGAACCTCCGACCATATGGTTAACGAGAAGGGGGGCCAGATGACAAGCTGAGCCTTTAGACCCTGCAGTTAATCTCATAGTTGTAATGGCTCGTTCCCAAATCATTCTCCCGAGATGTTTGTCGGAGTTTTATGAACCTGGATACTTCATCCCCGATAAACTTATGTATCACTTGTCCCAGTTAAAATTTGATGGTGAAAATGGGGTGTCCATAACCCAACACTGTTCAGATTTTTGTGACTTTGGTGAGTGCTATGAAATTGACGATGAGGGTTTGTTTTCTTTTCTTTTCTTCCTCACTCTCAAAGTTCGCGCTAAGCAATGGTGCTGCACATTGCCGGAAGCTTCCATCCACTCGTTTGAACAACTCGCCAGTGAATTACAGCAAGCTTTTCACATGTATGATTTTCATAATGTTTTACTAAAGATAAATGACATCAGAATGGAACCTCAGGAATCTTTAGATGAGTTCTCTATCAGATTCGTTCATTATTGTTTTGAGTTCCCTGAAAAGGATGTCGATTGGAGGTTGTTAAGAGAACAGTTTGCGTATGCGATTCTCGTTTCCCTTGAACCATTTCAGTTAGCAACCCGACCTGAGCCTAGTGTTCCCTATGACAACCCGCAAGTCAATGGTTGTTCTGACCATGAGTCTTTCACGTACCATGTCGAATCTGAACATCTCAGTGGCTCGTTATCTCTTTTGGCTCATGAAACCTACCCCGAGCCCACTCGATGCCTCCCTGGACTTAGTCCTAAATCTGGTTCACATTCAGATTATCAATCTGGTTCACATTCAGATGATGAATCTAGTTCACATTCAGATTATGAATCTGGTTCATATTTGGATTATGCATCTGGTTCAGATTCGGATGACGAATCTGGTTCACATTCAGATTATGAATCTGGTTCAGATTCGGATTATAAATCTGGTTCACATACATATTATGAATCGACTCCTACCCCGCATAAAGTTTATTCCCTTACAAGGCCTGTCAAATCATTGTGTCCTCTAAATGACACGGATGTGCGTGTTGAAAAGCCTCGTATGGTTAACGCCCCTGTGATTCAATCTTTTCGTTCATTATTTCCTAGTTTGTTTCTCGATCCCGCCACACCAGCAATTTCTTCGAGACATTCAAAACTGCCTTATACTGGTATTGGTGACAATCATAAGCGCGCAGATGGCGTTTCTCAGTCACAGTCCAAAATCGATGAATCTTTTAAATCTGATTTTTCTCACTTGGGATCTTTAGACAGCCATAGGAGTGATTCCCCGTCTGAAAAACTTCAAGATGTTCCCTCTATCGATCCATCCCAGTTGGTAAACCCCAGGGAGCCTAACTTGCTAGGTACCGAACTTGACCAAATCGATGGTTGTAGCGATCACTCCTTATCTGAAAACATATTCAATCATACCGCTGACGACCGTCACTCAAATCTCTTTGCTGACCATACGAAGACACCTGAATTCGATGATTCGCTTTCGGAAGATTCAAATACCCACCAGAAAATTGAAACGCGACAGCTTCCGTCGAACGTTTCTGAAATGACCATTCCCCAGTACCATGCTCCTTCCAGCATAAACACGTCGAATTCACCCCATCCTGGCAAATCCGGAGAATCCGACATTTTGGATTATCAATCTGTCAGTGCGCAAACATTCGACCAAATTGATACAAAGCCCACTGACATCTTTCAAATCACTACAATTGATGGTCACGCCCATTCGCCTGTCAATCTCACCACGCAGTCAAAGTTGGAAAGCCCCTTGCTCGAAGGTCTAGAGTTTGTTCAAGGCAGTGAGGAATTTCAGGCTCCTTTAAACGTGGATTCAGATCCCCATACCATTAACCAAACCCAGGAGCAACCCCGGACTAGGGTTTTCGAAACTAGAATTTCTACGCTTGTATGTGCATGCATCTATAATTCACCTGGCACTTGCGTATTGTTTCCATTCCATAAAACTGATGGTCCTCAACACCATGATGAGATTGTCGATCAACTCAACCGACCCCATTCGGTGAATGTGCTTACAAATAGGAATTGGCTTACCCATCACCCCTCAAATCCAGGATCATGCATGAATGATTTTATGTCATTTATCCATAATGTTGAGCTTCAAGAACATACTGCTGGTTATCAAGATAAGAATGGGATTCAGCTTGCACAGTCTGTTCTGGCATGTTCTTTGGTAAGTATCTCTGATCATCTTACCGTGGCACCTACTCCTCAGGTAAGTTTTGTTGCTGCTGCACTTCTATGGATACTAGCTCTGATCCTGATCATTGTTGCTCTTGCAGGTCAGGAACTAATGCAGTGGCTGCACTGGAAAACTGATTTTACCTAACCCGACCACATCATTGGTTAAACTAGGGTTTAGGTGTAGGCTAGCTAGGACCTGCAATAAAAATTTTAGTTCAAAGTTAATTAGGTTTACTTGCAAAATTTTTACTTCATAGTTTAAAAGTGTGTTTGTTGTTTCTATTTACGATTAATATTTTAGACATCATCATGTTAAAAGTATTTTCCTTTCAATTCCTTTTCAGTTGCTTGTTGTTGCATAAATAATCACTGCTTGTATTTGCACTTACAATTGTTTGATCGCTCTCGCACATGGCGTTGCATTGCACCTTGAGCCTTGCTTATTACATCGTGTCGTACTTTCTCTCCCTCACATCATTTTTGTCATATCGCCTGCCACTTCATGAGCCCTCATTGCAACCCTATCACCTTGCAGTTTTGTTTTTCCCCGATTGCTGAAACAGTAACCCCATTGTTTTGCGTGAGGTTGCGGTGGCTATCCCAAGAGGCAGCTTTCTCTTAGGACCAGTCATCAAAGTGCTTTCTCAACAAGATGCCTATGAGTCTAAACTTATTATCTGGGGAGATACGAGCCGGTTGTTTGTGGGAGACCTATGAGTTTGAAATGGCCCATACCCGTAAGCCTAAGCCTTGTGCCTGGCATAGTCTTGGACATTTTAATGCGTTGTTCTGCACGCTGCGCCTATTATGGTGGATGGGATGTGAAGGTTTGGCACGAGGGAAAACCCAAATCAGGATATCTTTCAGTTTCTGTAAAACAAGAGACAACCTCTCATGCTCATAAAATAAGTCGGGATCCCTCATCCGCCCATGAAAAATAAGTGCCACGAGCACATGAAAATAAGTGTTACAAGCACATGAAACAAATAAGGGTAAAGGATCGAGAAAGGCTTCCTGCGCAGAGAGGTAATGCAATGACTCTGCCGGGGTACTGACCAGGCTCGCTGGCAGCGGAGCAACGTTTGTGATTTCTTGAAGTGACTCTGCCAGGGTACTGTCCAGGCCTGCTGGCAGCGGAGCAACACCAGAAACTTACTTTAAAAAATCCTGAAAATAATAAGTCCACTGCTTTGCTCTTCACATCATCAACAAGCTAGTGGCGTCTGTGAGCTTTCTCTTTGATGTGTTTCTGATTAACGGGACTTATTTGAGGCACAAGGATTAGGCATACCTGTAAAGGGCCAAAGTAATACAAAGGGTACCCACGGAACTGGTTCAATATTCCCTTGCATCATTATCCTGACTCAGACTATTGTGGTGGTATTGACAAAGATGCTGGATTCTACCAGTGGCTCGCCATTTGTTGTAGCCGCTACAACACCACCCAAAATTTTGGGTATATTTAAAATTTCGGGTTCCCCCTCTACTCACCTAGGCGTTAAAGTCTTTTGCCTGACCTGCAGTCAATGACATCCCGTGACCTATCCCCAACCCCTAATGATTTGTCTCGCAATAATGATCAGATGCCCTTATTGCAATCATGCCATATGTGGGGAGGATCATCCAGCGTGCACCCGAACACTCTTGTCGCAGTAACGGCATATGTAATAAGATTGACATGCATATGTTTGAATAGAAACCTGTCTTGTATCGATCATTAATAGCTCCCTCGCCATGGGTCATTAAGCAAGTTGTTTGAATACCTCTCTTATGCTAATTGGTCTCATATGTTTTATCTAGGGACACCTTTCGTGAAGAATAACTATGAACTAATTAATGTGATGTGTTTATGCAGGTCAATCCCTGACAAATAAACTCATCAATGATTTTCATGGCACTGAGGGAATAAGATTAAGCTCAATGACAAGGATGCACCCACAAGTGTGGTGAAAGAGCAAGTTAACATGTTCAGAGGGATGATGATGTGTCGTGTGTTCATTCCCTCAAAGAAACAAGGAGGCACTGGGCACCAGGAAAATCTTATTGATAACACCGTTGATATTAAAAGATAAGGGTTTCTCGCGTCATTAACGGAGGTGCCATCTCAAGAACGCACATTTTGATGTTGGCAAGACAATGATGCAGCAAAAGGGGTTTCTTCTATCTTCCGCAGTTGAATAAAATGGTTCACGAGTTTGAAATGCGCCTTGATAAGCATCGAAGAGGTCATCACTATCAATTTGGTGATTCAATTTGAATTTTCTCCTTTCAGTACCTCCTCATCCATCGAAGTACAGAGGTAGAGATGATTGTTCAGAAAATGGGTGCATTAATAGTGTTGGCGCAATTTCAAATATCTAAAGGTACCTTTGAGAAGAAAGTTGTTGTCAGACCCCAAGCTACAAGGCAGGCGCCAATGTGTGGACCAAAGTTATGGTTTAGTATGATCAAACCAAGGCAAAATCCATGTGGTTTCAAGGCCATAAGAAATTGTGGGGCAAAACCAAGGCATAACATTATAAAAGGCGCGCAGGCGAGGGATCAAAGTTGCGTTGTATATTTATGCCAAGGGGCAAATACATATGATTTTTTTTAATCCATTCGAGGCAGATATATATAAGATGGTCAACTTTAAAGATTGAAATGGTGGAACGAAACCAATGTCTACGTTGCATGACTTATATATGAACGAACTTTTTCCACGCCGAAGTCTACGTATTAGGTGAATATATAATGGTCGTGTTTTATTTTGAAAACGTGGAGCGATGTGCAAGAGTTGTATTCATTGGGGCGGAGTTTTATTCTTTGGAGAAGACATAAATATTTGGTCAAAGGCATTTTTGATGTCAAACATTCGATGGCATATACATATAATGGCCAAAGTTTATTTGGGAGCAGAATGGTCCAACGGTGCTGCATGGATTCAAACGTGCAATATTTACGTTGCATGTAATGGTCAACTTTGAAACTCAGCGCAGGATGACATGGACACGTTGCATGCGGCGCAAATGCTCGATGGTAGGTTCGACTTACGTAAAGGCTTAAGGACAAATATATATTTACAACGGTCAGCTTCAATGACTAAGGTGCAAGCGATCAGAACCATATGATAAACTCATGACAACAGGGCTCAAACAATTCTGTGGTATAGTTTCGACTTACGATTAAAATGTTTTGAGCATATATAATGGTCAAAGGTTATTGTTGAAACATGGAGCGGGGAGTTATAATAAACATATGGTGGCACGTTATAATGTGATGGATGATAATATACGACCATGCTTCGAGCGTTATGTTGGAGGAGCGAGATCACATCAAGTAAACGAAGGGATTACAAATAAGCTAAAAGTTCGAAGGCGTTTTCAACTTATGATATGAAGCGGACAGTTATAATCCACGTGGACCAGGCGTAGATGACGGTCAACCTTAGTTGGAAACTCGGCGCAGAACCACACAAACACGATGCATGGAGCCCAACATTCGCCATTTACGTTGCATGGAGCCAAACTTACCGTTGAAACAATATATATACGTTGCAGTCAGCCTTTCAACGTGGGGCAGAGCCACCTTGCCACATACAGCTAGAGGCCAGCATGCCGACGGTGGAGTTCTCACTATAGTGAAACGTGGCAACGTGATTGTAATACGTTGATTGGTCTGCACGAATGAAATTTTGGATGCGTTTATCCCCAAGTCTGCATGGCAACTGTCATGGACAGACCATGCAGTGCTGAAATAGAATCCCAATGATTTTTGCTGCCTTCTGTAACCCGAACGGAAATATTCCAGGAGAAAATCACTCCTTAAATCCGCTGCACTGGTCACTTTTAGAAAGACGTTATCTCTGCAGATTCGCTGGGATCTAATTTTTCAATGTTGCCATTACTGACAACGTCTAGCTGTCTCCACAGAGCTAATTTTCGATGGTGTTTTCCCTGTACTCTGTCCCAACGCACTAAGAAACCTAATCATCACATCCCACGCGATTTCATTCAGCGCATTTTCCATTTGCAGGCTCATGCCGGATTGAGCTTCTCACCATGGAAGCGGAATGACGATAATCGAGTGTTGCACCAGAACGAGCCACGGTAAAAGAGACAGGTCGATGCATCTGTTTGCATGCAGGTTAAGATGAAAGAGATGGTGATGAGACTACAACGCATCGTTGGACAGAAAAGCGAAAGCGAAGTGCTCGAATTGCAGAGGAGTTCCACGATAGGTGCTGAAACGCACCACTCCAAATGTTGAAATGACAAGGAGGAGCTCACAACTGTCTAGAGGTCGCAGAGTCGCCCCAAAATGCAACCTCCCTCATATGGAAAACGCCCACGCCCATCTGAACATAGAGCTGCATTCTTGAAACGCGTATTGGGCATCTTTTTATGAGTAGCTGGCTGCGATGTGGTAAAAGGTGAAATGAACTTGAAAGGCGCCCATATAGCATGTAGAAACCCCAGCTCAACAAACAGATAATTTCAAGCTGGATGCAACAATGGAATTTCGTCCTCTCTACAGCAAAGCGGGTGATATTAAACACTTAGCAGCCACATTTTGATTTACTCATGGTGGTGTACCTGGAGACAATCTGAGGAAGCCTCTTGCTCTGCAATACCCACTTTATCTAGGACCATACAGGGGGCCAAGATGATCCTTAAAATCTCCTGGTTTTATATGCCAATATACCTTTTATGCATCTACGTTGATATATTCATAATTTCCTCAACATGTATAAAATATTTGTATGAGTAAGGCTAATTTAACAGGTCACACGTGGCTGATTTAATTCGCATATCTGCAGATTATATGAAAAGATAATGATCCACTCTGTTGTCTTGCAGGTAATACAAGGAAACAGAAATGCCCATCCAAATTAAGAAGACTGCGAACTCCCTCCTGAGGATGCGAAGCTGTGTTTCAAATCAACCTCAGAACCTAGTATTATGTGGATGATCAACATCACCGGCAGATCAAAGCTGCTTTCACGCATGGTGAGGGCTAAGGCTGGCCCCGGAAGAACAAGGTTACGAAAACGCTAAAAGAGAAATGCAGAAGGGAGGACCGAAGGTCGCAAGGCCGTATCTCTTTGCTTTTTCACCTTTTGCGACCCCGCGACCCAGCGACCTAGTCGCAAGGTCGCAAGGTCGCATCTCTTTGGCTTTTCCGTCTTTTGCGACCTTGCGACCCAGCGACCTAGTCGCAAGGTCGCAAGGTCGCATCTCTTCGATTTTTCGCCTTTTGCGACCCCGCGACCCAGCGACCTAGTCGCAAGGTCGCAAGGTCGCATACCTTCGGTTTGTCCACCTTTGCGACCTCGCGACTTAGCGACCTAGTCGCAAGGTCACATTCTCTCATTTTCTTACACCTTGTGACCCCGCGACCCAGTAAAGTCGTAGGTCGCAACAGCAGCCAGGTCGCAGGTCGCAACAGCGGCCCAAGTCGCAGGTCGCAAAAGGAATGGGTCATAGGGCAACCCAACGGTCAAGAAGGTGAACAGTCAAGGAAGCCCAATGGGCAGTTTTGGCATTATAAATACTCCTACGGGAGCTTGTAACAAGGGGCTTTTTCTTTTTGGAAGACTCAAGAGCTACATTGTATTGTATTGACAGACCATATTCTTAAGCATATGAATACGAGTACTTGCTAAAACCCCTTTGTCGGATGATGTATTTTGCTGTGACAGCACTATGTGTATTTCTTGAACAGTTTCAGAACATCCTTTGATTAATGAAACTGCATTTCTAATGACATCATTTATGCATCATGTTTATCTATGCTTGTGTTAATGATGTTCAGTCTTATCGCTTTCTAAATGGATGTTAATACCTTTGTCTATTAGCATTTCGTTTTATCTTTCAGAAGTAAGGAGGAATCTTGCCATTAAGAACTATTTCTTCTATGGTAAGATACCCTGCGAGCATAACCCCAAAGACGTGCCGTTAACTGCATCTCTTCGGGCGTATGTGTTTGATTCATTCTCTTGCTACGCATAGTGTTGTAGACAGTTCCATGCATCAATCATGTATTTTGTATTCTATGAATAAGTGTGTGTCCACAGGTTTAATCAAGTTCTTTTGAGACCAAAAGGGAAGGCGTCTTAAGCGGTAACCGGACCCACACCCCGGATGGGATCCCTACTCCAAACGGTTTAAGGTCTAATTGGGACTTTTTTACCGGGGAGATCCCCTACTGTTGGCTGGACAAATTTTCCCGTCAATAGGACCTCACTCTTATTTCCCTTGGAGGTCTCCCATGAGCATGGGATGTGTTTAACACCATTATTCTTAACAATGACATGATTCCTGGATTCGATGAAATATTGACTAGATTCACACAAGAGGAGATGAGGATGATGGAGAGAGACGAGCCTTCAGATGGAAATGATCCCACTGCATTCTCCACTCATGCTAAGAGGAATAAAAATGTTGGTCCAAAGATACAAGGTCAAGGATTCAATTCGGGATTTAAATAAGGAATAAAGGGAAGATGCTACAATTGTAACAGGTTTGGCCACTATGCTAGAGAGTGTCCTCATAAGAAGGATACACCGTGAGATGATGGCAAAAAAAAAAAATAACAACAATTTCAAAGGCAATGGGAATCAAAGGAATAACAATTTCAAAAAAAAAGGAAAGAGGAATTATCCCAATGCTCGATATGGAAATGGTCGACCTCCCAAAACATTAAGAAACTCCATGTATCAGGAAACTAATGTTGTAGATAAGAAAAAATAATTTTATCTTATTTCTGCCCTCACTATTGCCTTTCCTCTAGACACTTTGGATAATCGGTTGATTGATAGTGGTGACTCAAGGCACTTCAGTGGGTACAAGGAGGCCCTATCTAATTTTATTTAAAAGAAGACTAATTTGGAGATCATACTTGGAGACAATGCCACCTACACCTTGAAAGGGATAGGAACTGTTACTCTTCATTTGAATGAAGGTTAAATCCTTCATATACAAGAAGTATTGTATGTACCTGATTTGAAAAATAACCTGGTATCTATTTTTGTGATGGAAAACATACAAGGGGAACATTCCCTTCAAGTGAGAGTCAAACCACCGACACTATTCAATTGGTCCATTCTGATCTATCTGGTATGTTGTCTGTAACATCATTCGGAGGATACTTGTACTATGAAATTTTTGTGGATGACATCCTCACAAAACATGGATCTATTTCTTGAAGAAGAAGGACAAAGTGTTCAAATGGTTTTGTTCTTTCAAACCCTTCGTTGAAAATCAAAGAGAGAAGATTAGAATATTGAGGATCGATAATGGAACCGAATATGATTCAAATGAATTCAATGACTATTGTAGAGAAGTTGGAATTAAGAGGGAGACCACTACTGCATATACTCTTGAGAAAAATGGAGTTTCTGAAGTGAAGAATCGAACAAGCATAGAAGCTATCGGTGTTGTTATCCTCCACAATGTCCCAAGGCTGAGAATGGAAATCGACAGAGGTAACCTCAAACCACTTGGGATTTGGTAGCTAGCCCTACCAAATCAGAGAGGGCTCTCTTTGTAATCTTGTAGCATAAATATGATGAATAAGGGTAAAGATATTAGGCTAGGTCTGAGCTCTAGGGTATTGAATATATAGGGTTTTTGTTGGATCAGGAGGATAGGTCAAGGAAACTAGGTCAGAGCCAAAATATTACATTTGCAGGGATACATAGGGGAACGGCAGATATGTTCAATGGCACTTTAAGGATATAAATTTTAGTGTATGGTGGAAAATCAGAGCATCAAAATAAGCATGACAAGCATGAATTCATTTATCAGAATATGAGCTACATAAACATGAAATTTCTATCAAAACAGAGCATAAATTTATAGAATTTTGTTTAAAATTTTATAGGAATATCACTGAAAATCATAGATATGGAAAGAAGATGAATCAATAATTCATAAAAGTGAATTACAGTAGAAAAAATATGCCACAAAATCATGCCACATGAATCCCTATATATTAGCTGCAACTGAACTTGTATTTCTACAAATGTCAAATGTACACAAGTCTCCAAGCCTTCTACTCATTGATGTCCAATCTTGATTCTGAAAGAAAACTAGATACAAATAGCCAAAAATCATCTTCCCCTCTCTCAAGGGTCGAATCCCTCAAGATAGGATCATTTTACACAAAATTCTCCAACAAATCCTAAGACTAGGGAGGTTAAAACAAACACCTCCTTTTATCATTTGACAGACCTACCCATCATAAATGAACCTCAAAATTATATCAATATGACATTTACAAGCCTATTTACATTCATCTACTTTAGATCAACTCAAAAAAAGGTGAATTACATCATGAAAATCCACATTTGACTAACGAAACTCAAAAAAATTACCAACAAGGAAAAGTGTAGCGCCAACAGGGAAAAAGCACAGTGCCACCAGGGAAAAGCGCAACGCCAATAGGGAAAAACGCGGCACCATCTTGCAGGGCACTTTTGACTACCTTCCTTAGCTCCAAATCCATATATGAAGGTACCATTGGAAATATTAGGATTTCTAGTTGTCATTAGACTCCTCAAGCAAGAAAAATGGCCTCCCAAAGCTAAGAAAATTTCATTTTCCCAAGGTCACTCCAAAAGCGCGGCGCCTGGGTCAAACAGGTGGCAGAAAGTGACTTTTTGGCATGTTTTTTGAACTCTTCTCCCAATATATTTGTTGACATGGCACCCAAAATGGATAGATGTAATGTGCAAGTGATTATGTATCATTTGATGTAGATTTTTCCTAATTTGGACCTCTAAGGGAAAAGCATAGCACCAAGGCGCTACACTTTTGGTTGAACTGGTTTTCTTGTTTTAGGCCAAAAACACCAAAAATTCAAAAAAAAAAAAAAAAATTATTCCAAATTTCCCCAATATTCCCCATGAAGTGAGGAGATGATATTTCAAGCAATGAGGGAGGCCTCAGCCAATAAATCAAAACTTTCATGAATCTCCTTTTTCCTCATTAGGGTTTGCTTCAATTTATTCTTCAATTGCTTGATTATGATTTGAGAGATCTTATTTCTTGTGAAATAATGCATGGACATGTGCCTCTGAAGCTTGTTGTTCCTCTTAACCCTCTTAAGAAGCTTCTCCAAGTGGAAATTGACCTTGGCAAGCCAAAACTCCTTATTTTTATCAATTTCTGTTGCAATTAGGTCATCAAAGTCCTCTTGACCTAATAGTGGAGATGGTTTTTTTTGTTGCTCTAGTGCCCTCTTGAGACCTCTTGTTATTGGTCTCCTTGATTTAACCTGCTCTTCTTGATCCTCTAAATCATCAACATCAACAACTGCCTTACCTTTGGCATCATCCTTCTCCAAATATGCTTTGAGCTTGCTAAGCAAAAGTTGCTTGACTTGGAGTTTTTTGTTCTCTCGCTGAAGGAAAGTGATCATCAAGTCTGCCTTGGGAAAATTTTACTTTAACTCTCTAATATTAGCCTCTTTCTCCTGGATGATTTTCTCAGATGATTTTTCCTCTTCATGCACTTCTAAATCTTCCATATGAATGTCAAATTGTACTTGTGTTTCTTCATGCAATGGTGCCTAATGTGCTAGTGTATCTTCAATTGTTGTAGTAGGCTCGGCCATTTCCACACTAGCAGGAGAAAACATCAGCCTCTTCCCTCTGGTCTAGGTCTTTGTCACCTCAGCTCTAGGTGTCCTTGTGATAGTTTTTCTTGTGGAACCCACCTCTTGCTGTCTTGGTGAAGTCAATGGTGTAGAGTGACTGCTTGACTAAGTTGGAGTAGGGAAGAGTCAAGTTGAACACATGAAACCATCCCAAGACAAATTTACCTATGCAAGTTGATGGAAAACAAGGATTTTCACCAAGCCATGATGGAACAAACTAGCATGATTATCCTCTCCTTTGTTATGTACCTTCTTTTCCATTTTGAACATGCTACTATAGAGATAGTGGGGTAGGTTGATATCTTTTACACCGGTGAAATGCATGAGTAATCTCACATAATACTGATATAACCTTGAGAACCTACCCTCACATGTGAAATATTTCATGATCATCTTCATGAGTGGGCATACTTGTCAAGCAAGTGTCTGAATGGAAAGATGTGCTTTCAAGCAGCTTTGTATGGAGGTTTCAAAAACATTTTGTAGTTTTCAATTTTTAGGTCTCTTTTCTTAAACCAAAGTCCACCATTGTTTGGAATCACTGTAGCTATGGAAATAATCTCTGCTAAAAGAGTGAACACAATCTTTGCGATGGTCACCCTATCACTCCTTATACCAGTGGAAAAAGTGCTTGTAAGTTTGTCACTAAAACCAAGTTCTTAAATATTTTGGCAAAAGGCAAGGCAACCTGCATATTGAAATTATTTATTAAGAAATGGTGTATTCATGACATCCTGTGTTGTAGTGGTTTCATACTTGATTATTTGACCTCCCTTATGCCTCCTTTTCTCAATATTATTTTGTTTTGTGGATTAAACCCTCTAGTGGACTAGAGTGATCTCCCTAGTACCCCAAAAGGTAACTAGAAACAAACAACCATTTGAATGACTCTTTCTCTAAAATATATGTATTTTAGATTATTATAACTTAGAAATGAGGAGGTTATGCTCCTATATTTTAGTCGAGATGTTCGATGTAGCCTTTTTCCTTTTGTTCCAAATAAATCCTTCAATGCTAAGAAGAACCTGCAATCACAAACAATGCAAAGGATCAAAGCACCTACAATATATAATAATCATAAATACTAGTTCAATTTAGTGATCAAGGAGTCTAAGTATTCACATCATTTGAATGAATTCAGAAACAAGACAATGAGAAAAAGAGATCCATATGTATTATCAGAAATCAAAAAGAGCAATCTTAAAACCTAAGCCTTGTTGTTGTACAGATTTCTCCTCTATGTTTGCGCAATCGCCGTTCCTCAGTTTGATAAGCCTTCCTCTCTAGAATTACTAGCATGAAGTCTTTTGCAAAAAGGTGTAATCTTCAATGTACAACCAACAACTTACTAATTCATAATCTATGAACTCTATGAACTCTCTCCACACAAGTATCTACCCTTCAACGTGAAACTTCAGCTTAATTTATAGAGATATTGAGGAGGTTTCAGATCCATGATGAAAGGGATGAGATCCTCCAATAAAGGGATTAGGGTTCCTTTAGCCAAGGGATAAGCTCCATAAGTAGAGGGATATAGCTCAAACCGGCACGACTCTAGAGGCTTCCAGTTGGGATAATATTAGACCAACTAGGCTTCTAGAAGTTACCTTTTTGTGTTTATTTCCTTTTTACAGGGGTTTGCAGTTGTTATTGGTGAACAGAGCATCGATTGGTGTGGCTAATAGAAGAAGTATCAGTGCATGCACAGGAAATGGTCACAAAAAGCGCGAAAATAGTCTTTTAAAGGTTTTAAAGAGATTTTCTCCAGTTTCCAAGACTTGGTTCAGGAACATGAATATTTTTTACCTCTAAGGGGGCATGATATGGATGGTGATAGACCCATAATGACAGTCAAATGTCATGGTGACAAATGACATGTAACAGATTTCCTACTAAAGTGATAAGTCTGAGAAATTGTTTCGAGAGAGTGAAGCACTTTATCATTCCAAGGATTGGATTGGAGACACCAGTCGAAAACCTGTAAGAAATATTCAATGCAAATATATATAATCATCACTGAGGTAGGCATTCCCATACTCAGAGAAAAACTAAATAAATGTTTTGGTACAGATAATACTTTAGCATTACATCAAAAGTAGACACAGTATGGGCACAACCATATGTTATAAAGAATTCTATTGTATCATGAATACATAACTCCTCACATCCTGGATGGTGGAAACTAGATTTAGGGTCTTGATTTCCACTTCTCGAACTAGTACGAATCTATCCATGCGATTTATGGTTTTGAAGTCGAACATGGTAGAAACAACTTGATTACTGGTTAATGATGAAAATCGTTAGCAAGTGTGAGAGAAACCACCAATAATGGCAATATCTCTCAAAGTACTTCAGCACAATATATGAAGTGTGAATGAATTATTTACAGTCGAACACTCATAGAATCATTCGATCGAAGGTCAATGATGAGAACCTGTTGTCGAAGGAAAGAAACTTGCCATTAGGGCATGCATATTTCAAGTTACTGATAGGATTCTAAATCAACTTTCTAGATAATGAGTTGATGTTGATAGAAAGTGATCCATCACAGGAGAGCCTATGACACTAAACCATTAGGTCAAGTTTTGAAGAAATGTTCTGCAAGGATTAACTATGGATGGTCAACGATGGAGACAAATGTTTGCAATGAATGGTGAATTTGAAATTGAAATTTCTCTTGAACACATAACGACACTGTAAATGGATTGGCAGCATTTGACTTAAAGATAATACACAAAACTGGATGAAGACTTTCAATGAGGTTTGATTAACTGTAAGACAAAAGGATTACCCAACCCAAACACGAGTGCAACAAAGTGTCGTGTTCAAGAGTGACATGCTGCTTTTTAAAAAAATAATAAAAAATGGATTCTTTTTCTCACTTTTCCCCCGCCATTACTGGAAAGTACCTCTTTATTTTTTTCAAGCTTGAGGAGCATAACATTTTCTTGTCGTGTAAGCTCATCCTTCAGACGAGTCCATCTCAGTATTTTTAACGAACCCTAAGAAGGAGTGGTTTGGTCCTGTTATAATCGACAAGTCCTGCACTGTTTAGTTTTAACGAGTCAGAAGAAAAACATAACTAAACTCTGTAGTGTTATTTTTCATAAATTTAGTCTCTCAAACTTGAAAAAGGATAAAATAATGTAAGAGAGAACTCTCTTGACTATGCTTAGTCAACGTATACATTTTTCGTAAACAATCTAGTTCAGTCCGAAAAAGGAGTAAACTTATACTAAATAGATGATTGTTCATATATTTTAACAAATTCGAATAGTCAAGTGCTCAGTGATATTTTCATGTTTAGAGAGTCTGAAAAGGGATTAAAAGAGGACTTTAGGGTTTCGCTTTTTCGTATTTTTTAAGAGCCTGAAAAAGTGATAATAGTCTACTCATTTTCGAAATGATTCTTTTCAAACATAACCTGTTCCCTGCATAAAAACTCAAAAAATTATAATGACTTTCTCTCAATCATGGAAAAAAAATTCAAAATTTAACTTCCAAAGGTGAAAATAAACAAAATAATATTATTTTATTCATTGAAACCTATAAAAATAAGTCAAAACAAATCATTTTTACCTTTTTATTTTCGAAGCAGAGAGAAAGAGTTTTTTCCATAAACCTTCCGGAGCGGATATCAGGAGAACCAGTCAGCCATTTTGAGAACCGTCAGTTCTAGGTATTCCACCTCATCATTATATTTATTTTCATACGTTTAGTTTTTCATTTTAAGTTTTTAGGTCATTTTTTAGGGGGAAACAAGGTTTTTAATTCCGCCCTCGTTGGTGCGCAGGTTTTCATGGCGAAACCTGTGCACCCCGATGATTTTTTAATTAAAAAAAAATCTTCGAGCCACTGCGGTTTTTATACATAGCTCGTGCGCAAAAACGCACTATGTATGCATAAAAACCCACACAAGCACCATGGGGTTTTCAAAATCACAATTCTATCCATAAAAAATGTCTCAAAATCTCTCTAATGATTTATAATGTTCCTCATTGATTGTTTACAGGCTAGAAATCATGTTGGAATGGAGAGAAAGAGAGCATGAGCTGCATGATAATGAAGCCATGGATGACCCAGTAAAAGTTCGCACACTGAAGAATTGTGGATTGTATAAATTCTGGGCAATTCAAGGAATGAAGGAACAAGTAGAACTTATGACCTGGTTGGTCAATGCCTGGGATGTTCTTGTATATTTCTCTTTGGAGAGGATTCCACTCCTCGCACCTTAGCTGTCACCAATGGATCCAACGGGAACTAGGGAAGCACATATGTTGCGATGGCTGTCATTTATGGCTCGCCAGGGTGGTGATGGTGGTCCTGTGGTTAAATATACCCCTCGGTTATTTATATGGCTCAGGAGCTAGATCTTCATGGTTGAGGATTTTCCTTATGCGGGGGTAGATTTCAAGGGTGACCCTAACACATCACTCCCACCGGGAACATAGTGGGATGCATCAGGTAAAATATCTCATTTTGAATTTTTTGTGTTATCTAATTTTTATTTTATTTTTTATCATCCAATACTGATAAAAAAATTAAAATGCAGATGTTGGCCCAACACGACCAATAGCACTTCGTCGCTTTGACAGGCGAGACGCACAACCTATAGCAGCAATTCCACCACAAACTGATGCAGCAGAGGCCCTTGCAGAGCTAAAGCAAAACCTAGAGAGGTTTTCTATTGGCATCCTGGAGACAGAGACAAACGATATACCTCTCAGGCTCCAGAGACATGTGACTGGGGTTCCAGGCCCATTCAGGAGATATCTGCGCAAGGTGGTATGTGCTATAGTCATCTACCATGATCATCATCATGGATAGTTGATGGTCGATCTAGATTGGAATTTTGTTTTTTGTATCAGTACTTTAGATCATAAGGTGTTTGAAACCTATGATCACAGACGATGTAATAATTTTTGACACGCAACTATTTTAACCTAGAGATATTACTACTTTCGATCTCTGAATATCTTGTTGAATATGGATCAAATATTGTTTTGTTTTACTTTTAATGTTGTAGATGTCTATTTAAAAATTGATTAGCTAATTCATCAGCCAATGTGTTTAAATTTCTTGAAATGTGTTGATATTCAATGTACTCAAACTGTATTTCCAAGGGACGAACCCTAAAAAACATTCTTAACAAAGACAAATTTCTAATATCATAAACACCATTTAAATGTAATACAATGAGTTTTGAATCTAACCTAACAATAAAACTTCGAATGCCAAATGCAATGGCATCAGATAATAGCTCAATGAATGTGTTATATTCTGCAATATTGTTCGTTGTTTGACAAAGGAAAATCCCATGAATAGAGACCAACTCATCAATGGGTGAATAGATAACCCGAGCAGTGGAAGAAATGTTCTGTGTACTACGACAAGCGTCATCAACAAAACCAATGTAAGTCTGAAGTAACATCGACATTTTCAGTATCAAGAGTAATCAAGATAAGCACCGAAAGTAGCGAAAACTCGTCAAGAAAAATAACTAATCTACGGCACACTTTTGTAATCTAAGGCACATTGTTTTAAAATGTAACTAATGTAAAAATAAGATATTCACACAAAGAATCATGCATAATATCTCTTGAGATAAAGAACATTTCTAGGTTTATCTAAAGAGACGTTTTCATAATCAATTAACTCATAGGATCCTTTTGCAAGCACATGCTTAACAATATAAAGACCATGCCACATTGGTTTGAATTTACTAGCACCTAGTTTGTCATGAGCTTGATCGTATACTAAAACTAGGTCACCTTATGAATAGATACGAGGGTTAACACTTTGATCATATTGAGCCTTAACATGTTTTTTATGAGCTTTGGCAGCTAATGCAACGGTGCGACGAGTCTCATCTAACTATGGTAGGTATAAGAAGTGTTTCTCCTCTTCAAAGGTAGCTGGTAACAATTCAATGGCTAATTTGAGAGATGGTATTTCACATTCAATGGTTAACACAGCTTCCAAATTGTAAACAAGATGAAAAGGAGTGAACCCTGTTGATGTTTTTGCAAAGGTACGGTATGCCCACAATGCAGAAAAAACATGGTATGCCAATTTGTTTTATGAGTTCCAACAATCTGTTTAATCATGTTGGTTAAAACCTTGTTGACAGCCTCAACTTGACCATTGGTTTGTGGGTAATATGGTGTATAATTATCATGGTGTAGGCCAAATTGAGTAGAAATTTCAGTCATCATAATGTTTCAAAAGTGGCTCCCATGGTCCGTAACGATAGCTTGAGGGACACCAAACCTAGCAATCACGTGATTGAATATGAAAATTGTTGCAATTTTTCCATCAGTCGCAAATGTAGGCATCGCATCAGCCCATTTGGTAAAGTAATATATTGTGAGAATAATATACCCATGCCTCCAGCCGACTAAGGGTTACATTTGATGAAATAGATACCCCATTTGGCGAAAGGACCTACAACAATGATTGGGTGAAGAGGAGCTAGAGATGCACACATATTTCGATAAAAAAATCTGGCAATTGTGGCATTTTCTAACTGCGATAATACATTCTTTGAATAGTGACAGCTAGAAATAGCCAGCGTGCAATATTTTTTGGGTTGTGGAAAACCCATACATATGCCTACCACACGCTCCATAATGGTAGTCATTTAAGACCCTGTTGGCTTCTTCATGAGTTATACAACTTCAAAAAACAGGATCGGCACCACAACGATAAAGAGTGTCTCCAACAATATTGTATTGTTGAGATTGGTATCGTATTTTGCGTCGATCAGATCGTGAAATGTTTAGCCGAAAGGTTTGGGTTTGAAGATATATAATGATATCTCCATACCAAGGATCTAATGTACTAATTAGAAACAAAGATTCATCAGCGAGATGGTCCTCTTCCACTGTGTCAGATTCATTATAGGGAAAATCACACATAAGTTCAACAAAAACCAATGATTTCTTAGTCTTGGATGTCTCAAACTCCAAATCAAAATCTTGTAGGATAACTATCCATTTAGAGTATTTTCCCCCGAGCAATTGTTTGGTCAAAATGTACATCATCGGGTTGCAACTAGATATCACTGTGATTTTACGTAACAATATGTTATGACGGAATCATTAGACAGCCTGAACGGCTTCCAAAGCCAATTTCTCCACATGTGAATACTTGATCTTTGTCGAGGTGAGATTTTGACTTAGGTAATAAATCATTGTTACATTCATCCTCTTGAACTAAAACTATTCCAATCGTGGAATCAGACGCAGCTAAACACAAAAATTAATCTCGATGATAATCAGGCAGATGCAATAACGGTGCATGGGTCAACGCGTGTTTGAGTGCATCAAAATATTTATCGACAAGCTCGTCCCAGATGAATGGAACATCCTGTTTTAATAACCGAGTGAAACCTTTAGTTAACTCCGCATAGTTCGAGATAAAACGACGCGGAAAGTTTGTTTTCCCCTGCAAACTTTGGAGTTGGTGAAGAGTGGAAGGAGGTAAATTAACAATGGCCTCAACCTTTAACGGGTCGACATGAATGCCTTCTTTTGAAATAATGAACCCCACTGAAGCATCCTGATTGTACACAAAATACACATTTGTGCGGATTCAAACGAATGTTGTAATGCTTACATCGCATAAATATGGCACGTAAATGTGTAGGATAATCTTGTATGTGCAAAGAATGAGCAGGTAAGTCATCCAAGTAGGGTTGTACAATATGTTTGATATCATGAAATATGTAAGGTATATCTCTTTGAAAAGTTGCACCAACATTTTTTAGTCTAAATGGTAATTTACAGTATGAAAATGTTCCCCATGGACATATAAATGTTTTTTTAGGTTGATCTGCAGGGAGTATGTTTATTTGATTCTAGCTAGAAAATCCATCCATAAACAAAAATATTTCATTTCCATCACAATCATCAACAATTTGATTGATGTAAGGGGTAGGATAATTGTCTTTAGGATAGGCCTTGTTAATATCCCTATAATCAACACATACTCTGATAGTGGCTTGTTTCTTGGTTACTGTAACTATATTAGATACCCAATCTTTCAAAGGAATAGGATAAATAAATCTTGTACGAAGTAATTTTTCAAATTCAGCTTTAATTGCAGCAGCTTTCAGTGGATGTATCGGACGTGATCTCTGTCTAATAGGCTTAGCATCCGGGTATGTCTTAATTTTGTGAATAACAATATTAGTATCAATACATGGAATTTATTCATAAGACCAGGAAAAATGTCTCAGAATTCCTGAAATAGGGATTTGTATAAATTGATCTATTTAATCAAGCAAGAAGAGTCTATATGAATGTTTCAGTTATCTTGGGTTTGATTGATATGTCAATAGGAATTGTGGCGGGAATATTTCCTAAATTCTTATCAAAATCCGAATGAAGAATGGACATATGATTTTGAGGTTCCTTGACATAATCAATCGAAAATATGGATGAAAAGTCATTTTCGAGTCTATCAAGGTTAGGTAGAAAAGAATATTGATGATGAAGATCGTCCCATGGTAATTCATCCAATGAAAAGATTTCTCGGATATTTTCATCAGTTGCAACATTTGTTGAAAAGGATCTGAAAATGGTGTCATGGCTGAGCTTGATAAAGAAGAAGACTCTTCACTGACCACATTCATTTGATCAGTATTAGTTGATGGAATTTCAGAACACGATTGTACCGCTACATATACCGATTCATATGGCCTTAAAGGCATCTCACCACCATAAGAGTCCAATTCAAATTCTAAAGGCACATTCCATGTGTCATCAAATGGCATTGTGCTTGATGTAATCATATTGATATTTGCAATAGCTCGAGGTAAGTTAGGAGGAGGTATACTGAAATTTCCCATAAGAGCAGAATCTCTAACTAGTCCTACTCCAACATCTTCATAAGGGATAACCGTTTTTTCGACATGCTAGATACTATCTGTAGAGGTAGGGTCTGAAGTGAAGTAAGACAACTGATTGATTTTTAAAATCTTTCCTCTATGAGGAAACGTGATCATCCGAAAGACTGATGAAACCACAGCGGTCATAGCATAAGACCAACGTCGACCCAGAAGAAGGTTGTAATCAAGAGGGGCATCAACAACTTCCACCTCAAGCGTTACGATTGTTCCTTCTACCTATATAGGCAGATCCTGAAGTATTCAGAATGGGCGAAAACATCTTCCATCAAAGGCTTTAAAAATCGTCGGTGAATGGTTGATTGGTCGATAACCAATATTTTTCCAACAAGCTAAGGACATAATGCACGTATATGCTCCCTCATCAATTACTGTGCAGAAAAATCGCCTATATTTGACTAAAACTAGAATTTGAAAAGCCATTTGATGTGGGAGTCTAGGTACAAAGTTCTCGAGATCAAAGAAAATGAGATTAGAGTCTTGAGGATCAATCACTCCTATAGCTGATAATAGTAATTTTATCTGAGTTGGACAAGATTGCAGCACTTTGAGGGTCGACATTGTTGAAGGGGATATGTCGAAATCTTCAACAATATTTTAATTTTGAGCGGCTCTCGCATGTGGGTTGAAAGCTGATTTTGAAGTACACCTTTAGCAGGTGGTTTAATCACTAAGTCAGGATTAGGTTTCTCGATGTATAATGATTCAGAAATAGGAGGAGTTGATACTAGAGGTTGATTGGATGATTCAGCTTCAGTTCCAGTTACAAGACTCTTAGATCCATAGTCTTGAGATTGTGCCACAACCATGACCTGGGACATCATCAGCATATCCATCGATGAATTGGAAGAAGATATGATCATTTTTATGTCTTGTGATGGAAAAGGATCTTTGAGGACAGCGGGTGTGGGTGAACCTTTGAAAATTTTGGATACCTCTACCTGATGCGAGCACTCTTTGATGTAGTGATCCTCATCACAGATAATACAAGGATAACGAGGTTTTCTATTTTTCATCTAATGGTTTAGTTTTTTCTACGTTCTCTTCAGGAGAAGTGTTTTGTTTATTTTTACCCTTCCCCTTCTTATTGCCAAATGATTTAGCTTTGGTTGTAGATGAGTCTACGACATGAATCTCAGAAGAATTTTCTAGGGAAGGATCTCATTTAGGTGAATCTGGTAAAGTTATGATTGGAGAAGTATATATAGATTATTTCTTCTTATTCTTTTTCATATTAATTGTACCAATTACACTGTCTGTGTCATGAGAATTAGAAGGAGTTGCAGTGATTTGACCTAGGCGTGGTAAATCAGGAATTTTTTTATACAAAGTACCGGACTGTGTGTAAACAAGGTCCAGGTACTAGGATTGAGCTATGACCTTCTCTTTTGTTACAACACCTCATTTAGCTACATCTTTATTAATTTTAAGAAGTAATGATTTGATGAACCACTCTACCATAATTTGATATGGAATGAAAACTTTGACTAAGCAGCGTCTACATCTCCGTTCGTGTATGTGATCTAAAATGTATGTAGATGTACTTTGTTTTAACAAATTCAAAAGTTATGTGCCATTATCATAAAGAATTGGAAACTAAAAATGAGTAAGGAAGGTTGTTTCTAAAGCGTTGAAATTGTTGAAAGACCCTCATGGTAACTCGATGTACCACTTTGTGGCTAAGCCAATCAAATTTCTTTGAAAAATTCTCAAACGAATCGAATCATCGATTAAAGAATTGGAGGCACACCACAAATGATAAGTCATCACATGATTTGAGGGGTCTTCTCCTGGTTTTCCTTCAAACTTTGGACTGTCACCAGGCAACATAGTAGGAATTTCTAGCCAAAATGGAAGATAATAAATTGGATGATTCGTTAGCTGAGACAAGTCCGGTAAATCTAAATTTGCAGTGAATGGTAACCGTTGGTTAGGGTCTTGCTGAGAAAATTGGTAACCTTGATGGACAATGTCAGTACCCAAGGGAGGATATCCAGGAAAACTTGGGATGTGAAAATGATGTTGGTGATAAATGATGCTATATTAGATTCCCCCTAATATATGAAGTCAGAAGTGGTACATGATGGCCAAAATGTATTATGTGCATAGAAAGAACCTTGCGAGGACTAGAGAGGACTTCACCAAATTTTAGCCTACCAAAAAACCAGAGAGAGATCCAAAAGATATCTCATGTCTGAGGTGGGCATACCCATGCTCAGTGAAAGAAAAGCATCCGCATATGAAGTATAGAGCGGATCCAATATGTATACAAATCTAGCAGAAATGTAAAGTACATAGTGAATCATTTGATTACTGCCAAAAAGTACAAGTCAACATCAAGTCCAATTATCACATATAGAAGACTAATCAATGATGCTGCAACAAATATTTGATCACAAAAGTCACAACTGAATCTCCAAGTACCAAATCATAAGTGGTGGAACAAATGGTACAACACGCAACTCGGAAGCCAACATATAGGATGTTGCTGTGATGAAACTGCAACATATAAGGGTGGATAGTGTCACTGGAAGAAAAATAAAGGAGATGTCAAAGTGAACCAAATCATGTTGATGCAAACTCGAGGTCTTCACCAATAACCATGGCACAATTCGACACAATGGGAATAAATGAGCTGAAGTCGACCATGTGAGAAATCGTTTGATTACCGGTCATTGATGTATATCGTTAACAAACGCGAGACAACCCACCGATAATGATAATGAGTGTCAAGGTGCCCCAGTACAATCTAGCAAGTGTGAATGAATGAGTTGAATTCGAACACTTGAAAGAATCTATCAATCAGGAGGCAATGATGTATCCTCACTTTCGATAGCGAAGAGTCTTCCACTAATGACTACAAACCCTAACGTACTAACAAAAGGACTCTAGACCTTTTCCCAGAGTAATGAGTCGGAATCGATGGGAAAAGATATTCTGGAAGGAAGGCATTAAGGCATCTCACATCAGTGCAGCGCGAGTGTAACCCACAGGCCAAGATTTGGAAGGAATCAGACGAAGTAGAGTGAAGTAACCAACCCGAAGTACGTTTCTGGCATGCACAAGATGAAGCTAGCACACGGCATACACCCTATGAACCAACCAATAATGAAAGCTGACAAAGAGGCGAGATATCCACCGATAGGGTCAAATGGA
This sequence comes from Pinus albicaulis, assembly GCA_034641835.2. Classification (NCBI taxonomy): domain Eukaryota; kingdom Viridiplantae; phylum Streptophyta; class Pinopsida; order Pinales; family Pinaceae; genus Pinus; species Pinus albicaulis. The sequence goes on along the minus strand of CM076570.1, from coordinate 1,623,324,437 downwards.
AATCAAGGTACTGCACGAATCCCAGGTGTGATAATGTAAGCTGATGTCGAAAACAAAGGAAACCACTCAGTCAAAGACCCATGATGATGATCAAATTATGAGTACAAGGTCACCTATGATGTAAATAGGGCCAGGGTGCAGCTCTAGGTTTACTCTCAGAGCAATATGTCATAGTCGATAAGACGCAAACCTGTCGGCAAGAAGTCAGTGGAGACCTTCTCAAACCAGCACAAGAAAATGACCAAATATCTGATGTGATAGAATAAGATACTGACAAGACCGAGAAGTCCAACTGAAAAATGATTCAAGAGACACCGCAGAAAGGCCGACTTAGGTTAACTTCCCTTGAAAAAAATCATGACTCATGTTTGACTATGGCAACAAATGATAACTTTGTATAAGTTTTTCATGCAGGAGGCATAAACAAACCCTCCATATGATTGGAAGAGATAACCAACCGGGGGAGTACTGACTCATGAAACAAGATTATGGCCTCTCCTAAGTCAAAACTAAAACCATCCCAAATGGAGAAAATACTTAGCTTTTTGTGCTTTGTTCAAGGGCGACAAAACTAACACTGTAGCTGCCATCAAATATGGAAGTAAATATCCCGTTCCCAAAATATTTAATTCTTTTGTCTTTTTCATATTAAAATCCTGAAAAAAAAAGAATAAAATAATGTTATAGTACAATGGATAGAACGAGTGTCGTGACACAGATGCTCTAGTTTCTGGGATAGGAACAATCCTATGCTCAGTGCAAGGTGGCGAAAACTAGTAAGTGACACTCAAAGGAATGTTCCATCCATGGGTAAAGGTGCAAGTTTTAGAAGCTAAGTGTTTGCAAGGTTAACTTGTACAGAAAGACATGGTCAAAATATGGCTTAAACACGAGTCCATATGAAGCTGGGTAAAGGCCATGCAATGCAGCAATACAACTCGACAACATACTGGAACCTCTAGGGTAATGGCCAGAAAAATGATAGTGAAGAAGAAGAATAATGAAGCTTCAACGCATAAGGCATGGCGGGACTAAAGAGGACTTTTGAGCCTAAGAGAAATTGCAGCATGGGTGACAAATGCTAGCGAGGAACTAACTAGGAAGCCCATGTAAAGGAAGGCTCTACCACCAAGTCATGATTTAAAAATCGGCGAGTGAAATGGGTTAAATACTCATGACATAATGGGATCGACCCTATGGAAAGTGATCATAATGGAGGCTAGTATGAAAAATGCAACAGAAAGTGAATTTCCTAACCTATATGCCAGTTCGAAATCAGATACCTACCATGACAGGTCAGCGGCCATGGATCTGAAGCAAAACTAGAAAAATCTCGAATTCAGCAACATGTTCCTGAAAAAAAATACCTTTCCCAACACTTACAAGCCGAACGGTTATACAGCCTTAGTCAAATTCAAAAAATAAGCACAATGAAAATTTGCTAAAAAAATTCAAATTCTGGGCATAAATACACCATTTGACTCACATTTGGATCATTTTCACATTGCAAAAGTGGAGAAGGAGCTTTTGGAGCAAAAATTCCTTTTCTCAAAACCAAAGCAATCAGCCATCAAATCGCGCCAAATCAATCAAGTAAGCTCTAAATTCATCCTTTTCATCAATTTCATTACTATTTAAGGTAAATTTTTGGAAATTTGACCATAGAAAAGAGATTTTTTGATGAAACCCTCTGCGCATACATGTGTTCATGTGGACAAACCTACGTATCATACGCAACTGTGTACAAGCGAGGTCGCATATGGCAGAGCAAAAATTTAAGATTTGAATCTAATCAACCATTTGATGTTTTTTCTCAGGATGTCTATTAGCTGGAGAGAGCACGAACATAGTGCAATTGACAATGAAGTGATGGAAGATCAAACTTCGTTAGATGCTCTCCAAAATTGTGGATTGCTCAAGTTTTTCAAAATGCCAAATATGAAAAGCAATGTACGGTTGCTTCAAATGTTGGTTGATCATTGGGAACCAGAAGAATACTGCTTCATAATTGATTAGATGCCACTACACATAGAAGTGGAAGATATATACTTCATCACTGGACTCTCTCAGAGAGGAGACCCAGTAGACTTACACGGAAAGCCTGGTGGAGGGCTTACCGTAGAGGATTATGTCCAAGTCTACTGCGTAGAGGATGCACAAAAGGTAGGAACTCAGATTCCTATCAAAGACTTGAAGAATTTATACATGAAGATCTTTCACTTTACCATTGGCAGAGTAGCAGGATTTTCCTCTCTGCATCAGGCTTCAAGGACGCAAATGAGTATAGCAGTAGAATTCCTGATTCATCTCTTTGATTGGTGCACAGCCTTGCTGAGCAATATGAATAAATAGTTAACTTCAATCCGAAAAGCAAAGACCAAACATTTTTGGTACAGTAAAATCTTATTGACATTATTCTTCGAGAGCATCCCAGGGCTTCGGCCCAAATTCATCTCAACTATCAGCAGCCCGAGAGATCCAATAATAGCCCGATGGGTTGATCTGATGAAAAGATTAGGGGGAAGTGAAGTTCCCCAGACCACTTGGGATGATGAGTTCTTCCAATGGTGGTAAGAACAAGTCATCGCAGTGGAATATTATCCCTATGTTGGGATGGACTTTCGCGGTGATCCAGATCTAGTCTTGCCACCCGGTGCAGCATGGGGCGCAATCGGTGAGATTGCAATTTTGATTTTTTGATTATGTGATTTTTTATGATTTTTTCAAAATATGAAAATGAAAAAATGTTTTTTATTGAACTAAATGACTTGAAAAAATTATGATGATCATTATGTAGACATTGCACCAGTTAGGCCTGAGGGATACCAAAGGCATAAGCATCGCAGAGGTGAGGCAGATGTTGAAGACCCTGGCAGGACACTCCATGCAGTACAGAGGAACTTGGAGAGCTTGACTCGCCAGGTGCCTGTGCCCGTGATAGAGGACCTACGAGAGGTTATCCAGAGACGAGTGGTAGGAGTACCACGAGACTGGGTGCGGTTATTCCTCCGTGTAGCAAATGCCATTGTGTTTTATAGGGACAAAAATGTTGGGCAGGGACCTCAGGAGTATATTTATAGATATGATCGAATAACTGTAATATTTTTTTATGATAGACATGATCGGGCATAAGCCCTAATTTTGTAGGACATGATGGTCTAGATTTTGTATATTTTTGAACACTTTGACTATATATATATATATATATATATACATCGATTTATATGTGTGATGACTCAAATGTATGAAAATGAATGATGTATTTGATATATCGTTTTAAAGTATTGAATGATTAATATGCCAATAAATTGCTTGATTAGCCAATAAGTCTGCCAGCCAATTGTCAGCGCGAGGAATATGAATGAATGTTATAAATTGAAATCATCTTTGTAACAAATGTACTCTAAAAAACGATTGATGTAAAAATGGGTCTCAGACCCGATATGTGTTGTTCACCTACGAAACCACCAGTTGTGAATCCAATAAAACTACTAACGAATCAACACCCAAGGATATTACCTCCGAAAGTAGATTAATCACAGCAGTGTATTATGCTATGTTGTTCGAAGCAAGACCAATTTAGACACCTCTTGAAACTAACAATGACCGGATGGATAATGGAGTACCCAAGCCGCGGAAGCCAAGTTCTGGGTATGTCTACTAGCACCATTGGCGAAACCAAAGTGACTCATGTCATCCAATAATTCCTGCCAAAGCAAATCAAATTCATCAAAATCACACTAAAAATCGAAAACCCAAATATGTACAAAAAAAACAAAACAAAATATATACAACAAAGCAAGATGCTAGGCCAAAGCCTAGGCATAATAAATTTTCAAATAGAGCCCATTTCTGGGCTCCACCAACTCATTTCCGTCAAAATAAATCAAGGCATAAGCTCCTTTCTTCAGGACCTTTTTAACGATGAAGGGGCCATACCACATGGATTTAAACTTTCATGCCCCCAAGGCATCCTTCTCTTGGGCATAAACCAAGACAAGGTCACCTTCAGAGAAAACCCTAGGTTGACTGCCTTATCATACTGAACCTTTACATGTTTCTTATGTGCCTCATTCATCGTAGCTGCATCTCAATGCCCATTATTAAGATGGATCTTCTATTGTTAATGACATGTACAGTAAACAAACATAGATAGATCATCTAAAATCTGCCACGGCCTTTGAGCGTACCGTCCTCTAGATCCGTCCAGCCCTAGCCTCTCAAGATTTCTTCCAAGAATAATGCACAATGGATGTCACATAGGGTGATGAGCATCTCAAGGAAACAAAGGTTTCCTGCAAATATCTGGGAAGTGAAGGAGGCATGGGAATATATCAGACTTGGATAGGGCTCCAACAACGTATAATATCTATATTTCTCTCTCTCTTCCTCTCTTAGGCCATTCCCTTGAGAGGCTTCTATACTCCCTCAAATTAGTTTTTATATATTGGAACAGTTAGGCCATGGGCTGGGGTGGTTAAATTACTGGAACAACCGTAAACCCCGCCTCTAAAATAGGGCAAATATATATATTTTTAATGTTTAAAATGGCATACGCAATTATCTATGTATGGACTCGTGTATATACGTGGACAATTCTGGGAAGATTCACATATGGGTTTTAAGATATTGTTTTTAAAAAATATGTCCAAGTCTGAAGGAAGGGTTGCCCAAGGCCAATGTATAAATCATCAAGTATAAGCTGGTGATAAATGATGCTATATCAGTCAGGGGTGACTATGGCTCTTTCATTTGGAAAATAGCCGATTTGGCACAGTCTGATGACTTCAGGGAACTAGTAGATATGTGGAAATGTGTATTAGGGAAGGTTAGAATTCCATAGATGAATATCATCTGCCTAATCAGCAAATTTTTCATGGCTCCAACAATGGAGCTCCAAAAGGTTGCTATCAGTCACATTGTCATTTATTTTAAAGTCCTTATCGTCCAAAGGAGTGTGGTCGACATCTAACAGGGGTGGTTGCAAAGGGTTTACAGTTTGGACGCTTTCGGAAGCCATCAATTTGGTTTAATTATTGAATTAATAAGCTTATTTGACGGTGTCGGGTATTCTGAAATTACCTAGAATATCGAGAATTTGGTCGTGGAAGGGGTATGAATAGCGGCAAGCTTCAATTCTGGTTGGAAATGGATTTTTCAGTTTCTTTCGCAAATTGACAGAAAATAAGAAAATAACGGAATAGGGCAGGATTTTATTATTTTTGAACTTGGCATTTTATCTCTTGGCGCGGGTGGTTTATCGCATGCCGAAGGGTGGTTTGGTGGTTTGGGAATAGGGGGGTGTGATAAAATGTGGTAGTGTCACGTGCCAGCAGAGCGAGTGGATAAAACCACCCATTTCGCACCCCGCCCCCCGTCCCCCCTTGGTTTTAAATATCGGACGTCGAGGAGTGCAAAAAGGTTTATTGGACGTTAGATCTCATCGGTGGCAATCGGACGGTCGACGGATGTTGCGAAATCATTCAAATGAGGTGGGGTCGGGAAATTATTTAAGCAGAAGGTTTAAATCAAAAAGGTGGGTCGGGAAATATATTAAGCCAGGATAAGTCAAAAATGGGGGTCCACTTAATATTTCACGCTCGGGACTATTGAAAAGTGGATTTTGTTGTTTTATGAAAACATAATGTTAGTCAAGGGGAAAAGGGAATTTTCAAAGGGGAAAAGGGATTTTTAGGTAAAAGGGAAGGGGTTAGAAAAAAAAAATTTGAAAGGAGAAAGGGGTTTTAGCAAGGGGAAAGGGATTTTAGCAAGGGGAAGGGTTAGAAATATATTTATGATAAGCATAATGATGCTTATATAAGTTTTTAAAAATTACTCTACCTACCCTTTATTTATCCTAACATTTTCTCTTTCCTTTATTGGGTGCATTTGAGCTTGCTGACCCTTTTATTTTCTTTTGATAAACAAACTAACTTATTTCTAACCTTATACCTTCCAATGGCTCAGATTAAACTTATGAACTCATTTTTATTCTCTACCTAACTACTGATCTGCCAAGATTAAATGGTTTGGTTGGATCTTTATTCACTAACTGTCATAACATAAAATTTAAAGGCATGAATGATCAAGATTAGACTGTATGATCATCATGAATTGTGGCATTTTAAACAAGTTGCACTCAATTTATTTGCAAAAGTAAAGTAAACTAAGAGTGGTAGCATTTGAATGTGCAACACTTTCAGAATTTATTTTTGCTTCTTTTATGGGGTTCATATTTTATATTTTTTTTTTATCTTTCTTTCTTTTGGTCTTTTGATTATTCTTTTAGGACATACCCTCTTTTCATTTTTTAATATGGAAAACATTTGCATAAATGCAAAGGTATGTACAATATTACAAGACTTAACATAGTCAATTCAAAATTATGATCCCTATTATTATAGGACCCGAACATATCCTCCTTAGTAAAACCATCTGCCTTGGTTTTCCGGTCATATATATTTTTTATCTTCACTTGAAGCTTGGTAGTGTTCTGGAAAACTTCCTCTTGATATTGTTGCAAATGAATCATTTGGTTGATTCTTCTCTGAATGTCATTAGGCTCACAATCTACTTCCTGCAAAATTTTCATAACCGGGACAGCAAGAGAGATAGGAAAAATGGTATCCACTCCATAGACTAACTGAAAGGGCGACATACCTATGGAAATTTTTTTTCTTACTATGTTTTCCCACAGAGCATTTATCAGCTTCTTGTGCCTATTATTCTTATTGTCTTCCAACACCTTCTTCATAATTTTCACTGATGACTTATTGAAATATTTAGTCAACCCATTACCTTGCAGATAATAAGTTGTGGAGTGCATGAGCCTGATATGATACTTGTCATAGAAATATATCATTCTTTTTTATTTAAAATTAGCTGCATTGTCTGTGATTATCTTCTGCGGACAACCAAACAGTGACAAAAGATTAGACTCAATAAATTGAATGATTACCGCATCAATGGCCTGCCTGGTGGGAATTTACTCGATCCATTTTTTGAAATAGTTAGTTGTTGTCAAGATCCACTTATGTTGAGTTAAATATGATGGGTGAATCTCGCCGATAAAATCGATACCCCACTGCTGAAATGGTGCTTGAAAATAAATGGGCTGCAAGGAAAACGGTAGAAACTTCCTTTTCCCCTGAAAAATCTGACATTCATGGAAATTCATGATTGTTTTATAAACATCTGAAATTAAACTAGGCCAATAAAATCCTGCTCTCAGTATCTTATTGGTTGTGGTCTTCCAAAAGAGATGACCACCATAGTCTCCCTTATGAAATTTAATCATTACCTCCTTAGCCTTGATTTTAACCAAACAATTTAACAAGACTCCTCCCGGATCTTTCCAATATAATGCATCATTAAGAATACAGTACTTAAAAGCTTTGAGCTTTAATGACCTACTCCTACTCTTTGACACTTCTGACGGAGGATTCAAATGTTGAAGTACATAAACAATGTCTAAATACCAAGGGGATGAAATGAAAATTTGTGATACATAAGGTGTGGAATCAACCACTTCTTCGTCAAATACTACAGCGATAAGATTGATATCAAGAGCATGAAAATTTGATTATGCCATGAGTTGCGCCAAACCTTATCCCTTGATCAGTTTTATAGGTTTAATCTCGAGATCGTATTCCAAAATTCAAGCAACCATTTTCCTCGCCTACCTTCAGGATCAGGCTGCACCAAAACATCTTTGAGTGCTGCATTCGGGACATAAGCAACAATATGCAAGTGAAGTGTGTATACTCGGAAATACTTCAAATAATTCACAAGATCTAGGGCCTATTTTTCAATGATTTTATATCTTAGTGTCGCATCTCTAATAGTTCTACTGAAAAATGCAATTGGTTGTTTTTTTAGGTCCTCCTTCTACATAAGGACAACCGCCAACGTGTGCTCAAAAGCAAATGAAAATATAATGAAATCCATAGTATAATCAGGGCTGATCAAAATTGGTGCACGGGACAAAGAAAACTTGACTTTATTAAATGCCTTCTTAGCATCTTCGGACCACTTTACCTCACTTTCCTTCTTTAGCATATTAGTTATCTCCCATAAATGCTCAGCGGGGTTAGGAATAAACCTTCACAAAAAATTGATCTTACCATTGAAGGATTGGATTTCCTTCTTCTTCCTCAGAAAATCCAACTGTTGGATTGCTTCAATTCTTGTGGGGTCTATGCAGATACCATCTTTTGATATGATATGCCCCAACAACTTACCTTCCTCCATAGCAAACAAGCTCTTCCTTGGATTCAACGAAATACCAAATTTTCTGCACTTCTGAAAAACAATTCTCAAGTGATGTAAGTGATTTTTATCCGATTGAGAGAAAATTGTCAAATCATCTAGGTAAATGATCATAAATACATATTTTTCATTAGAGAATGTGATATCCATCATTCGCTGAAAATTGACTCTTGCATTCTTTTTCCCACATGGCATCTTGGCATACATAAATGTACCCCACGGTGTAGTAAAAGTTGTCTTCTCACGGTCAGCTGGATGCATCAAAATATGATTGTAACCTAAGTATCCATCAAGAAGTGACATTCTAGAGGCACCAACTACCCTCTGTAAGATTTGGTCCATTTTAGGGAGAGGATAATTGTCCTTCAAGGACGCTTTGTTCAAATTTATGAAATCTATGCATAAATGAATTTCACCTGTCTTCTTCCTAACTAGAACCAGATTTGACATCCAATTAGAAAATAGAAGAGGAATAATAATACCAACCTTAAAACCTATTTACCTCTTTCTCAATTGACGATAGCAAACTTGGATTGATCCTCCTGAGATTTTGGCAGAAATTTTTTTGATCAGGCTTAACAGGAATTGTGTGTTGAATTATACTTGTATCATAAGCCTTTAGATCTGAATAATCCCATGCAAACACATCTGAAAACTCAGCCAAAATTGTTTTGTATTTACCTTTCATCTCAGGGTTAAGGATTTAGACAACTTCACCATCTTGGGCTTCTCAGTTGTACCAACGTTGATATCTTCAACTCCTGCTTCGGTAGGGACCATTGTTGGTTTCTTCGCGGCATCATCTTTATCAAAGAGTTCTTCCAAAGGTACAAGACCTCTTGGAATGGAATTATCTTTCAGCTATAACACTTCTAATTTTGTGGCATTAATTCCCTGATAATCAAAAAAATCATCAATATGACAAGTGGAAAACTCCTCCTCCATTTGCAGAAAATTGTTTATCTGCTTATCATCTTGAAACCTCTGCCAATGTCGAAGGTTATCTGGAACAGTGGAGCGATGCTTAACATTTATCTCGTACTTTCTGCTAGGATGTATCGGAATTCTAAACATGTTTGTTGCAGTAGCAAGAGAGTCGACAATACAATTCTGATTTCTAGGATTCATGCATAAAGTATATTCAGAAAATGTTTTGAGAATATCTAAGACATCATTGCGATATGCTCTCATCCTTGAATTTTTGGCCTGGTATTCCCCTTTTACATGTTTGATAATCAACTTGGAGTCTCCATAAATTGAAATCTTCTGAGCCCCTAACTTCGTAAACATCTTTAGCCCAGAAATCAAGGCTTCGTACTCGGCTTCATTATTTGAAAAATTGAATGAAAGCTTGTATGAACAACATATGACATTAGGAGGAATCTTACTCGATTGATTCATTGGGATATGAATCCAAATTACTATTCCAGCTCCTTATTTTCCCACTGCTCTGTCGAAATCCATAGTCCAAAGATTATTTTCCTCATCTGAAAGCTCAAATTTGGGTGGTTGATATTTGTTTTTTGTTTGTTGATTGGCTGCCTCAACAGGCTCTGCTTCTTTCACTAATTCTATTGCCTACTCAGCTAATGAACTTGGTTGAAAAATAGTTTCTTTCTCTTCCATATTTTCTGCACTGAAAACTTCTCTGACACTACATGAAATTTCTGAAATTTCCTCATCTTCTACTATTTGACTATCTACATCAATCGGACTGTCATCATTAAACAAAATGAAAGAATATAAATTATTATGTACAGCGTGTATAGGGTGATTATTAGGTTTCTCTTTTCTAGTAATCATATACTTCATCTTTGTTTCCCGGTACGATTTTCTTAGCTAGCCAAACACCTATATAGTAGAACAGGAGAAATCAAGCTGCAAAATACCTTTCAGCTTTGCTCCCCATGATCGCGAGAGCAACATCCTGTACCTTGGAGGAATATCAACCACAACCACATCCATCAAGACATTCTTTTGGGGAATTTGATCAAGAGACACTACCAAGTCTTTAATAACACTGAGACACCTCACTCTATTGGAATCAAAGGAATAGAGGTCATGATATGGAATATTAATGTCTAACCCCAATTTTTCCATTATAGCTTTCGGCATGAGATTGTTAGATGCTCAGGAATCTAACATGGCATTATGAAGGATGAAATCATGAACTCTAAGACTGAGGTAGAATGGTGGGACTTCAATATTAGGTAAGTTTCTGTTTACGGTTGGGCCAAACAACAACTCAAGGTTATCATCACTGACATTAACCATATAATAAGTTTGGTCTACTTTGAGCATCTTAGCTATGTGAAACTTATATTGATCATTCTTTACAAGTTCATATAAAGGAATGGAAACTTTCAGCTTGGAGATTTCATTCTCTTAACTAAACTTACTGGGATATTTATCTACCTCTTTTGAAGTGACATCCTTCTTCTCGGACTGATCTTTGGCGAGAATCTCCTTTCTCTGACCTGCAGTTTGGGTTTCCTTATATTTCTTTGGATTGTTAGTTGATGCTTCGTTGTTCTTCTTCTAGTTTTTAGCAGCAGGCTCCTTGTCCTTTTGTTGATTTGTAGAGGCATGTTTTTGAGGTTGAGTATCCATTGGAGAGGTTGTCTTCTTCATGTTTGAAGTGATAGTCGCGTTTTTTTTTTTCTCAAGGTATATTGCCTTTGCATAGAGCTAAGGGAATTTTGAAAACCTCATTGATAATCTTCCGTCTATGCTGCTATCATATCATCATTTGAAGGGACAATTTTTTTATCATCATATTGATCAACCTCAAGTTCTTGAGTGTACTCTTCATCTTCGGTTAAGAAAATAGGTTGCCCATAATTATCGAAAAGGTGATTCTCTTCAACAATCTTAGCTTCTTCCTCATCTTCCTGAGCATAATTTTGCTAAAATGGTGTTCTAATTTTCTGTTGAGCTTGTTGATCCTGACCACTCTTCTCTCTTTGCTTGATTCTGAGCTGAGGTTGTTGTTGTTGTTGTCCTCGGAAATTAGGATTCCAGATCTAATTTTTTGCCTTCCTATCGATATTGTCATCCTATTCATAATTTTCTCCATAATTATAATCAAAGAGTCCATCTTACCATCTGAAGAAGTAGATGTCTCCTCCTTAATTGTTACCCTTCTTTCTGTCTTCATTTTTTAATTCTTGATCATCAAATTCACCTGCACACTCACTGCATTTCTCTGCATCCAGTTGAGAGTTCTACGACTTCTTTCCTTCAGCTAATAAGCCATGTCGGGATCGAAGGAATCCGGATAGTGTAGCAAATCCAAGCCAAGAGTAGGCTTGATGTCATTTTGATGCAGGAGCATCCTACTCAGAAAAATCATTGTATGATTGAGAGACTTAGGGGTGTGATTTTTTTAGTTTCTTAATAGGAAATTTTGTATATTTTTAATAATTTGAATGAGGAATATGTATGTGAGACTCTAATTGTAAATATTATCAATTATGAGAGAATATGAGAGGTGTTTGACTTGTGAAGATCTCATAGAGATCTTAGTGATTAGGGAATCCTAGAATAGAGAATTATTTGAGTCAAAAGTGGATTTAGCAGATTTTTAGGATATGGTTGAGTGGATTGTGAATCTGAACCAAAATTGGCTCCAGAATCCTTTTGTATATATTTGTAAGCCTTGAAGGCAAAAGGGGAGGCCACTTCAACTAAAGAAAATCAAGCCATGGCAAGAGAGATGAATTAAACGAGGGTTGTAAGTATTGTATATAGTTTAATAAATTAAAGAAAGTTTCAATTGTCTCTGTGAATGTTTGATTGATGGATTCTGGTTTGTATGCCTATCTGGAATCGATTATAGATTATAATTAATTCAGTGAGGCCAAATCCTTGAGGATTTGAGACAAGAAAGGAATAGTTGTGTACAAGTGCATTTTTTTTGCAGGACAATGTTGATCCAATGTGCTACTTCGTCGAGAATCTTATCATACTGGTCGATGTAAAATATTTGACAAACACTGATGCTCATCTATGATATTCCCTTCCCTCAATGCGACTCCACTACTTTACACTGTGCTGAAATTGTCAGCGCATAAGGCGTTAAAGTGTGTTTGTAGAGACTGTACAATCAGATCAGTCTCAGAGGTAAATCAATTTCATTATGTTGATAGCAATTTTATACATTGCTGTAATTTCAAATAGCTATTGATGTCTGAGTGTATTTGTTGAGCTACAAAGGGACTGTAGTTATAATTGAGGTTGTAAATCAAGGATTGGAAGCAGTTTTGTGGATTGAATTTGTCCTCAAAATGCATGGAAGAAACAAATTCTAGAAAAACCATAGTATGACACAGCTTACTGGGGTTCGATACTGATTGTGGGTTATTAATTGATATTGATGAATTTTGTGTGAAGAGGATTAGAACCTCGTGGAAATAAATTGAATAATAATTTTGATGTCTAGGGGAATTTGTTTTGGAGAAGATTGATGTCAATATCTTCATGAAAAAGAGAATATAGGTATAGGAGGCGTGGAGAAGACTGAGTACATAGTGTGTTGAATTGTGAAATCTCAATTTGTTTCTACGTGAATGAGGTAGTGTTTCTCAGATTGGAATTAAATCTCATGATTGTTTCCGTGTAGTGAAATAGAGTATGGTGTTCGTAGTTTGAATGTGCTAGAACCTGTATTGTAAAATCGAGCTCATTGTTGAGCCACGACGGGTGTAAAGTTGCAGTGTTTGCCGATGGAGTAACAAAAGAAAGGAATTTGTAGGGAAAAACCATCACCAAACTTGCAAGGAAATTTTTGGTCAAATGAAGACGAAATTTGAAATTTCATCATCTGAGTTTTGTGCAGAGTAGGGTCTATTTAGTAACTTGCAAGCAATTTTCAAAAAATATCCCTGGTTGAGGAGTTCTGAAGCGATCTTTGAAAAAAAAAAATTATAGACTGCGTGACAAAAAAAAACAAATTGCTGTGTTTACAGAGGTTCCAACATTCACTAGGTTGGTGCCAAGAAACTCTCGAGATATCTCTGAGGCACGATAGACCATGGGTTGAGATACACTGTCAGGAGTATGACACTCCATGGATATACTGATGCCGATTGGGCTGGCAGTGTGGTGGATCGCAAGAGCACATCCGGATGCTACTTCACACGTAGATCTGCTTCGGGCAGGAAACTGAAGTCAGTAGCCTTCAGTGCCGCTGAGGCCGAATACATTGTAACATGTATGGCCTGTTGTGAAGTCACTTGGTTGCGAAAGCTCTTTAGTGAGTTGTTCGAGCATGTGCTAGATGCCACCGTTATCCTTTGTGATAACCAGAGGGGGATTCGTTTGTCATAGAATCCCGTGTTCCACGAACGATCTAAGCATGTTGATCGCCGGTACCACTTTATCCAGGATATGGTACAGTGAGGCGCCGTAAGGCTCGATCATATAGGAACTGATGAGTAGGTTGCGGATATTCTCACAATGCCCTTGGGGAAGGTCATGTTCCTAACCTTCCGTGAGAATCTTGGAATCATGGAATGACCCTATTCTAAGGGTCATGTTGGACGATGAGCTCTTGGAGCTCTAGGGGGCTCTAGGGATAGCTTCCCGGAGCTATAAGCACACACGGAGCTAGGCTTGCCGAACCTTGTGGTGCTTCTGCCCCACCGCTATGATGATTGAGTTGGTTCGCCTCTCATGATCTGTGCCCCGTATGCATCCTACCCGTTTGAGTTCCGAACTCATGGGAAGTACCTCTCATTTGGCCAATGAGGTGGGAAAAGCTAGAGACTAGTAGCAATGACTGATGGATGCATCAGAGATTGTCGTACTCTCTATCTAGGATGAAAAGTGTCCAACCACTTGATCTAGGATCAAGTCTAGTGAGGTTTCAGACCTCCAACTGACTTCGGGTTAGTAAAACTAACTTCAGGTTAGTATATATGACTCTCTTGAGTCCAAGTGAGGTTTCGGACCTCCAACTGATTTCAGGTCAGTAAAACTAACTTCGGGTTATTATATATGACTCTCTTGATTCCAAGTGAGGTTTCGGACCTCCAACTGACTTCGAGTCAGGTAAACCAACTTCGGGTTGGTATGAGACTCTTTGTGAGTCCTATAGAGGTTTCGGACCTTTGGGCTGAATCTGTCAGTCCGGAATGATGTCTTTGTGACTGACCCACTTATGTTCTAAAATAAAGAGCCAGCAAAGCAAGTTACGACGGGATGACGCACGATGTTGAGTCGCACAGGTGGATGGAGTTCTCCCTAGTTGAGAGGGAGTGTTAAAATTGGACAACTAGGTCCAAACTCCATGTTGTGATGCTCAGATGAAGATACCAATATTTTTATTAGGTTCCTCTTTCGGGGAGGTGCAAGATCGATCTAAAGATCATCTTGATCTGATGAGCAGAACATTTATTTTGAATTTATTTTCTAATATATTCAAATATGTGCAGGTCGGCTTTAAGGTTTTGTACCCCAGCAAATGTGTCACACACCCTCAATGATGGATATAAATAAAGTCAACGTCGGAGGACATTTCAGTCATCTCCTCATCACACATATTTCTCTCTTCACTTCTGATTGGTTCGAGCTACTTGGAGGCAAATCTGCAGTTCACACGTGGGAGAAGGACGAAGACATTCTCTGCTGCAGCTAGGGTTTCCACCCTAGGTTTGACCAGTGTTGACTTTGGTCAAAAGGAGCTGAATTTTGGCATAGACTTCGATTTCTGCAGTCCGTACATTTTGGCACAATAACAGAGGTCAAAGGTTGACCGTTGACCGTGCTGCGTTGACTTTTACTTCTTGTTGTTCTGCATTGACTTTTCTGGGCAACGTTGACTTTTCTGAGTTGACTTTGGAGTTGACTGTTTGGCTGATATGAGGGTTGTGTGACATTGTTGGTTAGCTGACCAATTGAGACTTTGCTGGTTGAAGCATCCTGTTGACCGCCGTAACGCACCAACACACTTATATGTTTTTGGCTTGTCTTCTGTTGATCTACTGGTATGTTCTATCAGCGTTTTACTTGATTGTTTATGTGATTGTTGTCTAATTTAAGAAGTGAAAGTAAATTGCATCAAGCATAGAACATCTACATAAATTTACAAAACTACATGTCATCAAGCTACAACATTATTTTCTAGTATGCTTCATTTCATTCCATCAACACTTTACCAATGGTCTTCGGCTTTTAGTGTAGGTCTATCGTCTTTACCAACGGTCTTCGGCTTTTAGTGTAGGTCTATCATCTTGAGGTATTTGGTTTCCTAGGCATGAGTGCTACCATCCCTCATCTCCTCATCAATAACCTTGTCATGGATGAAATCATGCTCCAATTGTGTTTCCTCCTTTGTGGATTCAATCTCTTCTTGAACATTTGGCTAAATTTGGCCCCAATACATCTCTACTACCATTGTGCCTTGCCGAGCTCGAGAATGAGCTGGTTATCTCCCTCCATGTCAACCTTTCTAACCTTGCCTATCATGGGGCATAGTGAACAATTTTGTGAGTGAAGGCCACAAAGAAATGAACTTTGAAATGGGAACCCTCGAAGCATTGAACTCGGACATGGAAACTCTCTTAGTTGCGGCGCAAAAATGCTCAATGTCACGGGTGGGTCATCACTCCCAACTTCTCCACCACCAAAACAAACATAAAAACACCTAAAATCCAACCACTAACGGTATAGGGAGTTCTCTAAATCAAGAACTCCTTCAACCCAAGCATTAATAGAACAACCAATAATGGGTAGACAAGTTAGTTATAGTGATGGGCAAAAAATTTCCAATAGAAAATTTAAGATCTCTTAATGATCACAATCAAAATCTTTAGTTATGGTGATTATAAAAAAGTTCTTCACTTATAGGATTTAGAGATTAGAAGCAAGTGAGATTTCAAACACAATTAACTAAAAGACCACGGAGATTGCTAGCAGTGATTTTAAAATGATAAAATGCAGCAAAAGCTCATGCAATTTCTAACTATGTAATGCAAATGCAAGTAAGTGAGCAAAAGAAGTTAGTAAGTTAGTGATTGCTCCCTTTTAAAAAAGGAGCAGGATGCCTTGGAATCAAATTCCAAGCTCCCTCAAGTGAAAAGGTGACTTTATTAAATGAAGGTTACAAGAAAGAAACCCCTTGACAAGAAGGGTTCTTGAAACTTTGCAGAGGGTTTTACAAATGATAGATCACAACAAGAAGATCCTCTTCAAATCACACCAAGATAATTAATGAATTATTATCTTAATGAATTTCAATCCTTAAAAAGGTAAAACAAAGCCTCTTACGCTTTCAGCCAAGAGGCAGAATATCTCTGAAGTCTCTAGCTTTTAAGCCAAAAAGGATGATGAATTTCTACAAATAGCATTTTCCAACCTCTAAGAAGAGAGCTCAATTTTAATATCTACATTAGAGAAATAATAGATCATAATGATGATAGCAAAGAGAGCATGAAATTTCACACCTAGAATTGGCATGCACAAGTCAATGGCATAATGATATCATGAAGTAAGAGTTGAGAAAAGGCTACACCGAGCATAATTAAATAATTGAAATTTCCCATGAATATTGCGTAGGCTGCATAAGGTTGAGTGCCCAGGTCGATAAAGCAAGGCCACAAAACCAATTTATTATTTCATTTTGCTAAAAGTTATGAACAGAGGAATGCATATAATTTTTTTCTTGTAGGTGCTGGAAAATTTTTCCAAGTGTTTCTATACATTACACATATATATTCCTTGTAATCTTGTAACTGAATTATATTAATCTGGTATTTTCCAATGCCTACAGAAAAAAATTTATATGCATTCCTTTGTTTTGCTCAACAAACTCCAAGTGTTTCTATACATTACACATACAATACCTTCTGATCTTGTAACTGAATTATATTAATATGATCGTGTAACTAAATGATATTAATCCTGCATGGAACATTTGGTATTGAAATTCACAATAACTGAGCAACACATTAATGTTCTTCGATGATTACATATAATATGATTCCTCTCCATAGGATTATTCTCAACATATAGACATGAGCAATCCTTAGGATGCATCCTTAGAAACACCATATGTAACCATAAAAACATCTAATGCAAACAATGGGCACAATAACTATCTCATAGATTTGTCCATACACCAGAATAACAAGTTCAAAATATCATTTTCTTCACTGGCCAGATTGAGAGAATCCATATTCAATTCTGTTAAGGATATCCCACAATCATCCATTTCAAAAACATATGGCAGACTGGAGTGTGCGGGAGGGAGTGCTCATGGGTGAGTGGAGGGGAGGGGGGAAAAATCAATTAGAAAAATATAAATCAGACTATAGGCCACAGCATATTAATTGATTAGGATTTAGAAAGATGTTTTTGAATTGCACAAGATATTCAAATTTATCTGAACAGTTTTGCTGAACACAAATCTTGACATAATGTTGTGCAAGGCTATTCCACAAATTTTAATCCTAATTTTCATTGTGAAGAGGACTTCAAATACCGAGAAGCAAATGGCCTTGCAGCATATGTAGCACTGTGAACTGAGTTTATCTCAGGTGGTTGGGAGGAATAATTGCTATCCTTTTCACTAAGGTTCAATTCTCATAAATGACATGTTGAGCTCATATCAAGTATATTGTTATAATGGCTTCGAGCCTTGTTATATGGCCTTGAGCCAAGAAAAATATCTTACATTTTGATTAAAGGCTGCAGAGGGGTGTTTTGTTTCCTCGGAAAAAAAACATATATCAATCATCGTGTTCATCTAACAATTGGACATTAACAAGCACTAAACTAGTTACAAATAGATCCTACTGAATCATACCAATTCAATAAAACTCCAATTTGATATTCCTTACATTTTGATTAGAGGCTGCAGAGGGGTGTTTTCTTTCCTTGGAAAAAAACATATATCAAACATCGTGTTCATCTAACAATTGGACATTAACAAGCACTAAACTAGTTGCAAATAGATCCTACTGGAATGATACCAATTCAATAAAACTCCGATTTGATATTCCTCCAACGATGCAAAATAATATTGTACTACAAATAGCATAAGCGTTTTGCATCTGTAATGAGGTTACAATTTTCTTTAGATTTTGGTAGATAGAATTCATTCAGAATTTATTTACATCTGAACAGGCAGCACACTCTCAAACAATTTGAAATATCTATGTAATGAAGTTGCAATTTTCTTTAGATTTTGGTAGATAATCTGAACAGGCAGCACACTCTCAAACAATTTGAAATATCTATGGAAATTTATCTCCATTAAAATAATGCTCTGGCTTTTGTCTTTTCCTAACGAATTGGGCCAAAGTTCTGTATTCTCACGGATCAACTGTGGCCAACAGAACCAAATGTGACACTCACACTCAAAAATAATTTGCACAGAGAATAATACGAGACCTGCTCATGGGGCCAAGAGTATGCCATCCTGGACATACTTGTTTGGTTCTAAATGCCTTGCATAAAAATTGAAGATACCTAGAATCTCCCTCTACTAAGGAGAAGGTCTTCTTCTATATATCAGAAACCCTCCTTTTCACCCTCAATGTCCATATAAATTATAAGCTCTTTGTTTTGAAATTGAACTTCGAATAGTAAAAGGAATCTCTAAAGATACATATACCCACATGGAGTCTGACATTTTTGTTAGTTCATAAACATCAATATTTCCCTTTGCTCTTCCATTCTACCAAATAGATTCAACTTTTCAAAAAATACAGACATCTTGTAATTTTTGCATGTTTTTCAGACATCCATGTGTGACCATTATAGCGATATACCATAGTGATTTCACAGGTCTACATTTATGAACAAACATGGATCAAGTATAAAAATCCTTTAAAATGCCAGAACCTGACTTGTACAGTTTCAGTGGGTAACCATTCAAAAAAATTTATATCTTCAGGTATGAAAAGGATGAGGACTTGTACAGTTTCGGTGGATAACCTTTTTAAGTCTTTTGTTATCTTCTGGAATGAAAAGGATTATTATATTTGTACAGTTTCGGTGGATAACCTTTTAAAGTCTTTTGTTATCTTCTGGAATGAAAAGGATTATTATATTTGTAGGCCTTAAAGATTTCCCCTGGGTATATTTATCAACGAAGACAAGTTAAAGATAAATACATATTTGACATAGATGACTTCAAAAACAAAGTACGAGCAGAACTCTCTGTTACAATGGGCATTTCAGTTTCAGAGACATGGATGGCTTCCAAATCAAAGTACTGGCAAAACCCCTCTATGAAAAATGGACATTTATACTTTCAGCAGAGATGATAATAAGAATACAAAGTCTCGTGCACTTTATCAACCCTTGGACTAAATTCACAATTCATGTCCAGGAACACTTAAACTTTCACTAAATACACATTTCTTGTCTACGAATACTTTAAACACATTCACTGACGGCAGAATCAAATCACAGAATGTAATTTTACAAGTCATATAATGCCAAACCGGCCAATGTAGACATGATTTTGCATTTCTAAGTTTGACCCACTGGTTAAAATGGAAACAGTTCTAAACTTGCAATATCATGTACACAAAATGGAGAGTTCTATAGCATTAATTTTTCCAGCAAAAGAGCCAAAAGTAATCAAATACTTCATGATCATAATGATAACATCCAGACAATATTGTCAATGAGGTAAGCCCTGTCCATTTTCAGATTTTCATTAGACCCCCTGTGGTAAGCCCTGTTCGTTTTCAGATTTTCATTAGACCCCTGTGGGGAACAGCATTATAATATGGGTTCAGGAAAACGAGGGGATTGCAAACCTGAAACAAAATATCAGTCAAGTTGCAGGGTATCCAACCCACCTGCAATCTTTAATACATTGTGGGAGATCTCTGCAAGACTCCCGCACGATTAAAGATTACTCCATCTGTTGCAATCTTTAATACATTGTGGGAGATCCTGCAAGACTCCCGCACGATTAAAGATTAGTCCATCTGTTCCTGCTCCATTATCTTTCTCAAATCTGAGACTGAGGGGTGGCATTGCTGAACAGCACAGAACTCAAGGTTTTTCTCAGAGAACCAGCACTCAAAAACTTGATCACCAGAAAGGCCCTTCATACAGGAATATATTGCAGGGGAAAAATAAAGCTGCTATTCCATCTGTAGCAGCTGAAAATGCATCCAAACCATATATTGTGGAGCAACTGAACTCCGTTGCAGAACTAAACATAGAAATCCCAGAGATAAATGAACACCGAACTTCTTTTGAATCTCAAGCAATAATCTGCAGATTTAACAGCCTCTGGACCAAACCAATGGAGCTCTTTCATTGGATATTCACCAATTGGACTATGGATTGTGAAATCCACCACTGTTCTAAGGGGTTTTTCATTGTCAAGTTTACAACCTCAGAGGCCAGAGATGTCATCATGAGGGAGGGACCATGGTTTTGGGGATCCACTAGGCTTTTCATCACTCCTTGGTTCCCGGTTTTCGACGCAAACACCATGGAGGTGACCAGAATGCCAGTCTGGGTCTGGCTTTACAACCTTCCTCTTCATTTTTGAAATGAAGCAGTTTTGGTTGGCATAGGAAACATCATTGGGAGATACATCAAAACAGACACATTACATTTGGAGGAGCGTGTCTACACTTTTGCACGCACCTGTGTGGAAGTGGACCTCAGTAAAGGGCTGCCAGAATGTATACCACTGAATCACAAACAGCAGAAATGGACACAGCATCTTGACTTCGAGAACACTGCATTCAGATGCCGAATTTGCAAAAACACCGGTCACCTGCAAAACACATGCCTGGAAGCAAAAAGAGATAACAGAAAAAAAGAAGCAAACAGGGAAAACTCCAAAAGGTTGACAATTTCCCTCAAGCGAACCAGAACAGGAGACAAAAGAAGAAGATGACGTCCACATCCCAAAGGTAGATGATCAGACAACTACAAAACCAGAGACAAAAGAACAAGAGATGCAAGACCCTTTCGACATCACCACCAGCATTCAGCCGGCACAGTACCATGGGGCATAGGACACAGGTGGAAATAAAAGACAACACACCTCAGCTACTTCAAATTCAGACAAGGACATTGGAGCAATCACTAAAGAGAATCAGCTCGCCCTCATCTCAGCTACGCCAACACAAGGTCCTTGGCGGAAGGTCGAAAAGAAAAAGGGAAGAAAAACTTTAAAAAAATTCTTCCCATGTAATATTGTTTTTTTACTTGCAACCTCATAGTTTGTCTTGATTGACATTACCAGCACATGTAACATGTAATTTTGTTTTCACTAATAAAATTACGAATTTTTCCTTGGAAAAAAAACATCCAGTACCATCTACTTGTTCAAATGTAATACCCCAAGTGTAAATGCATCCAATATTTTATTCATGCCACCAGATTCCACGGAGATATTAGTACTCTTGGAGAGCCAGATAAATAATAGAAAATATAGAATTTAAGAATATAAATGATCCGAAAATATTGAATTTAAGAATATAAATGATCCGAATGATTTCTGTTGTTGTACATATGCTCTGAGATAAAGCTCAGGACTGTGACCAGAAAAATTTAACTAATCACAACAGTAATTAGTACTTGTTTGCTAAAAATAGCTTTCACATCAACAACTACTCTCAGATTTTGTCTGCTACATAGTTCAGACAAAAGCTTTCAATAAGTCGATATCATGACTGCACAAATTTGAAATTACATAATCTTGGAAATATACAAAGACTTGCCGACCCCATCATGCACACAAGATACGTCATGCACACAAGATACCTTCGTCATATTTTCCACAACCCTCAAAAGGCAGCTGTAAATATCAAAACTGCAAATCACTGACAGTCCACAGATGATCAGATTTGTTTCAATGTCATTGATCAGTTCAGCCTGCTCTTGGGGACCGCTGATATGAATTTAGTGGAGAAGCACCTGCTCTTGGAAGACCAGTAGGCAGATGATTTGTGTTTCTATGATTAAAAGGAGAGTGACCAGTGGGATTGACATTATCCCCAGACTGTTTCTGCCCAGATCTTTTAGGTTGAGAATACTTTGCCATTTCCTTGACATTTTTCAACTGTTCTAATGTCTCAAGTGCTTCTGTCATAAGGGGACTATGTTTTGCTTCGGAGTTAAGGCACTGCAGAGCAAGTGTGGCTGCTTTATGGGCACCTTCCATGGAGTACTGACCCTCCAATCTGGTATCCATAACAAGATACAATTTGTGTTTATCACTCAGATATGCTCTAGCCCATTCCACTAAATTCTGTTCAATTCCAGGCTTGTTCTTCCGTACAGTACGGCGACCTGACAATAGTTCCAATAAGACAACCCCAATGCTGTACACATCACTCTTGACGTCAAACAACCTGTTGAATGAAAATCGTTTCAAACATTTGTCCAAAGAGTTAATAAATTATGAATGCAAACATTCTACTAAATTCATGGCAAAGTTATCTCAAATAAACCTATCTAACAGCAAAAAAGAAGCAGTCCTGACCTGTTGCTACATATGCAGGAGCAGCATAGCCATAAGTACCCATGACCCTTGTAGAGACGTGTGTTATCACCGGTTGGGCCATCCTTTGCTAGTCCAAAGTCAGAGAGCTTTGCATTAAAATTCTGTGACAGAAGCAAAGTGGTAAGGCAATGTATGGGTTGACACCAAGACACGGAAGGATATAAGAACATATATTTTCATTATGGAATAGCCAAGGCTAGGCTAGGGATCTGGTAAATCACTTACCGAATCTAGAAGGATGTTTGATGCCTTAAAATCGCGATAAGTAACTTGTCTTTCGGCATTGTGAAGAAATGCAGGTCCCCTGGCAGCCTCCACACCTACTTTTATCCTTATGGCCCAGGAAAGTGGCTGAGAACCTTCTGCAATATTAAAACCACAACTTTCGTTAGAGTCAAACCACCTGATAAGAAACAACAAAAAGTAGTTCAATCTAAAGCATAAATAAGTATGGTTGAAATCTTTTAAAGCCAGTGTGCATGACATCAACCTTCCTAGAACCATCACTTGCATATATAAAATAAACCCCAATGCCAACTGCATACTCTGCACATACATGCACAGAACAGGAGCCTTCATCAACACTTTGAGCTCAGCCTACCACACATAAAGCACACAGATACAACCCTGAGAACTTAAAATCCAGTGGGCATGGCATAAACCTTCCTAGATTCATCACTTGCACATACAAAACAAACCCCAATGCCAACTGCAGCTCTGCATGTATATGCAAAACAGAAGCTTTCATCCAACCTTGGAGCTCAACCTACCACACATAAGGCCTAGATACAACTCTGAGCACTTGGTCCATAAAACAAATAATTCAGAGCACTTGGTTCCTAATATAATAACTTCTTATCATTTCAACATAGAAGTCTTCATCTATCTGGATCAGATTTGTCCCTTCTGTTTTCAGTTAGACTTGATATATTTAAGAAAGATATAGATTCTCTGCCACGTGGAACTAAAACAGTATTGTTGGCACTTTTGGCCTATCTAGGCCGGAGATACTCCCCTGTGTCCACTCTTTGGCTCCTAAATAATGTTGATCTTGATGTACCTGTCAATTGATTTTTCATGGAATATATGCTGCATTTTCAAAAAAGAAAATGTTCATAAGCTTTATCACAGAAGGGGGCTCTGGACAAAAACAAAAGAACTCGTAATCTCACACAAGTCTAGTCAACGCCCTGTAAACTCAATCCTTTATAGGAACAAGCTATCGTGTTTCTATGAAGATAAATACATGGGTAGCTAAGCCAGACTCAATTGACAACTAGTTCCCTTATAAGACTTCCATGTGAAAATCAATTTGATCAAGCATTAAATTGATTCAACTTGAAACCCAAAAGGAGGAATTCAATGTACAGTATGAAGGTTACTCACTTCTGAACAGATGATTCTCCAGACTTCCATTCTGCATAAACTCATAGACCAACAGGCGGTGATCGTCCTCTGCACAGTATCCTATGAGCCTAACCAGATTAGGATGGTGGAGTTGCCCCAGATAATTCACCTCAGCCTACAAACAATCCACAAGGAACCCAAAATCATACTCCAAACAATCAAATAAAAAATATAACCAATATATTATTGAAGTCGGCCATGGTTAACTCTATGAAAAAAACAACCTTAATCCTATTTGGGAAACCTTTCATACAATAGTTAGTAACCAAAATATTGCAGAATTCATGTTTATCAAAGTAAATAACCAGTTAGTGTAATTTTGGCATACATATTCCAACTCTATGAAAAAACAACCTTAATCCTATTTGGGCAACCTTTCATACAATAGTTAGTAACCAGAATATTGCAGAATTCATGTTTATCAAAGTAAATAACCAGTTAGTGTAATTCTGGCATACATATTCCTGCCGTAGAAAGGCATCGAAAGAAAAACCACATGATCGAGTTTGAGAGAGTCACGAACTTACCAGCCATTCTTTATGGCCTTGATAACCTTCTGGGTTGAGTTTTTTCACAGCAATAACAATGCCCATACCAGGCCTGGAGGCCCACAATCCATGCTCATCAATCCAGCCCTTGAACATGGACCCAAATCCACCCTCACCCAAAAGGCTGTCGGGACGGAAATTTCTTGTTGCACTTCTGAGCTCATTGAAAGTGAAAACCTTCAAATTTGATGAAGAGCGGATCTCCCCTTCAGACTTAAGTAATAAAAAGGATGGGAGTAGGTGGCTCTGGGTCGTGGGG
This sequence comes from Pinus albicaulis, assembly GCA_034641835.2. Lineage (NCBI taxonomy): Eukaryota > Viridiplantae > Streptophyta > Pinopsida > Pinales > Pinaceae > Pinus > Pinus albicaulis. The sequence continues at coordinate 1,623,299,467 of CM076570.1, read as the reverse complement.
TGGTGGAGGCAGGCGGCGCAAGGGAGAGCGGGATCCACCGGGAGGTCGGTGGTAGTCGGACGACAACAGGACGGGAGGTCGGGTGTAGTTGGACGGCGGGGGGATGACAGGGACCGGAGCTGTCCCATCGCCCAGAAAGTCTTCCAATTTGTCGAATGGAAGACAACTCCCTTCTAAATTTGATTAAATTTAATAATTAATTTATCGTTTTAAATGCTTTTGAATTATTCTATGATGAATATTTAGGCATTGAATTTTATATCATTTTTATCTTTGTATCCTGAGAAATTCATAATAAAAATAATGTTGAAATGGAGGAGGAAGCATCAAAAGACTCCTGAATATTGAGAATTTTCAAACTTATACTCCAAAAAAAATAACAAATAGCATTCCAACTATTAACACAATTAGTTACCTGTGTTTCATTACATATTTCAAAATAATATGTATGCTCATTTGACAAGGACTTTTCTCAGAATCTGATTTTATTTTAAACATATATGTTTTTAGTGAACATATACAGTAAGCCATTTACACAGTCTTCGGCATATATACTTCTTTAGACAAAACTATAATTTGTCCACCAATTTATAAACAAATATCAACCAAAAGCCCTAAATGGGCATCTTTACACAGCTCTTCAACCATATACAAATGGTAGCCTAATACATTCTCACTACCTACGGAATTCAGCAGTGAGAAACTTATCAACAGCCAGCATCAGTCCATCTGAAGTCATTGGTTCTTCCTTTGGATCACCAATTTGGATGGAGGTCTGTATACAGGAATGCAATTTAAAATGAGTAATTAGGTTTACAAAAGTTTATTTGAGAAAAATATGAGCATGAAAAAAAAAAAAAAGATTAATGCACACCATTCTTGATGGTCGTCTTCCATGGCTGCCTCCACTCTTCTTGAAGACATCACTAGATTTGCGAACAGACATAGATGTTAATCTTAATGAGGCAGAAGAACCAAAGCACACGCACGAACCCTTCCAGGTTCCAACTTTTCTTGACCTTCTAATTCTCTTCAACTCCTCAACCTATACATTATGCATTCTTCAAAACTATAGACCTCAACAACATGATTTGGTCACTTCACAAAGTAAGTCCAACAATCAATATCTTTCTTACTTGTTGGAAAGCTCTAGCAAGAGCATGCTCATAGAAATCCAATAGTTGTTGATCATTAAAGGGGAGTTGTTGCCCATTGAAAGGGATTGCAGACAATGAGATTTGAGACAAGGGAACCTCCTCAGATGTACTCTCCATATTTGTTTCACCTATGATTATAGCTGCCAAAGAATAATGAAATTAAATGTCATGTTCATATATAAATTATCAACTAGCATAGATTCATCTAAACCCTAGATATATTGAGCACAACCTATGATTATAGCTGCCAAAGAATAATGAGATTAAATGTCATGTTCATATATAAACTATCAACTAGCAAAGATTCATCTAAACCCTAGATAGAGGGCCAAGAGATCAGCAGCCAAAGAATAATGAGATTAAATGTCATGTTCATATATAAACTATCAACTAGCATAGATTCATCTAAACCCTAGATAGAGGGCCAAGGGATCAAAAATCAAAGCACAAACTTCTAATGATCTGCGGTTATATATATATGTGTGTGTGTTATATATGTGTGTGTGTGTGTGTGTGTGTGGAGACATTCAAGAATAAAATGGTGTTACAATTTTCTAAATGTTGAACAGGCTCCTCCACATGAAGCCCCTTTGAATGATTGCATTCAATGATTTTAATATCATTTCAGATAATTTCCTTTTGCAGTAAAAAATTTAACATGATCCAGGTTATACCAAGCACAGCTACCGAGACTAGAGTTTGGAGCTAGGACTTAGCAGAGTCATGGAGGATGAGGATGCTTTGTGGATGTTCAAGCACATACATTCTATGGGAAATGGTACCTTTAAGCTTAGAGACGAGTCTAGGTCTAGGTGGTTCACAATTAGTACAAACTTACTTCCCAGGTTAGGGTTCAAGCAAAGGGTTTTAGAAGATGTGATAGTCAGGAAGATGGATGAAAGTCAACATTAAAAGTGCCTTTATAACCTGACATCAAGACAGATTATAAAGTGGTTCCAACGCATTGGAATGGTTGTAGTGATCATGATGTGTAAGATCGACATAGTCTTTCTCCACAAAATATGAAAGTGGAATGAAAGGGTGCCTCAGTTTCTGGGGTACAAAAGGAGGTAGAAATGGAAGTAGACTAGTGGATGAAAAAAAATCATTCTATCCAACAGGATTCCTGTATAATTCAATGACACAGCCAGCCTACTTTTGATTGCCAACCAACTGCCTCATAACATAAGGAAGAATGCCTGCATGGTTGAAGTATTTCAATTCAACCTGTGTATCAAACCTTGCAACACAAGTGAACGATTTTCCAGTGTCTGTTGTAACAGTAATGTCTTGACCTGGCTTCAGTTGAGTGATATCATTAGGAATATCTATTGTGCATCTTTCATGCCCTGTCAATCCAAGCAACTCAGCATCCTCACCAGATTTGAAACACAAAGGAAAAATGCCCATGCCAACCAAATTGCTGCGATGAATACGCTCAAAAATTTTTGCAATAACAGCTTTCACACCCTGCAACATTGGACCCTTTGCAGACCAATCCCGAGAACTCCCACTACCATATTCAGCTCCAGCAAGAACAATTGTATCATTCCCTGCACTTTTGTACCTCATAGCTGCATCATACACAGATAATTGCTCTCCAGTGGGGATATGTATGGTTTTCGGCCCACCTTCACCATTCGAGAGCTTATTCACCAAGCGGATATTTGCAAACAATTGCATCATTCCCTGCACTTTTGTACCTCATAGCTACATCATACACAGATAACTGCTCTCCAGTGGGGATATGTATGGTTTTCGGCCCAACTTCACCATTCGAGAGCTTATTCACCAAGCAGATATTTGCAAATGTTCCTCTAGCCATGATTTCATCATTTCCTCGACAACTTCCATAGGAATTGAAGTCTTTTCTGTCAACTCCATGTTCTATTAGATACTTTGCTGCTGGAGTCTGGACTATCTTTCTGGATGTTGACTGCAGGAGAAATGTGATCTGCTGTTATGCTGTCCCCCAAGTTAAGCAAACAATATGCATCTTTCACACCATGTGGGCCAGGAGGAGTCATTGTCATCTCTTTAAAATTTGGAGGATCATGTATGTAAGTGGATGGTGGATCCCACATATACAAAGTACCAGTTGGAACAGGAAGCTGGTTCCACATAGGGTTTCCCTTTGTTATTGCTTCATATGTTTGCTTAAACATGTCTGGTAAACTCTGATTGTAAACTCTGCTATTTCTTCAGTTGAAGACCAGATATCTCTGAAGTAAACTTTCTTCCCATCCTTTCCAGTACCAATAGGCTCTCTCGAAATCAATCTCAACAGTGCCAGCAAGAGCATATGCAACCACGAGTGGAGGAGAAGCAAGGTAGTTTTGCTCGAGCCTGAGGATGAACAGGGCCTTCAAAATATCTGTTGCCAGACAGCACAGCTGACGCAACTAAATCATTTTCAGCAATAGCAGAGCTCACAGATTCATGAAGATCTCCTGAGTTTCCAATACATGTAGTACATCCATACCCAACAAGTTGAAAGCCTTGTTGATCTAAATACTTATGCAAGCCACTCTGCTTCAAGTATTTAGTAACAACTCCAGATCCTGGGGCAAGACTGCTCTTAATCCATGACTTTACCTCCAGACCTAATTCACAAGCTTTCTTTGTAACATGGCCAGCCCCAAGCATGACATTAGGATTTGATGTGTTCGTGCAACTGGTGATAGCCGCTATAACAACATCACCGTGTCTTAGTTCAGCGGGTGCACCATTGTATGTAAACTTCACAACTTTTTCTTGTTTCTCTTTTGGAATGGCAAAACCTTTAAACCCTAGGCAAGCATGCCAATCAGCTTTCATTTCCTTGAGAGTAACCCGATCATGAGGTTGTCTTGGTCCTGATATACACAAGGTTCAACAGATGAAAGATCCAATTCCAAGTAGGACGAACAAGTCCTCTCTATTTGTGGCTCATTTATAGTCCACAAACATTTTGTTGGCACGATGGTAGTCCTCAATCATCTTCACTGTCTCATCACTGCGATCTGTTAACCTCAAATACTGCAAAGTAACATGATCTACAGGGAAAAATCCCATGGTTGCCCCATACTCTGAAGAGTCGAGACATGTTTGCAATAGTCCTAAGTTACCAGGATTCGAATAAGGATACGGATCTGGATCCGGATTCGCTAGTTTTTTTTAAATCCAGGATCCGGATACGGCAAGGATACGTCAAGTACAAAAAATATAATAATATTAATAATAGACACAAAATTGAAAATATATTCTTCTCTATAACCTTTTTTTTGTCTTAAGCATTTAAAAAAATATATATTATGCACTAGTATAGAGTGAGAGCTACAAATTGTTTGATAACTTTAAGAACCTTTTACTAACATAAGTCCTAGAAATTTCAAAGATATAATGGCTATCATAATTTTAAATGAATGCAAACTTAAGATATATTATAAGATTATCAAAACAAAACTAAATTATCATGACACACCTATATTTAAGATTATCATGACAAAACTAAATTTTTATAAATTTTATATATCATTTTAAATTTTAAATTAATTAAAAATATATATATTTTTAAATTTCAATATATATCAAAACTAAATTAAAAATAATAAACAATATAATAAAAATATATTTTAAAATTTGAATATATAAATCAAAACTAAATTAAAAATAATAAACAATATAATTTATAATATGTTTCCACGCCTATAATCGGATCTTCTGTTGGCGTGCAAAAATTGAATTTAAATCCAGATCCTCGCTAACACAAAAGCCCCCATCCCTATGAAAAGCAGGTTGGATGGCCATTCATTTCCCTGCAAACAAACTGAAAGGGCTGCTATCGATTGATGGCGAAATTAACTATGACACTACTATGGATGGCCTCTTTAATTCCCGTTCGGGCGATTATAGTTATCACTCTGTAGATATCTTTTCTCTGCAAATAAATTGATCGATTTCGACAAAATGGACATGGACTTGCGTATATCAATGCTTTCGAATTGCATAAATAAATGAGAAAATGCCCGCCCTGTGTGGTTGGGAATAAATATTTAGCTATCTTTCTGTTACTCATCTAGCTTGTTGACCTTACGCTTCCATCAAGAGGGAGATGCATGCTCCACTCACCATTCGAGTGTCGAATTTTGGTCCTGAGAGCAGCTTATCTACGGGTGTTCTAGACCAAGGTAAGCAAACCTTGTTAGCAGTATCTATCCTCTGCTCTAAACCTATTTTCGGGTATTTTTGCCTATGCCTATAAATGGGATCTTCTGCGGGCAAGCAATACAAGAGCCTGGCAATCTTCTCCATGCGGGCGACACGACAGGGAACATTCGAACTTTGTACAGTGAATTGAATAAAATATCAAACCACAGAATATGTTTCCAGATGTCAGGATCCATTTCCAAATGACATTGAAACGCCACATGCCGGTTCTTGGCTGTATTTAGGTGGATCCAGATCCAGATCCGAATCAAATCCATGAATCCGTGGATCTTGGACCCTAAAGGGTCGAATCCGGTAACTTAGCAATAGTCGCTCGATCAGCAAGTGATAATTCACCCATACCATCACCATAGAACTCAACAAATTTACCAACATCACCATGCTTTCGTAAAATTTGAGTCACCGTTAGAACCAAGTCTATGGTTGTCACTCCATTGCTCAAAGTGCCAGTTAACTTGAAACCAACAACACCAAGAAGAACCATACTCATTGACTAGCCAAGCATAGCAGCTTCTGCTCCAATTCCTCAAACTCCCCAGCCAGCAACACCTATTCCATATATCATAGTTGTGTGGGAATCAGTTCCAACAACACTATCCAGACAAAGTAGACCATTGGTATTGAATACCACCCATCCCAGATATTCCAAGCTTACCTAGTATACACTACCAGAACCAGGAGGAACAACGAGCCTGTTCTCAACAGCAGATGAGCAAACCTTTCCCTATTGCGATTAAATTCAAGCTCCATGTTTGCAAGCAATGCATTTTCAGATCTAGCTACATCAACCTGTACTGAGTGATCAACAACAAGGTCCACGGGTAGCAAAGGATTGATCTTATTAGGATCACCACCAAGTCTTTTTATACCATCACACATGATAGCAAGATCAACAATTGCTGGCACAACAGTGAAATCCTGGAGGACAACACGAGCAAGTTTAGAAGGAATTTCAACTTGCTTTGGGGAAGTATTCTCCCAATCAAGGATCTTCAACATGTCATTCTTCGTGACCTGCAAATTATCTCAGTGTTAACTTAGTGGGTAGAATATACTAGTGTTGAACTATTGATTCAAAAGGAGCAAAGACCAATGGATGCCAAGGCACACGGTGGCGATGAAATGGTCCAAAACAAAGTTGAGGATAGGGGTCTAGTTGCAAGGCAGGGAAAAAAGGTTGAAAGTGTGTAAAGCTCTTAAAGCTAAAGCAGACCAAGTTATCAAGATGACCAATAAAACATTAATTGAGTGTTTCTATGGAAAAACACATATCTGAATCAAACCTGGCTTTGTGAATATAACATGTCTGATGACGCTTGTTAGGGTATGTGCATCATTATTATCAGTAGTGCACGAAACGCCCCCCCCCCCCCAAGGGTCCAAACCAGCAATCGCGTCCCGTACGGATCCGTGGGGGATTCGCGGTTCGGAAATCCGGAACCACAGATCGGGTTGGGGAAGACATTCCTGGTAATTTGGAATCTGTCGTCCCTGATTTCCGAACCGCAGATCTGACGACGGATCATCGGCATATCAAGCACAGATCCAAATGGATCCCAACCAGATCCAAAGGGAGATGGGTGGTTCCACAGGGTTCTAAATATTTTATTTTTTTCTTTGACTTAAGTTGGGTTGGGGCTTCTTGGACACACCAAAGGTGCTCCCTTGATGCTCCTTAGATGCTTCCTTGATGCTCCTTAATTTTTAACATTACCATGAAATGACTCAGGATGTTTGAGAGTGGTTCCAACCTCATCAGACTTCATATGGAGAAAATAGAATTTCATATCCTATTCAAAATTCAACAGACTTAACAGTTTCCAGGAATTCGGGACCAATGGGTCTGTGGCATTTCATTAGATTATATCATGTATGAGGGTATGTGATTGGCATTTAATCGAGAGCACCAAGCCCTATATGTACCCTAGTGATGGTGGCGTTAATTGTTGAACTCCTTTGTCATGTCGTTAGCAAAAAATTACCTTTCAAAGCCATATTTTTAAGGCTTGGTCCTTGGATTAATCATTAGGTAGTTTGATCAAAATTGGGCAATGTTGACTAATGTCCTAGACAATCGAGGTAGAGGCAAAGGCTAGACAAGAGGAGAAGAATCTAGATTCTAGATGGTTGATGCTCGAATAATTAATCATTAATGTACAATGGATGCCATATCTATCTTGATTTATGCATGTTTCCATATCTTCTACAACGAATTTGGTGTTTTGGATGTTTTTTTAATATAAATGCAAAAAAATATTTACAAAAAAAAAAAATATATATATATATATATATATAGTAGACGCTTCCCTTCCTAGATTTTTGGGAAATGACGCTTTGGCATCCCCGCTTCCAAAAACCGTCCCCGCATTGTCCCCGCTTCGTGCAACGTTGATTATTATACAATGGTTGGTATTCCATTTGCAATCAATAAATGATGTTGCACTGATAATGGGCTAAGATGGTTCTAGGGTTTGACATCTTTAGTATTTCGATCCTAGGTCAATGGTGGCCTCTCTACATACAGTGTGGGTTCAGTTATTTAGCATAACTTCAGAACTCGAGTCTGTTGATGTCCTCAAGGAGATTGGGAATGATATTAGGACACTTCTAGAATTTTATTGGGAATAATATTGGGACACTTCTAGAATTTGATGAGCATTTTAAGATGAAGACCTCTCACACAACTGCACATATCTTAGCGGAGTTGATGTCGAACAATTGTTTATTAGAGGCAATAGAAATTGAAATTGTAAGCCAAATATATATCCAATCACTATACTATGCAAGTATTCCCTTCAAGTGTTCAAATTGTCACATTAATGGATATTTCGTAAACAATTACTTTCTAAAATTTCATCAAAAAGAATGGAGAAGGAAATCTAACTATGGCATCGAACAACACAAGGATAAGGAAGTTCAAATGATTAATGGCGGTGATGAAAAGGCCCAAAAGTCTATTAGAGAGGCCTCCTAGGAGGAGGAGGGATACAAGGAACCAAGGATTCAATGGAAAGAAAAATGGAAACGGATGCATCAAGTCGAGGTGAATAAGAGGTTTTGGAAATTTCTTTCAGTTTTGCTTTAGATGGGTTTCAAACTATGGCAAGGGAGTCTATCTCTAGTATGGAACCAAGGGAAGAATTGATAAGGTCTGGGACTAAACCTGGTTTAATAACTAAAGGAGAGTTTACCCTAGATATTGAGGGTTGTAGATATCATCTATTGTGAAGCAATGAATGGGGAAGCTTCAACTAAGATAAAGGGGAGAAGGGTTCTCAGATAGTAAGGGATAGAAAATAGAAAATCTCATTTTTGCATTACTAAAGGGGAAACAAAAAACACTTAATGGGCCCTTCGAGCAACGTAAGTCCTTTGATGATTCATCCAATAATAATCACATCCCTTGATACCCAATGGTTGGCTAAGCCCTCCAAAAAAATTTCCTGAGAATGTTAATAAACCTACGTAAGCCTGACATTATAATGCTTCAAGAGGCAAACGAAAAGGGTAACAAGATTCGGGAAGATTTCTCTAAGAAATTAAAGGATTGGGCATTTCTAATAGGGCTAATTAGGAAACTCTAGAGGTTTGCTAACAATGTAGAAACTAAATCTAAAAGAATTGACCAACTCTACTTTTTTGGTCTCAAGAATTGGAGTAGAGACCTACACCTTGGATCTAGGAAGGTCATGTAATGAGATCATTATGTATGGACCATCTAAGGATAGAATTTTGTATTGGGAGGATTTGCTAGGTCAAGTTTTCATGGCAACTAATAATGTTTTATTAGGAAGTGATCTTAACTTCACAATTAAGAAAGTTGAGGTCTGGGGGGCTAATTATTTCTAATTCTAGAAAATTTTGTAGGAATTAGAACTGGTTGATGTTGACCCTATTAAGTGTACTCCTACTTGGTGGAAGTTAAGGGTACAAGAGGAACGGCTAGCCAAAAGGTTTGATAGATTTCTAGTGTCAGAAGCAATTATGAATATTCTACAAGGATAAGGACCTTCGTTAAGGTGGGAGGTGACTAGCAATCATTAATTCTACTCCACAAAGAAGGTTTAGTAAGCCTCCAACTCCATTTAAATTTAATTCTAAGTGGCTTGAAGATGATGTTTTCTTTATTATATACAACTTGCTTTGTAATGACATCTTTTGACTTGTTGTACTTAAAAAGTACAAACTCACTAGCTTGTCATACATTGCCTTGGAAGTCTTCAGGTTTGCCACAAATGGAACAAGAGAAATTGATTCAACTATGATCCTTTGAGCTTTTACTTCCCTTTTCTTGTACCTTGCTAGTTCTTGTGTCTTGTCTTTCTCAGGTTTAGTAACTTCTATGGTAACTGTTAAATTTGGCAACTAGGGCCAAACTCCATGTTGCACTGCTCATATGATGGAGAGGATATTTTTGTTGGATTCCTCTTTCGGAGAGGTGCAAGATTAATCTAAAGATCATCTTGTTTGGATGAGGAGTAGTTGGATTTTGAATTTATTTTCCACACGTGCAATTTTTCAAGGTCGGCCAGAATTGTAATGTAGGCACACAAGCCCAAAAGATGTGTAGCACACCCTCATTGATGGATATAAAAAGGAGAGGCTCAAACCTCATTTGGACATCAACTCATCTCACACATTCTCTCTCCATCTTATTGGTTTGTACATCCTTAGGAGACTCTCTCCTCCGCACGTGTGAAGGAGAAGCTGGAAATTTCAGACTGTGTTAAGGGTTTTCTGTGCAGCGTCGACTTAGGTTCTATTGATCACTCTTTGTCAACGACCCCATAGCAGTCCAACCCCATTTTTTCAAATGGGATTTATCATGTTCAAGGTGTTCACGCCATTCAGATTTCATCATCAGTCGACAGTTTTGTAAATGATGTAAACCCATTCTGCATGTTTATGATGTAAATGATCTAAGTAAAGCCATCATGTATGTAACAACCTAGGTAAGCCTAGTATTTTTGTGACGATTTCTATCCTAGGAGGTTTTTTGTCTCACTAATTCATTTGTATTTCTCAACACAAGTGATCGGCAGAGTTTTTCCCTCCAACCTCACCCCAAAGCTAGGGTGGATTTTGTCATCAAGATACTAAGTGAGTCCTAGTGTTTTCTATTGAGTCTTTGAAATAATCCTAGCTAATCAGCTAGATCATTTTATTACAAGCTACTTGGTCTACTAGATTATGTTTTGAGTCGCAGAATTGGGTAACTATTTGAGGGTCTATCACAAATGGGTTTTCCCCTTTCATGTGTCAACATGTATTTATCTCATGTAAAGAGAGTTGGAAAAATAATTAAATACCCTCTCAATCAATTAATTAAATTTTCTGGCCAAATTAAATTAAAAATCCTAATCCAGAACTTTAATTAATTTTAAGTCCTAGGTGATTTAAAATTCTTCAAAGGCAAAATTCATGGGTCCCTAAAAAATAAATTGTTAAAGGTCCCAGGCCAAGGGAATATTGAGAATTTCGAGAAATTTTGGACCCTTAGGCCTTGGTGGTTAAGTGAAAGTCAAATTTTTTAGGTAATTAACTCAAAAATATTATTTTTTAGTTAATTAAAAAGGATTTAATTGATAAATTCGAATTTCCTCAAAAATTTATAATTTCGACGGACGAGATTAAAAGATGATTAAATCTTTTTGAACGGTCGAGATTACTTTGACAGAGATCAACCGAACTAGCCATTGGCGATTTTATCTTATAAATTAGAGGTCTTTGTCAGAGTTTCAGTGATCCGATCTCTTGATCGTGTACTTGCTTTTGAAGCTCTCCTGTAATATTTTCTGGAATAATACAAACGAAGTCTTTGGGGTTTTATTTTGATGGTGGTGTTCCTCTTCAGCGTTTTATGGTAAACTTGTTCTTAATATTTTGTTGGTAATTATTTCAATGAATTGTTGATTAATGGCTCTTGTAGAGTAATCTATTACACAAGTATCTTGCTTAGGTTACTGGATTTAGGGTAATAATATTAATTGGATTGAGTTAGCAGCTATCTCTAAATCTTGAAAATTTTATCGTTTATCTTATTTCTCTATTGATTTAACAGTTTTAACTTTAAGTGTGCAGAAATATTTCGGATTTAGAATTGGGCGTTTGGGGAAGTCCTCGACTGGACCCACTAACTCCCAAGGAGATAAGATCTGAAGAGCCCTCCGGATCTAATTCCCCGGGCTTACCTTAAATTCCATTTTTTTGCAGGGTTTTTCTAGAGTTTGTGCCTAAAATAAAAACTTATTTTAATCCTTTAACGAGTTTAAAGTTAAATATGGCCATGGAGGGCTTTGATCTAACAGATCCGTAAAATAGCATTGTAGATTCATAAGTATCTTTTTTCACTCACCGGGGTTTTGGGGTTTTTATTTTCTATGTATATACTGGGCTTTTGGGTCTCTTGTTTCTGGTTTTGTGCAGGTTGTAGTGAGAGATTTTCAAAAAATTCTTCAGATTTGAGCCAGATCTGGGTCCTGGAGGGTAAGATCTGGTCTCAGAATTAATATTTGGTTGTAGATCTAAGCTAGATCTTGCCTCAAGGTTTATTTTTTTCAAGAGCATTTATTTTAAATAGATTTTATCTCAAGTATTGTTGGACAAAAGGGGGAAAAAATCGGATTTTGAGTGTTGATGCACCAGCTGTGCGTGCGTTTTCCAGTTGTGGGCTGCCCTTCTTCCTGCAACCTTCATTTGTTGCTATATCTTTCCCATCTCAAGCACCCTTCAATCCGCTGCCTTAAACTCTGCCCTCGTACCCTCACTATGCTTCCCTTGCTACGTAAATCGTCCCCTTCTGCAAACCATCTCCTTCCTTTCAGCATGCTTCCCTTGATACGTAAACCCTCACACTGCTCACCTCTGCATGCTCCATTTTTTCTGCGCTGCCATCCTCCTGCGCGAGCTCTTTCCTTTCCCTGTGTTTCGTTGTCGGCTCCCTCATTTTCCTTACTCGCAGCACCTTCCTCCCTTGTTGCCATATCTCGCTGCGTCTGTCCTGCATCTCTTCCCTTGTCGTAGCCCTCCATCCCTCAGCCTTTGTCGTCCTCCATCTCCCTTGCCACAGCCCTTTCAACCCCTACGTGTTGCCTCTACTATCTGTTGTCGGCTTCAACTCCCCTCCATGACTCTTCCTCCCGCATATCCATCGCTACCCGAACCTCCTTGCAGTGCCTCCATTCTCCTCTCACGCTGTCCATCGTTCGTTGCTCCTTCATCCCGCTCGACCTGCACAAACATAACGCACAAATAAAACAAAACATTAACGCATCATAGTTCTTTTTTTTAACTTTGATCTCAATTAATAGTTTTAGCTTTAGACTTTAGATTTTAGTTTCATTTTAATTTTTTTTAGATTCTTAACTTTAGGTTAGGGTTAGTTTAAAATTTTAAAATTAAATTAGCATTTAGAAGGTTTCATTTCATTTAAATTTTTGTATAAAAATGAACTTTAATTAGATTTAGATTTTTACTTTTGTATAAATTAGATTTCAATATTTCTTTTTTTTTAATTTTGTAATTTTAGATTTTTAAAAAATATTCAAAAACCTTTAAAAAAATTAATTCTAACTTTCTTTTGTCTGTAGTTAAATTTTAATCCTTTTTTGTATATAAATATTTGGAAAATCAAAAAATTTGGGACATTTGGGGGTTTTGATCTATTTTGCAAAGACATTTAATTGCGGAGAAATTTCTATAGTTAACAAATATTTAATTTTTAATATCCTAAGTTTTAGTATAGAGAAAACTTAATTTTTGCATTTGCATATTTTAAGAAGATCATTTAATCCATAAATTGCTTGAAGAAGAGGTTTTATTAGCATTAAATTTTCATGGTGTATCTGGATGAATAATTACTGAGATTTAAGTGCTAGTATATTTCATATGTTTCAGTTGGGGTTGATGATCATTGGCATCTAAGTTTTGGAACGTTTTCTATCGATTAAAATTGCCTAATGTGTAATTAAGTATTGTTTCATTTACTTGAATTATTGAATCGTTATTGAATAGTTAAGTCTTGGAAAATTCTTCAAGTAAGTGTGATTGATATCTTATTGTGGATCTGTGACGAATTGTATATCTTTTAAATGAGTAATCTTCATAATTGGAACTCTTGCTTAAGTACTTAGTGGTTAGATCAGACTATTTATAACCAAAGTGCTTCAAGGCTTTTAACATCACCTTTCATCTTCAAAGCTTGTTTCGTCTCGCTCATTCAAATCATTTTCCTTGCTTTACATAGCAGCAGTTTCTCATCAAGTACTTGGTTGTAATTTCCTTAGCATGATAGTTGACTCCATAAGGCACTGGTATCAGTTTTTCAAATTCAATTGAATCCTTGAATCTTGCTAGATCTTTCACAAGTATTTGGTCGTTTAATTGTGTCTCCCGAACTGGTTGGTCCCCAACTAGTTCTCCTTCATTCCATTTCCATAGGGTCTACCCCCCTTAGTCTATTATAAGGAGACAACTTAGATAGAGAGATTGGGGATCAGGGTGACAGCGCCCGATCTGAGCCGTTGTCACGGTGCCTAGACATTATGAGCGACAACAGGGTCAACCTTGTCTTTTTTACTTCAATTTTTGGGTCAGATTCCGAGTTTGGGAGGCCGCAGCTGAAGGCACAAAAATCGAGGAAATCCAAGCTGATTTGACTAGTGCATTGACCACAGATTTGCTGAAGTTTGACCATAGCGTTGGCCAGGTTTGACTGTGGAATTGTGCACTGTTTTGGGTTGACTTTGACTGTTCCAAGAGGCCAAGATTGACTGGATTTGACAGAGCTCCATTGTGAGACATTTTGCTAGTTTGACCAGCGTTGACTTTGCTAGCTAGGGCATCCTGTTGACTGCTGAAAATTGTACTCTCTCTCTGTTGAATTTGAAGAATAATAAGAAGATTTGATCAAAGGGTTTTCCCCGCATTGGGCTTTTTCCCTGGCATCCACCAAATTATTGTGTCCTCTTCTCTTGGCTTGTCTTCTGGTTATTTATTTATGTTCTATTAGCATTTACTGTCAATGTTAATGTGATTGCATAACAGGAAATATAATTGGGCTAATAAGAAAAATTGAAGTAAATTGCTCTAAGCATAGAACATACCATGGCTAACTAAAATTAACATGGTATTAGAGCTGAGGTGAAGACAAAGCCCAAGCAAGAGTGAGAAGAGCAATCACTGAAATTTGAATAGACAAGGACCAGGGTCAATGGCTTCCTCATCATACTTCAAAACTGATGACAAGCTCAATGATAAGTCTGATTATCATGCTTGGGAAATGTCCTTGGATCTGACATTGGAGGAACAAGATGTTATGGATTATGTGCAGGGAAAGATCATTGAGCCTCCATCAAATGCATCAGCTGCCACTAAAACAAAGTACAAGAAAGGGGAAAATGGGGCGAAGTAGATCATCAAGGATTCTATTCATAAGCACTTGGTTGCTTATATCTGTGAATTGGACACATCTAAGGAGATGTATGATAAGTTGGTTGGCATGTTCAGGGCTAACAATGCTAATCAAATTCTCTTTTTGAAGAACAAGTTGAAGAACATCAAGATGAACAAGGGAGAGTCCATCCAATCATATTTCATGAGGCTCATCGAAATCAAGAACGGTCTCTTAGCTATTGGAGAGGCCATAGCTGACCGAGAGCTCACTCTCATTGTGCTCTTGGAGGACTTCCCCAGCCATGGTATGTATTCAGTACCACTATTCTCAATAATAATATAATTCCTGATTTTGATGAATTGTTGACAAGATGTGTGAAAATGTCTGAATATCTCAAACATAAATCCTACTGTTAATTTTCAGATTTACTTCTCCTACTTACATTAAGTTATTAATGTGAAATATTCAGCATTAACATTGAAGTAAATACATCAACAGCCTACACATATAGATCTAAACTGAACACATGCATAATGACAAAGTGACACACAAGGATTTTCTGGACAATTGTCCCCGGAACAAATCTGGGCACCAACTGGTTAACCCGACAGAGAAATAAAATTGCAACTATACCTTTGTTCTGAAGACAAAAAAACTGACTAATTCACACCCTCAAACGGGATTTATAGAACTCAGCCCTTTTCAACCTTCAGAAACCCCAGCGCTGTTCTGAAGCCCTCTGTGTCAGCCCCTATGCTGCTCAGGAAGGCCTGTGTCACCCCAGACTTGGTGACACTGCCCCTGCGCTACCCTGGCTGGGCCTGCGTCAACCCTGCTGGCCTCCTGCTGCCTCTGCGCTGCCCTTTCTGGGCCTGCGTCAGCCCTGCATAGCCCCTAAAGCCTCTGCGCTGCCCCTTCTAGGTTGTGGTTTCTTTGCGAAGATGTTTCCCTCTCTACGCTACTCAGTCTGTTGCTTCTCTACATCTTGTTGCACTTTTGGTCTGGGATCAAACCATCCCTCTTGCCAATACTACACCTCGTAGCTTAAACACTTCTGAAATTGTTAGCAAACCACGCCCTAGAATTTCAGCTTAGACTCAGTGCTCTACCACTGTGTGTGTTCTCCAACTAACCCGAAGCCTTTCCTTTATACTTTCTCGTTGGGAAACCAACGGTCGTGATCTAATCTCTTATCGACGGTTAAGATTAAAAGAAAGCTTGATCCATGAAAGTCATTTTCATCATGTTTAGTTTAATTAACTTTAATCTTTTCATTTTCCTAAGTTAAACTTAGGGTCCTTAACTAAAAAGATTAATTAATTAAATCTCTCTTAAACATGATAGAATTTCTTAAATCGCTTTCTGGGTCTTGGAGATCTCATGTACTCCAGTCCCTCCACAAAGTTTGAGAGCTAGAGCACATTCGATGCTACCCCAACACCTCAAAATATCAACAAGATGCACTCAAGAGGAAACAAGGATGATGGAGAGAGACCATCCCTCAAATGGTAATGCAAATGAACCTACTGCCTTCTCCGCTCATGCAAAGAAGAGAAACAATGTTGGTCCGAAAATCAAAATCATGGAAGAGCAGGTCCCAGAATGGAAGTGAACCTACTGCCTTCTCCACTCATGCAAAGAAGAGGAACAATGTTGGTCCAAGAAATGAAAATCATGGAAGAGCAGGTCCCAAGGGAAGGAAGGGAAGATGTTACAATTGTAACAAGTTTGGTCACTATGCTAGAGAGTGCCCCAATAAAAGGGACTCTCCCCGAGATGATGACTACAACAACAACAACTTCAGGGGGAATGGAAATCAAAGGAACAACATGTTCAAAGGAAAGAGGAAGGCTCCCTCTGATCGAAATGGAAATGGAAATGGTCTACGTTTCAAGAGGTCAAGGAACTCAAGGCATAATGAATCTAATGTTGTTGATAACAAGAGAAATGAATATATTCTTATATTTGCCCTCTCTGTTGCATCTCCTCTCGACACCCTGGATAACTAGTTGATTAATAGTGGTGCCTCAAGGCACTTCACTGGATATAAAGAGGCCCTCTCCGATTTGATTGAAAAGGATACAAATTTGGAAATTATCCTTGGAGACAATACCACCTATCCCGTGAAAGTGACATGGACTGTGACCCTTCATCTAAATCAAGGTCAAGTCCTCCGTTTGCAAGACGTGTTGTATGTACCTGACTTGAAGAATAATCTAGTGTCTATCTTGGCAATGGAAAACAAAGGATTCAAGGTGGCATTCATCGATGGAAAGGTACGTATTTGGAAGAGGAACTTTAAAGAAGCATGCACTCTTGGTTTCAGGGTTGATACACTTTATCAGGTTAGAGGAAGTCTGTTGGGAGCCATGACATGTAACACAACTCTTCAATCCGAGCTATGGCACTGGAGGTTTGCACACCTTCATTATAAAGCCCTTCCCGAAGCAAGGAAGGTAGTCACAAGTATGCCCAATTTCAAAGATGATCATGAAGGTGTATGTCAGGGTTGTGCCGAAGGAAAGCATATAAGGGAACCATTCCCCTCAAGTGTCACCAAGACTTCTGATATTCTACAATTGATTCATTTTGATCTGATTGCTATGTTGCCCGTAACATCCTTGGGAGGATGCTTATATTATGTCACTTTTATAGATGACTTCTTCTGCAAGACTTGGATATACTTCTTGACTTCTCCTGCAACTTCAAGACCTTGGTTGAAAATCAAACAGGGAAGAAGATAAAAAACTTGAGGACCGATAATGGAACCCAATATGAGTCAAATGAATTCAATGACTATTGCAGGGAAGTTGGCATTAAGAGGGAGACCACTACTGCATACACTCCCGAACAAAATGGTGTTGTTGAAAGGAAGAACAGAACCATTCTGGAAGTTGCCCATGCAATGCTTTATGACCAATGTCTTCCTAAGTTCTTATGGGGAGAAGCTACCAACACCGTTGTGTACGTTCAAAATAGATGCCCACATTCTGCACTGGACTCCAAAACTCCCGAAGAAGTCTTCTTTGGTAAGAAATCTGATGTTTCTCATTTTAGAGTTTTTGGAAGTCCCGTATATTTTCATGTGTCGAAAGAAAAGAGAAGAAAATTGGATGCTTCTGGAAAGAAGGGAACATTTGTGGGCTACAGTGAAACCTCGAAGGGATATAGAATCTATGTGCCTGGTCAAAGAGAAGTGCAGATATGTCATGATGTCACCTTCGACGAAGATGTTGCCTTCGGGAAGGTTAGAGATCTTCCTATCTCAAAGGAAGACAAAAAAGAAGCAGGAAAGCAGGAAGAACATAAGGATGAACCGACACCCGATGTTGAAGGTCCAATGGATCCTATAGATCAACCTTCTTCAAATAAAAGAATACCCTCATGGTTGAGAGAAACTCTCGAAGATGTCGAGAGACATATTGCTCCAAGGGGAACATTCCGTGAAAGTAAGAAATCGAATAGGTACCAAGGGTACTTAGCAGCCATGAGCACCATTGCCCAATCTAAGCCTGGAACGTTTGAAGAAGTCGTGAAGCACCAAGTTTGGAAGGGATGCTATGAACGAGGAATATGATTCGATCCCTCATGGCTTAGAGACACTCTCGAAGATGTCGAGAGACATATTGCTCCAAGGGGAACATTCCGTGAAAGTAAGAAGCCGAATAGGTACCAAGGGTACTTAGCAGCCATGAGCACCATTGCCCAATCTAAGCCTGGAACGTTTGAAGAAGTCGTGAAGCACCAAGTTTGGAAGGGATGTTATGAACGAGGAATATGAGTCGATCATGAAAAATGATGTCTGGGATGTGGTCCCTAGACCGAAGACAAATATGTTGTCACCTTGAAATGGTTATACAAGATCAAGATGGAGCTGATAGAAGTGCTGAAAAATTCAAGGCAAGATTTGTTCTCCGAGGCTTCTAGCAAAAGGAAGGAATAGATTATGATGAAATATTTGCACTTGTTGCCCGCTAAACCACCATCCGTTCGATCATTGCCCTTGCTGCATCGCAAGGATGGAGTCTACATCAGATGGATGTTAAGACTGCCTTCTTACATGGCTCAATTAAGGAATAGGTCTACGTGGAACAACCTTTGGGGTTCGAATTTCGAAATAGAGATACATATGTATGCAAGTTGAAGAAATCCCTCTATGGGTTGAAGCAAGCCCTCAGGGCTTGGTATGAGAGAATCGATAGCTACTTGATGAAGTTGGGCTTTACTCGAAGTGATGATGATCCAAACCTTTACTTTAAGGTTGATAATGAAAAGCCTTTGATATTGGTTCTCTAAGTGGACGATCTCTTCCTGACAGGTGTTGACCCTCTTATTCATCAATGTAAGAGGGAGCTAGCTTCTGAGTTCGAGATGAAGGACCTAGGACTGATGCACTACTTCCTAGGCCTGGAGGTCTGGCAAATGCCAGGTGAGATTTTCCTTTCTCAAGGAAAATATATTGTGAAGTTGTTGGAAAAATTTGGGATGGTGGACTACAAGTCCATGACTACTCCAATGGAGCTCAACTTTAAGAAGTTGTGTGGAAGTGTTGTTGGGCCCAATTTGGGAAATCCCACCAAGTATTGTCATCTCATGGGGGCCTTGATGTTCTTAGTGAACTCATGTCCGGACATATGTTTTGCAATGAACACGTTGAGTCAATACATGCTCGAGCCTCATCACATTCACTGGATTGGTGCCAAGAATCTCTTAAGATATCTCCAGGGCACAATCAACCATGGGCTGAGATACACTGTCGGGAGTATGAAGCTCCATGGATATACCGATGTTGATTGGGCAAATAGTGTAGTGGATCGTAAGAGCACATATAGATGTTGCTTCACCTTAGGTTCTGCTTCAATCTCCTGCATGAGGAGGAAGCAAAAATCAGCTGCTTTGAGCACTGTCGAGGCCGAATACATTGTAGCAACTATGGCCTGTTGTGAAGTTGTTTGGTTGAGGCAAATTTTCAATGAGTTGTTTGGACATGTGTTGGATACCACCGTGATCCTTTGCGACAACCAAAATGTTATTTGTCTTTCAGAGAATCCTGTGTTCCACAACCGATCCAAGCATATTAATATCAGGTACCACTTTATCCAGGATATGGTACTGTTGGGAAAAATACTGAGAGGGGGGGTGAATCAATATTTAGAACTTATTGATAATTTTTACTTTTTCTTTGTTGAATTCCATACGCGACTTTAATGAACCCAACTCGCGCATATACCAACAGAAACATGCGTATACTGATATAATTTTATTGTTAGAAAAACTTTCAGAGACAATCTTTAACTCAGCTTATCAGTTATGCATCTGTTAGTTAAGCAGTAAATATGTGCAGTAATAGCAGAATAAATCATCACACAAAAGCATTAAGGTGGAAACCCAATTCGGGAGAAAACCACTATTGTTGTCGTCTCTGTCTTCAATATTTATTATATGAAAAACTGCTTACAATATTGTACTGATGTAGACTCATATTAGTACTCAGGCATCTACCTGCAGAAGGCTACAACCTTCTCTCATTCTCCAGCTGCTACTGGAAGGGAGCTACAACCCCCTAATCTCGTTTACCAGCCACTACTGGTAGGGAGCTTCAACCCCCTGATTAGATCACTAGCTTCTACTGGCAGAAAGCTTTTACTTCCATACTGAAGGCTTCAACCCTTAGACTCACTGCAAACCACGTTTCATCAATTTTCACACTGGATCAAACAGTTTCAACACAACTCTTCATAAGAACCATAATAGTAACCTTTATCCAATACTTCAATCAGAATAGTGAGATCACTGTAACCAGAACTCAGTAGTAACCCAGACTTCAGAATCAAACTCAACCCTGAACATTCATCATCTTAAAATGCATACGCTACTTCGCTTTACTGAACCCGAGTGTATACGCGCTCTCCTTCACACCAACCGGCGTATGGATCTGTGAATATTGTTTTTACAGAATGTGATCAGTCTCAAATCCAGATCTGAGGCTTTCAGTGAGATATCTTTTCAAAAATGCAGAACCCTTAATCAGTCAGTCATCATTAACCATGTTTACTCACTCATTGATCAAATTTGTACATATTCAACTTAGCAGCATATACAGTATTCAAGCAACCCAGATCTACATGAAGACTTCATTGACAGACAGCAGAATTTCAACAGCAATGAATAGAAAAACCTCTGCAATAAGCTTCAGAAACCCTGACTTCCATACGCGCTTTTTCAAAAACAAAGTCGCGTATATACGCGCTTTTACCAAGATGAACTAGCATATAGATCTGTAAATATTAATTTTGTAGAATGTTTCAGGTCTGTAGAACTTACCCAGATTTATTCACTTTACTTCAGCAAACATGCGCCAAGTCATAGATCTAATCATCTCTTCAATAGATCATACAAGAACATAGTCATTTCCGATCTAGAGATCCTGATCCATCATTGTATTCATAGGTGCATTATTATTTCAGATCTATCAATAAACTATAGCCCATTCCATGCAGATATACTTCAGAATGAAGTATTCATTCAATTACCGAGACATGCACAACTTTGCATTATGATCTTCTTCTCCTTATATAGATTTAGCCTTTACCAATACCATGAGTCAAAACCACACAACTGCCGATGGTATTCTTGGATGGGATCAAATAGACGACACAATGCTCAATACTATGGGCTAATACCATGGTAATGCCCCTTGGTATCATAATTTTAGAGCGCAAAAAGCATACGCGACTTTGCTTCTTCATACCCGCGTGTATACGCGATTTATCTTCATCAAAACTGCGTATATACTAATTCTGGATGTATACGCGGGTTTCCTTCATAAAAGCAGCGTATACATTACCTCCATACGCAGGTTGCCTTTATCAAACCTGCATATACATTGAGAAATTTTTCCTGTTTCATTTCTCTGGCACATACTAGAATTCCTTTCTCTGTCACATCTGGACTGACCTGTAGAAACACCATTTTTACATCTTTAACACAGGTTGCTTATCAAAAGGCAACTCATCAAGTAGGTTGCCATTAAGGACAACATATTGCATCATATTGCCAATAGGTACAGCAAGGCGTCGTAAGGCTCCATCACATTGGGACTGATGAGCAAGTTGCAGTTATTCTCACGAAGCCCTTGGGGAAGGTCAAATTCTTAACTTTCTGTGAGAAGCTTGGTATCATGGACAGACCCTATTATGAGGGTCTCGCTTGAGTTGGACTTTGAGCACTGGGAGCTCTAGGAGGCTTGGGGATAGCTTCTTGAAGCTATAAGCAACCACAGGGCTAGGTTCGCCTTACCTTGTTGGTGTGCGTTATGATATTGAGTTGGTTCACCCTCTCTTGATCTATGCCCCACATATATCCTACCCATGTGGTCTAGGACTCATGGGAAGTACCTCTCATCTAGCCAATGAGTTGGGAAATGAGGATATAGACCATAGCATTACCGATGGACGCATCATGTATTGTCATACTCTCTATGTCTAAGATGGGTTGTGTCCAACAGCTTGATCTGGAATCAAGTCTGGTTGAGGTCTTTACCTCTAAACTGAGTTCCAGTCAGTGGAGAGTCGCAAGGTCTTTGTGACTCACTATCGATCATATCTTCTTCATTATTTCTTCTATAGCAGAGCAAAGTCGACAAAGTACAAAGACAGCAGGATGACAGGATGATATATGATAGTACATGATGGTATTGGATGACAGGATGATATATGATAGTACATGATGGTATTGGATGACAAGATTGCACATGTTGACAGATGGATGGACAGGTGGAGTTCTCCCCACTTGAGAGGGAGTGTTAAATTTGGCAACTAGGGCCAAAATCCATGTTGCACTGCTCATATGATGGAGATGATATTTTTGTTGGATTCATCTTTCGAAGAGGTGCAAGATTGATCTAAAGATCATCTTGTTTGGATGAGCAGAAGTTGGATTTTGAATTTATTTTCCACACGTGCAAATTGTCAAGGTCAGCCAGAATTGTAATGTAGGCTCACAAGCCCCAAAAGATGTGTCACACACCCTCATTGATGGATATAATCAGAAGAGGCTCAAACCTCATTTGGATATCAACTCATCCCACACATTCTCTCTCCATTTGATTGGTTCGTACAGCCTTAGGAGACTCTCTCTCCTCTGCACATGTGAAAGAGAAACTGGAAATTTAAGACTATGTTAAGGGTTTTCTATTCAGCGTTGACTTTCGGTCAACCTTGTCTTTTTTAATTCGATTTTTGGGTCAGATTCTGAATTTGGGATGCCACAACTGGAGGCACAAAAATTGAGGAAATCCGAGTTGATTTCACTGGTGCGTTGAACACAACGTTTACCGCAAATTTACTAAAGTTTGACCGCAACATTGACCAAGTTTGACTGTGGAATTGTGCACTGTTTTGGGCTGATTTTGACAGTTTCAAGAGGTTGAGTTAGATTGGATTTGACTAAGCTCCATTGGGAGACATTTTGTTGGTTTGCCAGCGTTGACTTTGTTGGCTAGGGCATCCTGTTGATTGTTGAAAATTGTACTCTCTCTGTGCTGAATTTGAAGAATAATAATAAGATTTTATCAAAGGGTTTTCCCCGCATTAGGGTTTTTCCCTGGCATCCGCCAAATTATTGTGTCCTCTTGTCTTGGCTTGTCTTCTGGTTATTTATTTATGTTCTATCAACATTTATTGTCCATGTTAATGTGGTTGCATAACAAGAAATTGAATTGGGCTAATAAGAAAGATTGACGTACATTGCTCTAAGCATAGAACATACCATGGTTAACTAAAATTAACATAACAATAGGGCTTTATGGTTGTCGATGGTGATGAATATGCCAAATACTTTCAAAACCTTGCAACTATTGGAAAAATATTTATACCATATAGGATTACAGAAAACAGATGGATCCAATACTAGGTCTTTAAGGAGATAGCTAGGTGGAATAGGAGCTACTTATTTTAGTGGTTTATATAAAGAACGGGTCATAGTAAATATAGCAGAATTGTAAGGATTACAACCTGCTTCCCAATTTAATGGGGTGGGAGTTAAACATCTCATTGACTAAAGAAGTGACAAAGGATGAAATGAAATGTGTGCTAGCTTCTTTTCAAAAGGACAAGAGTGTAGGGAAAGATGACTGAACTATAGAATTCTTCATAGTTTTTATGATTCGTTGGAAGACTTTTTGAGAGCAGTGCGTTGAGAAATGTAACTAGTTTTGGACTTCATAATTGTTGTAATCATTTCAATATGTATTATATGTAACAAACAAGAAAAAGAAAAGAAAAATTGTTATTATTAAAGCATGGGTTTCATGCTCATTATTGATAGTCTTTTAGGTAAAAGCATGTTCTTCATGCTTCTAGGATTTGTTAGGTCTTAGGATTTTTTATTGTCATGAGTCAAAGGAATCAACATCATGTTTATAAGACGGAGATCCTTCCGGGCAATTTGTAATTGTAAAAAGAATTAATTTTTTGAATCTAGAAAGTCCTAGAATCTCTGAAAGTACAAGTCGGCGCGGGGATCCTCAAGTCGGCCTAAAGGAGGGAATTTGACCCCTTGAGAAGACTATATAAAGCACAGTTTGACTTCATTTGAAGACACACACACACACTCACAAGTTCGATTTACAAGAAAAAGTTTGATCAATAGCTAGGTAGTTGCAAGAAGGAGAGTGAAGGTCAAGAAGCATTAAGGACAAAATTTCTTGGTTTTTGGGCTCCATCTCTCTCACACATGCCAAATTCTAGGGTTTATGGGTTGTAATAAGAGGCTTAAGTTGCAGGGTCGAGTTGCAGTAGGATGAAGTGCAGAAACTGGTAGCCAGAAGGAAAGAAACTCTACCTAGACCTCGCTAACCTTAGGAAGAGTTGTCTTGCTCTAGAAGGTCCCAGAAGGAGGTCAAATTAGGGTTTCTTCAAGAGCTGCAAGGCAAAAGTTGCAGGTCAAGTAGCAGCGTTGTAGATGGCATATTAAAGTTGCAAGTCGAGTAGCAGTGTTGTAGCTGGCAGATTGAAGTTGTAGTGTAGCAATTTGGTGCAGATTCAAGGAGGACTTGAGGAAGGGCTGACTTAGTACTAGGAGAAGGACTTGGTCCAGGGATTGTGTCTTTCTATCTCATTTTAAGCATATTCTAAGAAGAGAAGAGTTTCTAGGTTTTCCCCTTGGAGGGGTTTTTCCCTGGCTGAGAGCCTACATTGGTGTCCTCTTTGCTATTATTGTTTCTTGATATTGTTTGATGAAAAAATCTAAATAAAGGAACATAAAAGAAGATAACTAAGATTCACAAGCAAGTATCAAGGTTAAAGAAACTAAGTTTAATAAGTTGCCACCTTACATTTTCTAACATGGTATCAGAGCTAAGGTGAGCAATGAAGGCAGACGAAAGGACACTAGAAAGAATTGTTGATTAAGGGATGCTAGGGAAAAACCCCAATGCGAGGAAAACTATTTGATCAAATCTTCTTATTATTCTTCAAATTCAGCAAAGAGATAAAGTACAATTTTCAGCAGTCAACGGGATGCCCTAGCCAACAAAGTAAATATTGGTCAAACAAGCAAAAAGTCTCCCAATGGAGTTCGGTCAAAGCCAGTCAAACTCAGCCTCTTCAAACAGTCAAAGTCAGCCCAAAACAATCTGCAATCCTTCAGTCAAACCTGGTCAACGCAGCAATCAAACAACTCAGACTTCCTCGATTTCTGTGCCTCCACCTGCGACCTCCCAAAAATGAAATATGACCCAAAGATCGAAGTCAAAAAGACAAGGTTGACCCAAAGTCAATGCTGCATAGAAAACCCTTGAACAATCCAAAAACTTCAACAACCCTTTCACATATGCAGAGGAGAGAGAATGTCTCCTAAGGTTGTATGAACCAATGAGATGGAGAGAGATGTGTGAGGAGATGATGTCCAAAATAAAGTTTGAGGCTCTTATTTATATCCATCAATGAAGGTGTGTGACACATCTTTTGGGGCTTGTGAGCCTACATTACATTTCTAGCCAACCTTGACAAATTGCACATGTGAGAAAAATAAATTCAAAATTCAACTTCTTCTCATCCAAACAAGACGTTCTTTAGATCAATCTTGCACCTCTCCAAAAGAGGAACCCGACAAAAATATCATCTCCATCATATGAGCAGTGCAACATGGAGTTTGGCCCTATTTTCCAAATTTAATAGTTACCGTAGAAGTTACTGAACCTGAGAAAGATAAGACACAAGAACTAGCAAGGTACAAGAAAGGGGAAGTAAAAGCTCAAAGGATCATAGTTGAATCAATTAAGGATTCTCTTGTTCCATTTGTTGCAAACCTGAAGACTTCCAAGGCAATGTATGATAAGCTAGTGAATTTGTACTTTTTAAGTACAACAGGTCAAAAGATGTCATTACAAAACAAGTTGTATATAATAAAGAAATCGAAGGATGAAGATATGGCATCCTTCCTCATCAGAGTCTCTGTGAGATTTTGGTTTAGTGTGTAAAGACGAACAAGATATAATTGGGACACAAGGAAAAGGCATATCTGTAAAAGCTCAATTAACACAAAAGGGACCCATAGTTTTTATTCAATACTTCCTTGTATCATTAATGAAACTCAATCTGTTGTAAGGACATAGGCAGAGATGTTGGATTCTACTAGTCGTTCGCCAATTGTTGTAACCACTACAACACCACCCAAACAATTGAGCATGTATATCCCAAATTTTGGGTCCCTTTGTGCTTTTCAAGGTCCTAATGGTTATCACTGTTGATCATAATGCTCAAAACTCTTTAATGACGCAGCCATAATCGAAGCTACAATTGTTGTATAGGCACATTATCTAAGCTTTCTTGTCCTGCTTCATCCTCAACACTAAGGTTTAAGGCATTTGCATTCATTCATTTTGCCATGGATCTTATAGCATTATTCCTCCATGCCTATTTATTTATGTAGATAGTATCTTGTTTTGGTATTTATGTGTGTTTTTTTATGTCCTAGGGTTTGGACAAGGCTGCAACTATATCAGAAGATTCATCACCATCAAAACGCAACTCATAGTAAGAAGCAAATATCATTATGTCAAGGTTTATAAGATGCAACACAAGCCATCTGTAGTTCAATGTTGGCATATTGTTGCAGTGGTCAACTAGGCTTCATCCGCACCTGAGTCCACATGCAATAATGAATTTGAACCCCCTATATTGGAGTCTCTCTACCATCATTTACCAATGGCCTCTTAGAGTTTCACTATTTGCTTACTTATTTAGGGTTTCCTTGGAACTTAAAAAAAATATACCCTAAAAGCTTAAAGATCTAAGTTCTTCTCCTAGTCGTTGATCTCAGCCTCTATCAAGTCGCAGATCCACCAATATTGACATTAACCCATTGTGCGACTTGCAATTTGATTAGATCCCTTAGTCACAAAATTGAAAAATCGCAACTAGAAAAGACAGTAACCTCTTCGATCTGGTCTCTTTTGTGAACTTGCAACCTCTCCTACCTTGCGACCTCTCCCCTTTTTGCAACTTGCGACCTCTCCCCATAGAACATTGCCCTTCTTTGTAATTTGGGGCATTTAGCGGGCTAGGAATGCCCTAATATTCAAACAGGTACCTCCAACATATGGAGGACCTGCTCTAGGATCTCGTCCTATTACCAAGAATTTGTATCACCCAAATCCAAGGGCACTAAAATCATTCATCCTCCAAGGAATAATTGGATTACCTTCCCAGTAGGTTT
The DNA here is from genome assembly GCA_034641835.2 of Pinus albicaulis. Lineage (NCBI taxonomy): Eukaryota > Viridiplantae > Streptophyta > Pinopsida > Pinales > Pinaceae > Pinus > Pinus albicaulis. The sequence goes on along the minus strand of CM076570.1, from coordinate 1,623,271,987 downwards.
TTTGATGGCGCATCATCTTTCGGATTTTGCGGTAGCTGTAACACCCCTCTGTTATTATCATGTTGGTCTTGTTTAGATTGAGTTAGAGTGGAAAAGCTAGGACTGGGGGTAAATGTGAGCAAATACTTTATTAATAAATAAATAAAGGGAATTCAAGTGCTTGGGAATGAGACACTTAGATATGAGATTCTTGCCAAAGAAACGACAACAAAAAGAAAATACCATAAGTTAATGAGATTGGAATATTCTTCAATGATAAAAAATTCTAGATGGAATTCTAGATAAACTTGGATGGAAGAGAAAGATCCATTAAGTTGCTTAGGTGGAGAAAGATGCTACGCCTGGAAAAGCATAAAAGTGCAACGGGAGAGAAAGGCAAGCTTATATGGGAAAAACATAAAAGCGTTGTGGGAGAGAAAGGTGGTATTTTATGGAAAAGCCTCGACAAGTGGATAAAAAGCTCCACAAAAGCGGGACGCCGCTAAAGGAAACCTTATCGTGAAAAAGGTATTAAATACAGATCGAAGGTATCAACATACATAAGGCCCCAATAGGGGTAGAGGCCAAGCCGAAGGTAAAGGCAAACAACCAAAGGTTAAGGAAAAATGAAGCCGAAGGTTAAGGCAAACAACCAAAGGTTAAGGAAAAATGAAGCCGAAGGTTAAGGCAAACAACCAAAGGTTAAGGAGGAAGGCAAACAAGCAAAGGTTGTTTGCCTTAAATTGGGGTTGTTGATTCCAAGCAAACCTTCTCTACTCGGGGGGAACCAGAGGAAATAGGTTCAAGGTTGGGTGGAAAAATTAGTTCCCAAAAGCATTTCCGGTCAAGACTTCGGTTAGAGGTTCTGTGCTTATCTCTATTATTATTATGACATTGTTGTTATGGGATTGATTTGTTATAAATGCAGTAGAAGAAGAGAATTATTAGATCTCCACTTCTCCAAATTTTGTGTTATCTTTATGTATGAATTTCTATGCAAGCAGGTATGTGGAGGAAAATACGAAGAAGATAATTTCCCAAAATTTTATGATAGTTTATGTTACCATTTTTTTTGTTCAGCATTTGTATAGAAGAAGGGATCTACAGTTGAATCAATTCTAAAAGTTGATGACAACATGCTTAGAAATTAGAACAAAGTTTCAAGAAAGAAAACAATGCTTTAGCAAAATGTATAGCAAATTGTATTATGCATGCACAGGGTATGTACCCAGAATTATATTTAACCTGGTCCAAAGTAACTCAATAGTCACAATTAGATCGAATTCAACCTGCTGAGAAAGATCTTAACATAATTATTAGTTAGTAAGTAAGCCAGGATTGGAGATCATCCATGTGTTGAAGAGAGGCATGATAATTTGAAGTAAATAGTTTGGGGTTGGTGGATGGTTAGACTGAATTAGGTGGATGAGTGACAATACATATGTGTAATGATTTGTGGTAGATAAGAGTTAGAGGGTTTAGCTTTAGGAGCATATGTATTCTATGGTACTGGTAGTGCATAGATGGGTTTAGTTCGAACTTTGTCAAGGAAGTTACTGGAAGCTTGCGTGCATAGGAGGCGTGACAATGCACTCATAATGATTGGAAGATTGAAGTAGGGTGTATGGTCTAGGAGCTGTTAGTTAAGCTATAGATTTTGGAAGCGTATTTCGAAACTTACAGTACCCTATAGGTCTTGGTAGCCGTGGAGAAGATTTGGAAAGTATTCTCAGCAAACATTGCACCAGGACGGTCCAAAGGTTTCGGCAAGATGACAAGTTCTGTCATGGGAGGTTTTCTGTTAGCTAGGAGTGAATGGCCATATTTTGTTCATCTCCACTGCTATCAGAGGTGGTGAATGGCCCTGTTTCTGTTGAGGGCAGAATTCAATCGGTTATCAACCAAATTCGAGGAAAACCCCACATCTATACATGAGGAAGCGAGGAGAGATGCAAATAAAAACTCTGAAGAGTGTAGAATTAAATCGATGGGTAATGAGACATATCCGTAGACTAATAAAAAGATTGGAATTGGAATAATGTGGTATTCTAAATCCAAGTTATACTTTGAATTCACTAGAAGTAGGGGTAGCTGATGATAGCGTGATAACAGTAACTATTCAGGAAAATTTATATCACAGAATACATAACTGCAATGACAAGCATGTCAAACAACCAAATATGCCAATCCTATAGGAATTAAAGAACCAAAAATTCCTCATCAAAGAGCTGAGAACATTACAAAGGAAAAAGGTAATGGACCCAGTCGAATTTGATTTATTACATCTAAGTTTCTAACTTAAGATGTACTTATAGCCAATGCCCTGAAGGGCTAAAAAGTATCATCATCATAACAGTCCCGCATTAATTAAAAGGAGCAATTATCCACTGGGGAGGGCTCGAAGCCTCAAACCCTTGTTCAAAACAGAGAATAGTACAATACGTGCTATGGGCTACCTTTTCAACTGTAAGTTTAACATAAAATACATAATTTAACACTGTTCATGTCTCCACAGTAAGAAAAAAAAACTAAGAGAAGTCATTAGACCACGGCACACAGAGGAATCATTCAGCCATTCACTCACTGAAATATCATACGGTGTATTATAAAAGGCATTTAGTATCTACCTGTAGCGTAGAGTGAGGACTGGTTAAATTCCAACAGAATTCGAAGCAGGGGTTAAAGAAATAGCGATAGCAACAAGAGCACCTGGGGACAGGATCAAATGAAAGAACACGATTAGTAGCTGAGCGTGAAGATTAAATAAAGAAATCATGCATTAAGGAGGCTTATGAGTGACAAAACCAGATTTACCTGGTTAGTTGGGTTGTATCCCCCTCGCTGCCTAAAAATATCCAGGTATACTTATCAAAACAAAAACCCAAGTCGAAGGGAGTCGACAGTGATCAAACGAAAAGGGGAAATGTCTAACCAAAAGGGAAATTCGACGAAATAATTATGCAACTGAACTGGAAAAGAAATGGAAACTAGAGGAAAACATTACCTTAATCCTTCACCTGGTAAACTCCTTGCGGCGAGCGAATAGTGCGAGCCGGCTCCATACTCTGTAATGCTGCAATGGCATGGCTGCATTAGGTTTAGCTAGCAAAGAAACATATCGACACAGCTCTACCCCACTCAGATGCGAAACGAATTCCCTTCCAGAGTCGAGACAAGTGCAAGGGAGGGATAAACATCAGAGATAACGTAGGTGTGCAGGAGATTAAGCATCTTATACAACGGGTGAAATCACAAGGAACAATGAGGTGGACGATAAAGAGAATCCTAACAAGCAAAGCCATCGAACGGCTGCGTGCGATGCAAAGGGAAACCAATATTTTGAACGCTATAGATCCCGAGGATATAAATTTGACGATATTTCGAACGCATTACTAGATGAGTTCCAGATGCAGAGTATACACAACCAAATTCAAAATAGAGTGGACTGGCAAATCTCAATTAGTCTAGTTAGAAGATCAATACTACTAAAGAAAGATAACTAACAGGGTTATGAAGAACTCTAGAGTTTGAAACAAAATATTTTTAATGCAATAAACTTTGAATATGGGTAATTAGAATAAAAAGTTTTTAACTTTTTTTATCTTCTTTTTAATATAGATAAAATGTTGTTATATAATAGAAGGTTTTTTTGGTTTTTTTTTTTTTTGTTTTTATTTATTATTATGTGGCTCTACATAATATATATATTTTTTATGAATTTAAGTGTTTTTAATATTTTTCATGGAGCTAATTATATTTATTTATTTAAAAATATATTTTAGATTATTAAAAATATTAATTTTAGGTAAAGTTGTATAATTGCTTAAAAAAAAAAATTGATGTATTTCTTTTCAAGTAAAATTGTGTAATCTGTCTAAAAATGAAAGTAATTAGATGTATTTTTTTCACCTATGATAAAGTTATTTATACATTCTAAAACAGATTTTAAACTCTTCAAAGTAATAATGTCACTAAAAATTATATAATAAACTAGAAAAAACAATATTTATGATATTAATTTATAATAATCTTTGTATTTTTCTTTTACTTTTAAGTCATCTCAATTGATTTGATAAAATCTTTCTGGAATAATCTAGATCATTCTAATTATAGAGTAATATTTTTAATTAAATATAAAAAAAAATTTACCGAATTCAACTTAAATTTATAAAAATTTAGATACTGTGATAGTTCAAAATGATATATTCCAAAAATATGTAAAATGAATTATTGTTAACAACTATAGCTATTGTATGTATTTTGTATTTTCTTACTTAGGGTTCGTTTAATAATTTCGATATAGCTATTGTATGTATGTTCTTACTTAGGGTTTCTCTAATAATTTAGACATGGTTGATGAGAGATCTAGATCCAACATTGACCTCTATGTACGTTGGGTTTACTAAAGATTTTACATTGGTATGATTTTCATTTGTAGTCTAAGGATTTTATAATTTTCTTTTGAGATATGGATATGATTAAATTTAATTGTATTTATTTTTTTAATTATATATATATATATATATATATATATATATATATATATATTAAATAATAAAATTTTAGATAAAAATGTATTTTAAATATTAAAAGAAAATAAATAAATAAATAAAATATATTTTTTAATTTATAAATTAAATAATTTAATATTAAAAACACTTTCTCATTTACTATTATGTATAAAAGAACAAAATTGAAATAATAAAAATTAATAGACACATTATGATATAAAAGCACAATATTTATATAATAAAATGTAATAAACATAATATATAATATTTCTATAATAAAATGTAAGAATATAAATGAAAAATATTTGTATAATAAAATGTAATAAACACAAGTCATTTTACAAAGTTAGGAAAATGTTTATTTTAAGTATGGAATTTATTTGATGATAATGAATGTATAATTTTTTCCTTGCTTAATCTCAAGTTGACATACACTCTTTTAAAAGTATATATATATATATATATATATATATATATATATATATATAGCTTAATGATTTTCTAATATTATAATGTTGTATAGAAATAAAATAAAAAAATTCTCATTCACTCATAATTATATATAAAATATTGTGATCTATCTTGAATATTCCAATTTTGTATCAACTTAAAATAAATAAAAAGAAAGATACAAACTTATATTTTTACTTTAGAGATGATTAATTCCTATCATTTTTAAAAATATTTTAATATAGGTTTTAAATAAATGATTTAAATATACATATTAACTAATATATTTCAATATCAAATAAGAATTGAAATTTTTTTCTCGACAGGCTGAGCGAGCGCTGAGAGCTCTGTGAGGTTGTGCTTGCTGCAGTGAGGCGGCCTGATCAAGCTAGGGTTCGCTCCCATGGAGGTGTCGGGCACGCCCTAGGCACCTCCTCCTCCCCCTCCTCTGCCATCATCTACGGATTCCTTCAATCTCCTCCTCACTGGATTGTCGCAGAAGAAAAAGAGTGAAGCAGCCAAGTTCGTTAAGAAGCTAGAGGATATTCCTGAAATTTCCCTGCCTCCAGAGTCTCTGATCCAAGTAGCCCTGTCCTTGGCTGAGCGTGCCCTCGTTGGTCAATTCACCAAACTCTGGCCTTCTCCTAAATCCACTGAGAACTGGGTCAACAAGAACTAGGCGCCCTTGATTAAGAACAACGTCACATCTTATTTTTTGGGACGAGGGTTCTTACTCTTTGAATTCTCCTCAAAAGACGATAAGGATCTGATTTTCCAAAATGTTCCCTACTTCATGGGCCCCAGGGTCTTTATCTAAACAAATGGACGCCGAATTTCGACCCTGCAGTCGATGTGCCCACGACAGTCTCGATGTGGGTCAAGCTTCCAAACCTTCCAGTTCACTGTTGGAACTGGGACTCTTTGAAGCACATCGGCAATGCCCTTGGTAAATTCATAGACCGGGCAAAAAACAAAGATCAATATGACTGTGCCAGAATCTACGTAGAATTAGATCTAGAGGTGGGTCTCCCGAAAGCCATCAAAATCAATGTCGGTAGCTGGACTCATGTGCAGAAACTAGATTATGAGCAGTTTCCCTTCAAATGTCGAAAATGCCATGTCTACGGCCACTTCGCTAGAGGATTCCAATCCAATGTTGAGTCAGAAAAAAAGGTAAGGAGGAGGGCTGGAATCAGGTTAAGCATTCCAAGACTTCTCACAAATCTCACAAGCGAGGGGGTCCAAATGGTAAAGGCCCCCAACAGGCTCCTGCTCAGCATCCCCCTCCCAGAATGGAGCAAGAAAATAAATTCGCTTCGCTAAGCTCGCAAATAGAGGAGACTTAGGAATTTGAGATTCAAAATACAGTCTCCCCTGCAAAAGGAACCCTCTCTTCTTCTCCCAAGGGGACAAGTGCTATAGAGAGCTCCAAAGGAAACACCGTAGAAGTTGAGGATGAAGAGCAAGAATCAGCAGGCTCAGAGGAAGAAGGGGAAATGGGAGGATCCCAAGACAGATCGGGAAAAAAGAGAGCAGGAAACGTACAAACATAAGCTTTAGGGTAGCTAGCCAACCCTTGAGAAGCTATTAGCAACAAAACCAAAGATGGCGAGAAACCAACTCCAAGGCTCCAAGGGAGCCCACCAGAAACATAAATGATGAAGATCATTTCCTGGAACTGTAGAGGTATGGGGAGTAGAATCATAGAAGAAGATATTAGAAGTTTAATAAGGATAGAAGCTCCTGACATACTCCTCATTCAGGAGACCAAAATGGAGGATAGTGTCTTCTTGCATGCAAGTAAGAAACTTTGGAACAAATGTGAAGCAAAAGCAATCTCAGCCTGAGGGGCTTCCGGTGGGCTGGGCACTCTTTGGAATGCTAGTAAGTTCTCAGTTATTTTTTAGACTCCCAACTCTCATTGGTTGTTATTAAAAATGCAGCATCTAGTCACAAAATAGATCTTTTGTCTCTTCAATGTGTATGTCTCAGTTAATGCTAGGGAAAAAAAGGCGTGCTGGGACTCCATAAGAAACCAAGTAGACCTTGTGAATCTGGAAAATACCATCATTGTCGGTGACCTCAACCTCACTCTTATTTTGTCAGATAAGAGAGGAGGTAGCATTGTTCAAGATCTGGCAAGGGAATGGGTGGAGGACCTAATGCAGGACTGGGATCTGCTGGACATCAATCCAATCTCCGGTAAGTACACTTGGACTAATAAAAGAGTAGGTCCTGGTCATATCGCTGCTAAAATTGACATATTCTTCATCCAAATTTCTTTCCTTTTGCTTGGATTAGAGGCTAGAGTTCATATTATCCCCTATAACACCTCTGATCACAAACCCATCAAGCTTGAGCTCTTGGCTCAGCTTGATCTTGGGCCTATTCCCTTCAGATTTAGCTTTCTCTGGGCCAAGGAGCCTAAGTTCATGCAAATAGTCAAGGATATTTGGATACAACCTGTCAAATGCTCCCCCTTTTTTGTACGGGAGGAGAAACTCAGAAGAGTGAAAGTGGCTCTAAAAAGTTGGGCCAAATATCTGCCCAATCCTGCCACTGAAAGGAAAAAAATCCAAAGCATTCTAGATAACCATCATCTCCAGGCTGAAGAAGCTGATATTACAAAAGAGATTCTAGACAAAGAGGCCCATCTCTAGCAAAATTTCCATAAGGCCTGCCTAGCTGAAGAAGAATACTGGAGACTTAAGTCTCGCAGTCTTTAGCTTAAAGCAGGGGATAGGAATTCCTCTTTTTTTCACAAGCAAGCTCAGGCAAGGAAATGCACCAACTCCGTTACTGAAATCAAGGAAGGTCCTATTATTCACAAGGACTTTGTAAACATCAAAAGAGTAGCCTTCCTTCACTTCAAAAGCATGTATAGCGAGGATATGGAACTGGATCAGAACTCTGACATGCTGGACGTGGTTCCCCCCTTGATTTCAGTCGAGATGAATCACCTTCTAGAAGCTAAAGTCACTAAGAACAAAGTCAAGGATGCCCTCTTTGCTATGGACCCCGACAAAGCCCTTGGGCCGGAAGGATTCTCAGCCAGGTTTCTCCAAATCTGTTGGCCGATTGTGGAAAAATACCTCTTCAAAATGCTCCTAAAGTCCCAAGCATGCCAGAAAATCAGAGGCAGCACTAACTCCGCTTTCCTTGCCCTCATACCCAAGGAGAAAGGAGCCAACTCCTTCAACAGGTTTCGCCCGATCTCGCTTTGCAACATTGGGTACGAACTGATTACCAAAGTAATTGCTAACATATTGAAGCTCATCCTCCCAAAAATCATTCCGGAAAATCAAGGAGGCTTCATTCATGGAAGAAAAACTATGGACAATTTCATATTAGTCCAAGAGGCAATCCATTCAAGTCTGCGTTGCAACAAAAAAGGTATGGTTGTCAAACTAGATTTAGCAAATGCATTTGATTGAGTTAGGCATAGTTTCCTGCTGAAAGTATTGCATAAGCTTAGATTTGGAGTGAGCTTTATAAATTGGATTCGGGCCTACATCTCGAAGCCTTGGATTGCCCCTTTAGTGAATGGCAGAGCTGCTGACTTCTTCAAAGCCACAAGAGGACTCAGATAGGGGTGCCCCCTCTCACCTCTTCTCTTTGTCCTTCAAGCCTCAGTCCTCAATTTTTATTTAGACAAGAAGTTCCTGGAACAGGAGATCACTGGGCTCTGCATAGCAAGTGGAGTTAAAAACATCAATCATTCCCTCTTCGCTGATGACACCCTACTACTGGGGACTACTTCTGTGACTATGGCTTCCAGATTTAAAGGAGTTATGGATGAGTTTTGTAGGGATTCGGGCAGCATATTAAATAATGGTAAATGCCACATCTATTGTTGGAGCATTTCACCCAACCTGCTTAACTCCATTTCTAGATTCTTTGGTTTCACTGCCTCCTCTACTTGGACTTACTTCAAGTACCTAGGACTTCCTATTTTCCTTAAAAGAGCCTACAACAGAGACTGGATTCCCCAATTGGAGAAATTCAAGAACAAGCTACAGGCCTGGGGATTCTCCTAGCTCAACATTGATGGCAAGACTGTTCTCATCAAATCTGTTCTCAACAATCTCCCCTTATTCCAATTCTCTGTTCTCCTTTCTCCCACTGGCATACTCAGAAAGATGGAGGAGATCATTCACCAATTCTTTTGGAAGGGTGGCAAACAGAATGAGAAAAAGATCCTGCTAGTCAATTGGGAATCCATCTCCAAACCTCTGTTGGAAGGGGGTCTGAATTTCAAAAATATTTGTATCCAGAATATTGCAATGAGTGCTAAAATAATCTGGAAAATCATAGCTCCTAATCCAAGCTGGGCTCAATTAGCTTTATGGCGTAAATATTTCAAAGGCAAGCATTCTCGCTGCTTAGATCAACCTCTTCCTCAATCAAATTCGCCTTTCCTGAAACTCTGTGTCAAATCTTGCCCTCTAATCAAAACTCATGCATATTGGGTTCTCGAAAATGGTAAACGAATCAACCTGTGGACCAACAGAATCATGAAAAACGATCCGTTGGAGGACTAAAGCTCTCTCCAATTGCTGCGCAGATGGATGAACAAGGCAGGCCTGCACTCTCTGTGGGACATTTCAAATTGGCATGGCTCATGCTGGGTTGGTTGGAAACACATCCAAACACCCTCGGAGCTCCTGCATGACTGCGATGTTCTGCTTTCCAAGCTTCATGGTATGGCTCCAATGCTAGCTTGAAAAATTGACACTAGAGGATGGGGATCGGAGATTGGAGGTTACACCGTGGCACAAGGCTATGCCAAACTGTGTGAGCATCCTCATGTAGCTCCGAACCCTACGCCATGGAAAGGGATGTGGCACTATCCCTCTTTACCCAAAATTGACCACTTTAGTTGGCTGTTATGCCACTGTAAAATATTGACTGATGAAAACTTGCAGAAGCGAGGTTTCCATGGCCCTTCAAGGTGCAGCCTGTGTAGGGAAAAAGAGGAAAGTGTTACTCATATAATGCTTGAATGCAAATTCACATTGCAAATTTGGTTCGAGCTGTTGGGAATTTGGAACTCCAATTTCTCTCTTCCAAGCTCCATCCCCAAACTTTTCGCAAATTGGCTGCATAGGTATCCTGGTCCCCCTCCAAAAAACAAGGTTATCAAAGCTACTTGGTCCTCCCTCCCAAAAATAATTTGTTGGTAGATTTGGCTTGAACGAAATAAAAGGATCTTTAGAAATTATGAGCAGGATTCCAAGCTTGTGGGAGTCAAGATAAAAATGCCAATTAAAAGAGTGTCTGAGAGAGTAAAAAGACGATTCAAGATTAAGCCAATAAGACATAATTTGGGGCTCTTCTCTCGACCTTCAATTTCAAAAAGCTACAAGTGTTATATCTCTCTCCAAATTTTGGCAAATAAGGGCTACAGTAAAGGAGTTTCAGGGCTGGATTGCAAACCAATCAAGACATTCTCTATTATTTTATGGGGTAGCAAAGGGCAATCCAGGAAGGGCTGGAGCAGGAGGTGTCATAATAAAACTAGATGACAGCAGGATTCACAACTTCGCCTGGGGTTTGGGCCTCACTTCCAGCGTTCAAGCAGAGGCATTGGCTCTTTTTCAAGGCCTTAAGTTTCTTAAAGGGCTGAACATCAGGGAGGCTAATGTATTCGGGGACTCTTAGGTTATTATTAACACTATTGTGACAAATTCTCCATCGTTGGACTTAATACTTGCAAGGCTGATCTCTAGAATAAAAGATATGGGAGACTCATTTCAGAATTTGAACTTCTTCCACGTGTTGAGAGTCAACAACAAGGATGCAGATCTATAAGCCAACAAAGCAGCCCTCCTTTCTGCTGGAGTCATGCTTAGAGACGGAGAAGAAACATGGGATCTAATTCCTTAAATTTAGCTAGCTGTCATGTTTTACTATTTATTATTAAATCAGTTCGTGTGTATCCACAAGCTTGGGAAAATCACTGAAATTGATCTCATAGTCGCAACTAAAAAGAGATGTGAACTAAGCATAAGCACCATGACCTTTCTGGGTGGTGAGGCACTCGGGGATTCAGCCCCACTTTTTGTAATTCGAATTTTGGCATTTAGGCCAAGTATCTAATATTATCCATTAATCGTTTATGTAATATATATATATATATATATATATATCAAATTTATATATATAAAAGAAAAACAATGTTACATGTTGTAAAAGCTATTAGTAAAAGTAAAAATATTCAATATAGTAATTTTAACCACAAATCTAGCTAATAGAGGGATCAAATATCTAGAGGTTCCTCTTCTAATCAAGAGATTTGGTCCCTTGCTAGTTGTTAAAGCTCTTTCTCTAGCATTTTTTAATGTTTAAATGGATTAACTACTTGAAAATCCCCTTGGCTACTTGGATTGGATATATTACACAACTCCACTCAAAATTTGAAGAACCATAAGATTTTATTTTATTTTTAATTTTTTGATATCATATATACATAGTTTTTTTTTATTTAATCATATAAATTATACATGTGTTTGACATTAAACTATTCTATCCAACTTGGGCATTCAAATTTTCTATTTGGAATCCTCATTGAATTTTTATCATTAATAATAATTTTTAAATGCTATATGTTAGTTTTATATAAAAAAATGAATGAAATATGCAGCTCTCTTATTTTTATTAGGAAGTAATTGATGTTTTATTCTTTCAATTACTTGTTTTCTTTGAATATTGAAATATTTTAAATGGTCAACACACACATATATACTTACTTATACTTTCTCTATATATACATATCACTGAATTTGATATTGAAATAAATTAGTTAGCATGGATATTTAAATAATTTATTTAACAACTACATTGAAATATTTTTAAACGTATAAGAATTATATATGTTTCTAAGTGTCAAAAATGAAATTATAATTTTTTACTTGTTAATTTTTTTTGTAAGTTTGGTAGGACCTTCCATTTTTCTTTTTCTTTTCTTTTTTTCTCTCTTTTTTTTTGTTATTCCATCTTAGATGACTGCCTTAACAACGTGCCTCATCACCTTTACTTATTAATTTTTAGTTACTTTGTCTTTCTCTAAAATTAGTATAAAATTATGTTATTTCACATCAACATAAAAATATTTTATTTGATGGCTATACTATGTGATAGATATTGTCACTTAAAAATATTAAAATAATAATTTAAATTAACGCATTAAAAATAGTAATAATATGAGAATTTCATGTCCTCCATAATTAAAATACATCAATTTGCACCTTAATTTTACATATAACTTTATATAAACATACAAAGTAACTGAAAGTAAAAAGAAACTTTTTGCACCTTAATTTTACATATAACTTTATATAAACATACAAAGTAACTGAAAGTAAAAAGAAACTTTTAGTATGAAGAAGGAACTTAATTTCTTCACTACTTAATATGGAGATAAATAAAAATAATAATTTTATTTTCACTATCATGAATAAATGTAATTTCTTCCATACTTAATGTGGTTCTTCCATACTTAATGTGGAGATGATAGGAAATAGTATAAGTGATATTACATTATGCGTAATTCATTTCATATTTAATTTACATGTGATATTTAAAATAAATATATTTTTAATTTAAAAAAAAATATTTGTAAAATATTTCAATGTCCATATTAAATAGCATAATTTTATTATCTAATTTAGATAGATAAAATAAAGTAATTTTAATTAAAACATTTCATATATTTTGACTTTATATAATTAAGGAGATGTATAATTTATTTTACTTATAATATGGAGTTGATATATAAAATTTTAAAAATATCAATAACAATTTTTTTTTAAAATTAGGTTATAAATAAAATATTTCAATAAAAAGTTTTAATAACATTTATAGAGAAAAATATTGCGATAATTTTTATTCCATTAATAGTTGCTTGATTCAATGTATAAGATATATTTGTAGTTCTTTATATTATTAATATGAATTATATATATATATATATATATATATATATATATATATATATATATATATATATATACATATATATATATATATATATATATAAACAATTAAATGTAATAGTCTAATTATAAATAAAATATTATTTTCAATGTCAACTAAATATATTATAGATCCATCTTACATTTGAATCTATCATTTAAATGATTACTCTAAAGTGATTATTTTCACTCTAAAAACAATTTGATTCCTCTAGCTTGGATTCACTCTAAAATAGATTTGATTCCTCAAAGAATATATATTTTTTATTTAAAGAATATGCTACTTTTATTTGGACTGAAAAGACACGTGTAATAAATAAAATATTTCTTAAAGAATATTGATATGTATTTAAAATTATATTAATAATTAAAAAATATTAATATGGACAATATGGATAATAAATAAAATATTTTAATATACAAAAAATATTTTGAAGAAAAAATATTAATTAAAACGATATATATATATATATATATATATATATATATATATATATATATATATATATATATATATATATATATATATATATATATATATATATATATATATATATTCTATAAATAAATTGCTAAAAAATTATGGTTGAAGCATTTCAATTAGTCTCACTCTATATATATATATATATATATATTACTAATTTTTCAAATACAATTTTTTGGTTAGTTTAAAATTAGCTAACAAATTTGTTGAAATTGCATTTTTTTAATTATGTAATGTATACAATTTAAATGTTTAAAAGAAATTTGAATGTGTTGAATCTATCTACATATATACATCCTAACCTTCAAGCACCAAAAGTTAAAAAATATCTTGATGTGAAAAAGATGTGTTCCTCTTCAGCCTTTGATAGATTCATGATTTTCAAATAACAACTATAGTGTGTCTAGATTATGATATATATATACACTATGTGAAACTTGTATTTTTTAGTATACAAATGATCATTCTTTCTTATTAATTTTTAAGATTTTTTTATTAATAATTGGATAATTAAAAATCCAATTTGAAAAGGAAGGGAGTTTTTTAATTCAAAAGGTTATTATTCATATTAACCTTATAGGTTGATGAGTTAAAATAAGCATTTTTTTTTAATTAGAAGATTTTTTTTTTTTTTTTTAATAAAGAAAAATTAATGCTTACTTTAATATTAATAGTTATTTTTATGTTGAAAATAATATAAAACTATGTTGCCTTTTTTAAGATTTCATCTTTAATATCTATAATACAAGTTTTCAATATCAAAGGAAACACATTATTAAAATATATTGAAAGCGGTTAATTTTTAAATATTATTATAAAATAAGTTGATTCCATTGGTTAGAAAAGGGGAAAATATTTTCTTCGTATCGGGATTAATACAAGAGATAACATTCTCTAATCCACACAAAAAAAAACTATTATATATATTTGGAAACAATATGGTATTAGTTTTTAGAATATTTAAAACAAACATTTAATGTAAGATATATTAGTAAATATCAAAGGGAACCCATTATTAAAATATATTGAAAGTGGTTAATTTTTAAATATAATTATAAAATAGGTTGATTCCATTTGTTAGAAAAGGGGAGCATATTTTCTTCCTATCCACCTATCCGAATTAATACAAGAGATAACATTCTCAAAAAAAAAAAAAAAACTATTATATATATTTGAAAACAATATGGTATTAGTTTTTAGAATATTTTAAATAACATTTAATGTTTGAAAGATATATTTTATTAATATAGATTCATTTTATATAAATTATATTAATGTGTGTAATGTATATATATTTTATATAAATTTATTTTTCAAAACCTATATGGAGTCACTTATTTGAAAAAAATTTTGGCCACTTGGAACCAATATATTTATCATATATTCATTAGGTTTCATAAAAATTTTGACAAAAAAAATTAAGTAAAAACATAACAACCTTAAAATACTTAAATTAATTGAGATGTTTTATTATAAGTTTTTATTTTTACTCTCATCATCTCAACTGGAATTATGGCATCGAGAAAAGGGTAAAGGGTTCCTTTAGGACCCTATTAGCCCCTGTTAGCCACCAGATGTGAAGTTTGGGGTTGTAGTATATCAGGGAGATACATGGAGGGAAAGTTGAATCATTCAAAAGAAATTCACAACCTACAACTTTAAGATCAAGGGAAATACTCCCTATCCTATACCCTTGATCAAATCTCGTTTGTCCCCCATTGAAATTATGGCTATGTTTAGATATATGATGTATAAGAAGAAGCTTGACAGCGTGGAATAAAAAAGGCTCCCTAAAATTTCTTCTAACTGTAGTCAAAACCCTCACCTTCGCCTCAAGCGCGGGTGGAATAAGGATTCCCAGTCCTGGCTAAACGATTGGGGAATTAAGGAGGAGCTCAGTATGGGAAGAAAAGGTAAAATAAAAAATACTATTACCTCCAAGTTTAAGGACAATTTGTGGGAGGATCAGGAACTGGACGGTAAAAGGAAACTAAGATACTATAAGGAAGTGATCAACCCCACCCTTGATAATCATAATTATCTCTCTGTGTTGCCCAGAAATAAGAAAAAAAATAACATCACTAATGCGCAGGGGCGGTGGCATTGAAATAGAGGTAACGGTGGAGTGAGGTGAGTGTTAAGAATGGTGAGGACTGAGTGATGCAGAGATGGGAAGGCCGAAGGGTATGTGTGGTAAGGCCGAGAGCCTGGAAGGGTGCAGGATTTTTTTATTTTATTTTATTTTATTTATTTATTTTTATTTTTTAATACAACAGAGAGCAGAGAATAGGACAACAGCAGAATTTTTAAATGTATAGCAGCAGGATATTGAATAAATGCAAACTAAGAAATCTTTCAGTAATCCAACAGTAGGAAAATTGACTTCAAAAATGTAGAATTTTCCAGAAGATTTCAGCAGTAAAATCCAGAAATTTGTAGAATTTTTCCAATGAAAAACTCAAAAATTTTACTTGAAAACTCAAGACTTTTCTTCAAAACCCCACTTTGAACAGTATTTTTAGCAGCTCTCCAATGCAAAATTAAAGGCAGAAAATGCAGAGAAAATTTAGAATGAAAACCTTCAGATGCACAAGGCTGCTCTTTTTCAAAATCAATGCTGGAATGCTGCCAATTTCTGAATGCTGCTCCTTCTCCAAAACACTTCTGAATGGCGGCAAAAACACTACTGCAGAAATCTCTGAGTGCTTCAGATGTGCAGTGCTGCTCCCAATTTCTGAGTGCTGCAAAAATGCCAAGAATTTTGGCAGATATGCAGGCCATAAACACAAATGGCTCATTCAAAGTGGAGCAGGACCAGCAATCGCCTGCTCTGATACCATGTTAAACACCATGTTGAAGCACACACATGGTGTATGAGGAAGAAAATCTTTTCTAAGAAAACAAATATACAGTGAAGATAAGTGAGGCTTTCTTATTTTCCATTATACAAAGATGTAAATTTATAGTACAATGGTGTGACTCTTGGTTTCATATTCCAAGGTCACTTGGACTCCATTGTGACTTTTCGCATTCCACACCTACCCATGTAGGATTAGGTGTTCCAACAATTTCCATGAGCTTCGAAGTGAGACCGAGCAATGGATTATTCCCAAGACCCCTTGGAACGATAGAATCTATCAGATTTGTGATTCTAAGAAGGTGGAAGATGAAAAGCACTTCCTTTTAGACTGCCCGACTCTTACTCACATTCGCTCTCAATTCACTACCATATGCCACACTTCCAATCTTATTGACCTATTAAGCCAACCCACCTATAGTGATCTTGGAGCACTTTTTTCCCTTCTCTTTGACCATAGAAACAAGATTTTGAAGAATCAAACTTAAATTATTTCTCCTCGCTTAAGGTCTGATAGACTACATTGGTCTTAGTGGACGGTAACCATCATCATCATCATCACCATCATCATTTTTTATATGCCACATATTAATATTATATTAGAAATTGATTATAAAATAATTTAATTTTCTACTTTCAATTTCTTCTTCTTTTTTAAGATTTAAAATATATATATATATATATATAGGATATTCAAATAATTTATTTAATTAATATATTGAAATATTTTTAAAATTATAAGAATTATACATCTTCCTTAGAGTTAAAAATGAATTTATAATTTTTTGTAACTTTTAGTTACTTTATATTTTTTTAATATAAAATTAACTTACCTTACATGAACATCTAAATCTTTTATTTATAATTGAAAGGAAAAGCGAAATTTTTTAACCACATACTTGGAATTAATGATTCCATGTGTATTACATATGTATTATAGGTTGTGATTGTGAGTTGTAATTGTGACTTCCTAGATTACTATATTTAGCTACTCAGATTCACTTTCTTAGGATGTAGATTGCTAAACAACTGTAATCTATGAGATAGATATGTTACCTTTTATTGTGTTTGAAAGAAAGTTTCATTTGGTTGGTGTGTAAGTAATTCTCACTCTCTAATCTCATTTTTCTAAATTAGTATAAGATTATATTCTTGCTTAATTCCCTTATCGGAGGGACAAGAAGATGTGAGAGCCATGATAGTTGATCCTTTAAAAATAAAATAAACTAGGGTAGGAGAGTATAATAGATAGTTTCTTTGTGAGTGATTATCAAATATGTGTGTCTTTGTAATTTTTTTTATGTGTATGTTGTGTGTGAGGGTGAGGTGGTTTAGCCTCGGGATGCCCTAGTTGGTTCTTTCAGTTTGATTCCCACATTTATGCTAGGAATATGGCACGGGGGTGATTGGTTGAAGAGATATTTGGCTCAACCAATCTATGGTTAGGTGGAATGTGGAAGTCCCATCCCAGGTTGGTTTTTGTATTCATTAATAAGAGGTTCTCTCCTTGACATATTATGTGTAAATGTATTGGTTTATATGTGGATTCTATGGTTAATGTATCCTTGATATTTCTGTCTTTCTTATTTTGGTTATAAGAATGTATTAGGACAACGATGATGTATGGATCTCCTCATGTTTTTATTTGTAAATGAATAAGCAATGTATATATGACCTAATAGATTATAATGGAGGTAATGATGTAAGGCAATAATGTTTCTTCGTGATTTTGAGATAAGTATGAGACCCCTATGCTCAGATCTGTTGTTTACACCTGTAGATTACATATCTGTGACATGTTTGACGAAATTCCTGTCATGGCTAACAGGGTCCAATTTAGGCCTTGCCATTGTTTTTGTAAATACATCATTGTTTCACTATTTTATTTCATTTATGAGCTTGTCATTGAGTTATGGGCAGTGAACATCAAGTTGTGTGAAACTTATTTTTATTATTCATTAAATCTTTCTTGAAATTAAGTGTAGGAAAATCATCTATGTACTTGACCAAGGGTCTCATATGATTCTTCAATGCATGACCTTTCTTTATTACTAAACCAACATGTACACATTCATCATGGTGGTGCACTTGTAATGTGCATGGTAATATTTTCCATTGGAAATCATTTGTAATGTGCATGGAATTATTTTTCACTCATATTTTTATTACTAGACATTAGTGAGTTGTCCTTGGAAAGAGATAATGTTTGTGGCTATTTCACTTCATTCTTATATGTAGAGTGAGATAATCACTCCAATTTTAAATTGGATTACAAATTGATGACCATGACCTAGGACCAAGCAAGCTTGTTTTGTTACCTAAACAAACACATATAAAATAAGACTCTTAACCAATGTCATGATGTCAACTTCTGTATATGCATATGTGCACATATCTTTTTTATATGCACATATCTTCCATATACGCGCATACCTATGCACAACTTCAATCTTGGTATATACAATGATTTTGTATATGCACATATATTATGTATGTGTGCAACTTCTCTATATACATATATACGAAAATTGTACACATACATAAAATATGTACATATATGGACTGTTGCACATAATATACAAAAGATATGTTATATAAAAGATGCACATATATATAAGTTGCGCAACTTCCATAGATGCACATCTTTCGTATATGCACATGTATTTTGTATATGTGCAACTTTCGTATATGCACATCTTCCATATATGGACATACAAGGAGGTTGTGTATATATGGTAGATGAACATATATGGAAGATATTCGCGTATACGGAAGATATGCACATAAAAAAAATTTGCACAAATACAGAAGTTGTGCATATACATAAGATGTATACATATATGAAATCTATGCACATATGGAGGTTGTTGTATATGAATCTTGTGAAACTTGTTAACAACTTCCGTATATGTGCAACTTCCATATGTGTGCATATATGGAAGTTGCACATATACAAAAGATATGCACACATATGGAAATTTCACATATGCAAAAGATATGCACATATATTGTTGGCCTGTGACAACACACCAAGTGGAGAAGGTGAAAGGAAGGAAAATACTAACCGTCAAAGAGCTTCAAAGGAACCTATTAACATTGTCTTTTGACCCATATTTAAAGTTGCCCTCTTCGTCATTATATTTCGCCTCTAGCCTCTTATGTTTCAATTAAAACCAAAATCATTCACATTGTCGTCTCCTACAAACCTTTTAGAAATACCATACATGATGGAGTGGGACGCATTCCCCACCACACTTCCTTTTTCATATCATTTTCCATTAAACTTACCCTTTTTTTTGGCTTTCCACTTTTACCTTTTCTACCCTTACCTTTTATTGCTTTTCACTTACTCTGCTTCCTTAATTCCTCGATCGTGACTAAAGTGGGGCCCTCATCGCATTTTGCAAATGCTACATGTTTTCATTATAAAAAAACTTAAATTCTGCGATGGTTGATTTGCGATATCGCATCACATATACTTTAACTTACCTTTTGAGTGCTCTTAATCCAATTTATTTAGTTTTCGATGTGATAGGTTGGCCCCACCTCAGCAGTTCCACCCCATTGCACAACCGTCACAATACATTGAAATATCTGTAACACTTACTGCTTAAACCTTCGCCAATTCATAAAAACTCCACCATATAGCCAGTGGGTCCCTCCTCCCACACTGAGAAAATTTTAAAAAGTTAACCCCTGCAGCTTATCACTAAAAGCTAAAAGCTGCGATGTGTGATTTTCGGTCGGGTCCCACCTTCCTCCACATCACTTCCTTTCTCCCTGCGCTTCGCACTTTTCACCATTTAAGGCTTATCTCTATTGCTCCACGGTAAAGACTTGTGATTGCAATGTGGTCAGCCCCACTTTACCCTGCCACATCCCTCACCACCCCCACACTTCGCCCATCACAGGTCTTAACATTTAAACTCTGCTTGCTCGCACATAAAGTTTACGATATGCGCTTTGCGGGCGTGGTTCCCACCACTTTGTTGCATCATCAATAACCCCCCATGGCATATATTTCACCCACTTCAATGTAAATGAATTCTTCCATCTCGCCTTCACTTCTGCTCCACCCCAACGCATCCAATGATCCTTAACACATTTCGGACCCCTCTTGGCCTTCAAAATTTAACTATGGGGGCAGGGGGGTCTGGAGTAGATGGTTTCCATTAACACCCTCTCCTCCACGTGCCTTCATCTTGTCATTTTGCACCCCCCTTCTCTGATACCGGTTACCGCTTGGGACCCCCTCCAGAATCAGGATCCTGGTTTGCAGATTTATCATGAGTCCTTCACTGGTGAAGAACTCGGTCACAGGTTACATAGTCCCTCCAAGAGCTCCATACCAAAGAATTTAGTCTACAGAACACAACCTGTCGTTCTGTCGTAGCTAGTGGAAATCATGAGAGTCAGAGAGTGGAGGACGCCGAATAGCAGATGGAATTATATGATGAAGTCAAAACTGTCCACCACTTCTCACCACCCCTTTGAAGATTCTAGGATTTGGCCTCCTTGGCCAACTGTTTTGGTTATTTTTACTGTTAGATAATGATGTTTTTCTGGTGAAATCCCGGTTTTACCCATTTCTGTTTTGATTTTTCTGTTGGAGGAGCGATTTCTTGAAGCACGCTCTAATAGTTTGTTAGGATATTTTGGTTCCACCTGTGTGGGTCGATCATGACAAAATATTCAATCATAAACCCTTAGGGAGAACTCTATATGTAGTGAGTTCCTAGATGAAAGAAAGGTTCTGGAATTTTGAAGAATTTTGCTGTAGTTTTGTATGATTGTGCTCCCTGTGCTCTGAGACACATATTTGGGAGGGTTGTTTAAACTTAATAGGAATGTAGAGATGATATTTGGATTCTAGATGGAGCAATGTGTAGTATGTATTTGTTTTCTTTTATTATTAGTAATCTCCTCTTTATGTGTAATCATCTTTCATGCTATTCTACTTTGATGGTTCGTGTAATGTAGTTGTCGATGGTCTTCAATTTTATTCATGAATTCGTGTTTGTATAACGCTCAGGTGTTAATGCTCATGTTTTAAGCTCTCTGGACTCCCTTAATTCGTGCTCCACAAACCTCTATTATGGTCGATATTTCATTCATATTCCTTTCCTCTGAGTTCATATGGGACAGATTCTTAAATATCTTAAGCATGTCTCTCGTGGGTTCCTTCTCTGTTCTCTATCTCAACACCTCTGCATATTTCAAGGTTTATGTTCATTGTTTTATACTTGGCCCATTTAAAATCCTTCAGTCTCATAGCCTCTTGATCCCTCTCACAATACAAGGAATTCACATGAATCAAATCCAAGGTCTTTTCAATCCATGAACCACCAAAACCATTGTTCTCTTATTCTATATTTGGTCAGAGGAATTTCATACAATTGTCCACTTTTAATCTCTAATTCTTAATATGTCCTAGGCATTGGATTTTTGCAACTCAAGGCTATCTTTAGGAGCTACAAAATATTTTTGGCATCGTTGCCAGGGACACGAATTAGAAAATATTTTCCCTGGGATACGACATTATCTTCATCCTTCAATCAAGTGAGCACGAAGGGTTGAGAGTTGCATAGCCTTCACCTTGACGACTCCACTATTTCCAAAGTTCAAATAAAGTGTAATCCTAACTTATACCAGGCCTCATACCTGATCAGATACTTCTTAGTAGAGAACCCCTTCTGTAACTGATCCTAAAAAGATTATATTTAAGAGAATCTGGAGGGATAAGTAGCCCATCCAGGCTGACCTACCCCCATTTTTTCTATAAGATTCGCCTTCCTCTTCTCAGAAAGCTGATATGCATGGTCCTGGCTCCACAGCTTATGTACTTAAATATCCTCCAGAAATATCTTTCTTATCCTGTTCAAACATAAAAGATGAAGTCAAATACGCTGATACTTTTGTACCTCCCTTGCACCCTACTCCAGAGGTTGAATAAGTCAAATAAGTTACAGCTCTTCAAAGCTCATTACAGATAAATATCCAAACCTCCACTCACCATATCCCTATTGTACCACAACCAAATAATCCTCGGAACTTACCACCACCACCCCTCATGGCTGTACCTGGCTTTCTCCTCAACAAATATGCTCCATTGGCTTTACCTCAAGTATTAAATGACATGCCTCAAGATTACCTAAAGCTATTACCTTGGTTCACCGGGGAAGATAGCACTTCTGCATAGAAACATATTGAAGACTTCTATGCCTTCGCTGAGAATGTGAACATGGAACACCTGGATGTGGTGTTGATGATTTTCATCCAATCCTTAGACGGAGAGGCTCGAAAATGGTTCAAATCTATTGCAAATAATGCAGTCACCACCTGGGAAGAAATGGAGAATTTTTTCACACTAAAATGGGGAGAGAAGAGGGGCCATGAATATGTCCTCACAGAGTTCAATGCTCTTAAAAAGAGACACAACAAGGATGTATCAGAATTTATAAAGAGGTTCAATAAGGTATACAACAATCTCCCTGCCAAGATAAAGCCTCCCCAAACAGCTACTAAGGTGGTTTTCACAAGAGCTTTCCAACCTGAGTTTGGGTTCACCTTAAGAGAAAGAAAGTCCACATCTCTAGATCAGATCCAGACTGATGCACTGGAGGTGGAAACAAAATTTTCTTCTACTGGTAAATTCAAAGGAAAGACAGAACATGAAGCAAGAAGAAAGAGCAGGGAGGAGGCTTCTACTTCTAATCAGGAGAGGGACTCACAAGAGTACAAAATTGAAGAAATGAATAAGCTTATCAAGAACATCTCAAATAAGCTAGTAAATCTTGAATTAGAGGCTAATAATCCCTCTCCTCACCCTAACCAAATGATTCCAAGCCGTGGGTTTAATCTCCAATACTAGAAGCCCCCTCTATAGATGTTACAGCGGGAAAGGAAGGAGCAGCAAGATCACATACAACCCCCTCTATAATTAGAAGGGGAAATGGAGGGACAAGCCAAGGAAGTCACTGACAGCCAAGAAAATCAATTCCTCACTTATTTAGAGGATGAAGAAGGTGAAATCTCCCTGCACGAAGAGCTAGAAGAGAAGGAAGTCCACCCAGAGGATCAAGATATTGATAATTACTGCAGGCAGTTTGTGGACTTCATGCAAGCTTAGCTCCATAAGAAGTATAACCTCAAGTCCTCTAGAAAGAGAACCTGAATACAAGAGAAAAACAAAGAGTCAACACCAAGAGAACAAACCCCTTCTAGTTCTACCAGCAAGGGGAAAAAGCCTCTAGAAGAGTCTGCACATCATAAAGCCACTACGTCCACTTCCGCAAAGCCAAGTTCCGATCCTATTGTAACCCAGAAGTCCTCTTCTATAGCCTTGAACCTGCCTGATCACCTTAAAGAGCAATCCAAAGAAGCCATTGCAGAAAAATCTCCCACAGCCTTTAACCTCTAAAAAGAGCTAGAGAAAGTCAAGATCCTGGTTCCCTTGATTGATTTCCTAAAGCAACCTTCATAAAAATCCCAAGTATCTCAACTCATGCTGCCCCATAGTGTAGGCACTCTCCCTGATAGCCTCAATATCCAAGAGGAAAGACCCATGGTAGTCTTTGGACCTCATGTAGAAGAGTTGGACTCAGCCGCTCCCCCATTCTATGTGTCTCCAGTTATACATGACCTGTTACTGCACAACTGCATGCTAGATTCCAGGGCTTCACATAATCTATTGCCATTTTCTGTCATGGAGCAGTTGGGGTTGCAGATCACCAGAACTTATAAAGATCTGTATTCTTTTGATTTCAAGAGGGTAAAGTGCTTGGGCGTGATAAAAGACCTGGTAGTAAACTTGGCCCAGATTACGACTAAAAGTGTGGTGATGGACATCGTTGTAGTTGATATCCCAGCTCGGTTTGGAATGTTGTTGTCCAGATCCTAGGTGTGTTAGCATGTTTGGTGCACGAATGTACAAAATCACACCTTCTTAAGAGGGGTGGTTTTTCCCTCTTGAGTTATTGGTCATAAGAAAAAAATAGATGGAGTCAATCAAGTTAGTGGAACATGCTAAAACATAAACATACTAGATAGAGAAATAACATGCATATTTAAACATTAAAACTAAACTAAAACTAAAAAAAATAACACAAAAGCTCTAAATAGAGTCAAACAACTTCAATAATCCAAATAGTGGCTCTTACGTCCCCTCTTATTGAGTGTTGGTAGGAAATGAGGATGAGACTTTAACCAACTTGCCAAGGGGCCCTTAGAACAAGGGGTTCTAAGTCCCGATGCAAGGATGTATTTACTCTGAGCTGCCTTGGCGCAAAGTCTCCCTCTCTCTACTGTGGTGGATTGGAGTTGTTGGATGGCCAACAACTGAGTCCCCTCTATCTCTGCTCCAGATCACACATTACTAGTATTGCTTGTGGCAATTTTGGCAAGCATAACAATGCGCTCTCCTATTTTTCATCTCTTGGTGGATTTTTATAGGAGAATTCAAATCCTCCTTCCCTCTCTTGGTACATTGTGGATAGTGACCCAAGAGAGGAGGGTGATTCCATTGTGTGACACATTTATTCCACTGTCTGCCCACTTGTGGTCCTAAGGAGGCTTGGGCGACTGTCCTTAGGCAGCCTCAAGTGTGGATCAATGTCCTAGAGTGTGCCTTGTGGTCTCGGAAAGTGACTTATACCACTCCCAAGATTGCACACTTTTTTGAGTAAAAAGAATGCAAAGGCGCACTTATCAAAGATTTTTGCGCACAAAGGTACATCTGACTGGTTCTTCTTATCTGAAATTTGATTTTTCCTTTCATACCTTAGAGATTTTTAAATAATTTTAGATTCTCTAATGTCTTTCAGCTCTGTAAATCCTTTTGCCGGACATTAAATAATGTCACTTTTTCTTGTCTGATTTCCAGTGATAACACTGGGGATCCAAGATTGGAGATTCCATAAAACTGGACCTCATTTATGCCACTATTCCAGTATTCGGTGGTTAGAAAAGAAGGTTATATCGCGAATCAAGATTCGTAAATATGGTCACCAAAGAAAATGGTTCCACAAATTCTCTGGTATATGGAAAGGAGGGTTAATTATCTTGTCTTATGCTTGAGGAGGATGAATATTTCTTACAATAAATAGAGATTTTTCCTATAATACAGAAGAATCCTATTTGCAGAGAGGAAAACAAGATATGAACCTTGCAATTTGATGGAGCTAATTCATGAGAAGGGAATGGGGCTGGGGTACTCTTGATATCACCAGAAGGATGCTTGGTTCCCCTCTCCTTTAAGATGGAATTCGAAGCCACAAATAATGTGCCTGAATATGAAGCACTACTATTGGGGTTGCAGACAACACAAAATATGAACATACAAAACCACAAGGTGTTTGGAGGTTCAGAGCTTGTAGTGAGACAAGTCAGGAACCAATGCCAAACTAAACACCCGCGGCTCAGAGCCTACAGGAATAAGGTATGGGATTTAGTTGAGAACTTCTTTTCTACATTAATATTCAGTTCACACTAAGGGATAAGAAAAAAATGGCAGACTCACTGGTTGTGGCTGCTAGTAATTTCCACCCCCCGCAGAATCCTTTGCTCAGATATGAGGTTGAAGTGTGATACCACCCTTTCGTTTCAGACATCATAAAGCATTGGCAAGTCTTCGAAGATGAAGAGAAGGTCCAGCGTTTCATGGACATGGTAGGTGAATTTTCAAATATGGTGATCGATTAAGCCCCTGAGGATGACAATGAAGAGCCAAAAACCAGGTGGGAAGAGACACTGGATGGTCACCGTTGTTGAGGTATAAAAGGTATCTTTTAAACACATAATTATCCTACATTAATTATCAATCCAGGAGCGGCTTTTTATTTCAAGACTGTACTCTGTCTGAGACTGCAATTAGCTAAGAGTAATGCTGTGAAAGATGTAGTACAGTATTCTAGATACAAGAGTAAATGAATGCTTGTAAAGAAATCTAATTACAGTAACATGAATGAAAATACTCTGAAATCTTAACTACTCACTTTGAAAAAAATCAATCAGGGATGCAGTAGCAATAACTCATTCCCTTATAAATTGATGCAAATGAAATCACATTGGGACAAGGCAATCCATCTAGGAACTTGGAAGCAGTAACCAATGTCCTCTATAGTTGATGGTCTTGTTCTTTAAGCAATCAAAATGAAATCGAACTTGAACTACTTGCTAATGAAAATAACTGAAAATAACTTCTTCTAATAACAAGAGTTGGAAAGGAACATCAATTCGTAATTCCTGTGTGTACACAACAACTGTAAACAATCTCTATGCTAATCTGAACCTACGAATTAGAAATGAACAGAAAACAGTAATGGAACAACAAACATTAACTGAACAACAAGTATAAACTTAACACAATCAAGCAAAAAATCTTCTTAAACTCCAACCCTGTTGATGGCCACACTATGAAACAGTCAATCGGAATGAACCATAAACCAATGGAACAACAACCAAAATTTAGTATAGAACAACAAAGCTTTATAAAAGATAGCAAGATGAGTAAGACAGTAAATACGATCCTTGCTAAGATAGAATAATAGTGCAATTCATTAGCGTACACAACAAACCAGAACTTCTGTTCAACAGTAATCAAATAACTTTGTAATCGTAATGAATCTAAACGCAATTATCACACGACAGTAAGCAAAGGATATAAATACAAACAACAAAGTAATTCCACCAGGGCCGGGCCCTTAGCACCAGTGAAACACTGCTGGGTTACTTCAGAACTTGAAAGATGAAATGAAACACACCTTTATATTAATCGAGCATAAAGTATTATAGAGATCACTCTCTAAAGCCGAGAGTCAATAAAATGTAATATTACAAAAGAAATGTTTTTAATCCAAGGATCTCCCCTAATCACTAAAGGTGTTGCCTTATATAACAGACTCTGACGGACAAGACAAGGAATAAGATGAGGTTTGAATAGCGATCCCTCAGAATTGAAGGATCCTGAGGGATTCGCTTCCCTTCTTTTAGTTGTCACATGATTTACTTTGACCGAAGCCGAGATGTCCCCTGCCTTTTCTTAGCGATGCGTTCGGATTTCCTTGTCCTTGGCAGGATTTGGTCTAACGTTGGAGGAACAACAGTTGCATTTATCTCAGCCTCACCTCTGATATAGCTGTTCACCTCGCCTAATTCCTGTCTTTAGCAATAAAAAGCAATTCTTAGTCATCTTTTTACAATAAACATAAATCTTCACAATTCTACCATAATTCTTGTAATAAATCGTCTTTCTAAGGTAAAAATAATTATGTTTAAAGTAAAAGAATGAGACAACACATAGTGAATTCATACCTTTTCCACTACTCAACAACTGTGTTCTGCAATTACAGGGAAATGCCATCCTGAGGGGACTTGTGTCGTTGGAGAGATTGTTTGACAAAAATGACATCCCAGTAAACCCCAGCAAATTGACCCTTGATAAGCCGGTCAGGGATGTGAATATTGGGACAGAAGAAGATCCGAAGGTGGTGAAGCTATCAAAAGGCGTCCCTGAAGAATACCAAGGTCAGTATCTTAGTCCGTTCCAACCATGTAAAGACGTCTTCTCCTGGTCATACCAGGATCTAAAGATTTTTGACATAGATATTATACAACACAAAATACCTCTGAAAGAAGATGCGAAGCCTCATAAGAAAAAGTTGAGACAGATCAACCCTCTTATCCTCCTAGCTATTGAGAAGGAAATAAAGAAGTTGTTGCACACCAAGATCATTATCCCTTTAAGATACTCCAAATGGGTGGCAAACCTGGTTCCGGTAAGAAAAAATAATAGTAAAATTATATTCTGCGTGAATTTTTGCAATCTGAACAGAGCCTCACTCAAGGATAACTATCCCCTCCCAAAGATGGACCACATCCTGCAAAAGGTGGTGGGATCCTCCCCACATGTCCGCTATGGATGGCTTCTCAGGGATATAATCAGGTGGCGGTGTCTGGAAAAGACCAAAGTGAGCACGCCGTTCTGCCATGCCTTGCCCTTCATATACTGCCTTAGAATACCGCTTTGTCTCGATGCGTCAGTCGATGCTGCAATTCTAGCGTGCAATGTACGTGCCTGACATCGCGAGAAGACAGAACAAAGTTTGTGGTGATTTACGCTGAATGACATCGCCGTCTTTTCAAGGTGACGTTGAACACATCAGAGCACCTTTCGCCCGAACCTTTGATAAAATGCCGCGAGGTGTGGCAAACTATCTCTCGAATCCCCAAAAATCCATGTTTTGCCTTGGAGGAAAGAAAGTTACTAGACACATAGTAGCCCAAGGAGGAGTGAAGGTCGACCCGCAGTGGAGTAGAGGTGATAGATGAGCATTCTACCACGAAACAAAAAGGAGGTACAGGTGTTCACTGGGAAGAATCAAATTTCCTCGAAAAGGATTCATCCCCAACTATGCGAGATCATGCAGGAAACATCAACGTGGATGTTTGAAGAAGAACAGTGGAGTTAGATGGACCCACTGAATCTAGGGACTCCTCGACAACGGGATCAAACAGACGCTGCGGGAGCTCCGGTGCCACTGGCGGTCCAAAGTTATGGGGAGTCGTTCATGATTTTCTCCTTCGCCTCTCCTCACACTATAGACTGCGGTACTTTTACTGGAGAAAAATGCCGAAAGGACATGAGTAGCCCATTGCGTTCTTCGACTGACGATCTGTGGTATCTGGGCTGAAATACGATATCGCGGAGAAGCAAGCTTATGCTCTGGTCAAATCTACTGAAGGCATTTCGAGTGTATGTGTTACAGTAATCGTAGCTACTGTATGTCACTCACTACAACGGTGAAGGATATTTTGGCACGAGGCAACGTTGAAGGGAAGAAGCAAGTGGATAGCTAAGATCCAAGGGTATGAGACTGGAGATAAACCTGCCAAAGCTCATCAAGGTAGGCCTGAGCAAAAATCTTGTACTGAAATCCAATCGTCGAGCTCTGGGGATAAATACGCCATGTGGACGGAGGAGGCACAGGAGGGACACAAGTGTGCATATCAGGGCATGTAATCTTCGCGCAGAAAAAGACACATGTGAAAAGTACACTTGCTATCCTCGTGGTGTAAAGACATAGTGGAATACCTTTTAATCGCGAGGTGTCACCCTCATTCTATGATATAGGACCAAAGTACTCGCACTTTGAGGCTGAGGTCTCAAAAAAGTACGTCGTGGCAAATGAGCGACTTTACTGGAAAGACCGGACGATCCTACTATTTGTGTTTGACGGGCAGGAAAGTTGACGAAGTGATGGCCGAGTTCCATGAAGGGATATGTGGCGAACACTTATTAGTATGCAGCGATCACTGCCCAAAGATCACGAGGGCGGGTTTCTTGGCCTAAAGTTGTTTTGGCGATGTACATCTGCACATCGGAGCTCACAGTACCGCGAAAGTGTCGGTGTTCTCGAGCAAAGGTACGCACCTCTCCGTTAGTCGGTACATGTTGAAGAACCTTTTAAAGCAGTGCATTGACTTTCATAGGAGAGATTCACCCAGCCTCTAGAAATCAGCATCGATGGATCCTCAACGCTACACATGTTACTTCACCAGTCGCAGAAGCCGTGCACGCAGGAAACAGCTATAGACTCGGTGGTGATCGAGTTCTTGGAGGAGAACATAATGAGCTAGGTTTGGATGCCCGAGACTCAAAATCATTACGGACAATGCCCGGGTTTTCGAGTCGGCTAAATTTGTAATCTTTTTGTCGGCGCTACAACATCCTGCTTGGGACACACCACTACACGCTGCCCACAGCAACGTGAGCTTGCTGAATCATCTGACAAGACAACTGGTGAGGATCTTTGAAGAAGACCATCAACGAAAATCATAACAACTGGAGTTACTGAGCTCAAGTTTCTCACTGCTAGGAAAATCGCATCACCACCAGATCCACGTGAAATTTCCCCTTATGATTTGGTGTATGGCGAGGCGCAAGTCTTCCCTATTCAACTTGCATTGCTGACCGGCTCGATTCTTACAAGAGAGCGAGGAGGAGCAAACGACCTTATTCGAAGAATGAATCAGTTGGTGGAGTTGAATGAAACACAGGAGCAGGGTAGGCATCGATACTAGCAGGTATCAGTATGAAAATGCTTGTCTGATCGAGAGAGCTAAAGATAGCAAATCCGAGTTGGGGATTTGGTGTTGCGATGGGATATCGAGCAGCGGACAAAGAGAAACATGGGAAGTTCGGCCCCCTGCAGTTTGTTCCATTCGGGGTGGGGGACAAAGGAAACAATACTTTCATCTTTGAAACTTAGAGAAGATACTTGGGGTGCTTGTAAATGTTTAGTTCCTCGAAGTTTAATTTCATCAACGACGAGCTGATCTGACTCCTTTGTTATATGTATCATTTCACTGAACTCCCATACATTTACTTGTGTCCAATTTCATCTTCTACATAATATGCCATTGTTTTCAGTTTGTTTCATCCATTGTTTGTATTTTCATTTCATCTTTGCCATTTGTGTCCACTTGGCCGTTGGTATAAAAATATATACAATCATTGCATTTGCGACTCCATGTACCCAATAAAGCATAGGCACTCGGTGCTTCCAGTTCTCAATGCACTAAATAATGACACATTATACCTGGATGGAGCCAATATTTGACGACGACCACACGGTGGAGGGTGAAGAAGAGAAATACTAGGCACAGCGAAGAGCTTCAAAGGAACATAGCCGCTTTTTTTACCCATATTTAAATTTTCCCTCTCGTCATTCTCGTGGCCTCTATTAAACATGTTTCAATTAAACCCAAATGTTCATTGTCATCTCCTACAAACCTTTCGAAGCCATACACGATGGAGTGGGACCCATTCCCCACACTTCCTTTCATATTTTCCATTAAACTTACCATTTTTTTTTCCTTTCCTTTTACCTTTTCTACCCTTACCTTTTATCGTTTTCCTTGCTACTTCGCAATTCACAGGCTTAACGATTAAAGAAGTGGGGCCCTCATCTCATTGTGAGGATATTTTGTGTTTGCATCGCAACAAAACTTATACTTTAACTTACCTTGTGAGTGCTCGCAATCTATTTTATTTAGTTTGTGATGTGATAAGTCGCTGACCCCCCACCTCGCGATTCTTGCCCCATTGCCTGATCGTACGATGCATTGATATATATACGTAACAGTGCAACAGAAAACCTTCATGAAATCCATAAAAAATCACTTAAATATCCGTTGGGTCCCCTCCTCACTTTCACATAAATTTTAAAAAAGTTATTTGCCATAACTTATAACTAAAAACTAAAAAGCGGCGATGTGAAGATTTGTGATCGGTCCTACCTTCCTCCATGTCACTTCCTGTCTTTGCGCTTCGCATACTTTCGTTGGGCTTGTCTCTCTTGCTCATGGTAAAGGATTGTGATTGTGATGCGATTGGCCCCACTTTACCACCAGCACGTCCTCACCACCTTGCACTTCTCTCATCGCGGTCTTAACGGTTTAAACTCATATCGCATAAACTTTAAGTATGCACTTTGCGGTGTAGGTCCCTGCCTAACTGCGTCATCATACTTTGTACCTGTCTTTGCCCACTTCAATGTAAACGAATTTGCCATCTTGTCTTCCTTTGCTTCACCCCAACGCATCCAATGGTCATAACACATTTTAGACCCCTCCTGGCCTTTGAACTTTAACTATGGGGGGGGGGGGGGTTCGGAATAGGCAGTTTCCATTACCACCCTCTCCTCCGTGCCTTCCTCTTGTCATTTCACACTCCCTTCTTCGATACCTCTTCACAGCAGGACCCCCTCTAGAATCGGGATCTGGTTTCAAGTTACGACGGTCGCTGTGATGAGCACTCGGAGTCTAGGTTCATGGTCCTCCAAAGGCTCCATGCCAAAGAATTTGGTACGCACGGCCATGACCCAGCTCCATTCCGCCATGGCTAGTGGAAATCACGAGAGTCGAGAGAGTGGAGGATGCGGGAATGAAAAGTAAATTATATGATGAAGTCAAAAACTTTCACACTTCTCTGCCTTTGAATATTGGGATTTTGCTCTATGACCAACTGTTGTTTATTTTTCTTTGTTAGATAATGATTTACTGTTTTGGCTGAAATCTAAATTTGCCATTTAACATTTCTGATTTTTCGTTGCGGGGCAGTTTTATTGAGCATGCTCTAATAGTTTGTTAGGATATTTTGGTTCCACACTGTGGATACGATCATGATAGAATATTCAATCATCAACCCTCGAAGAGAACTCTATGTGTAGTGAGTTTATAGATGAAAGAAAGGTTAGATTTTGAAGAATTTTTGTGGTTGGTATGATTGTGCTCACAGTAACGGAGATGAATGTTGGGAGAGTTGTTTAAACTTAATAGGAATACGAGTTGATATTTGGATTCTGAATGAAACGATAGAGAAATATTTTTATTTGTTTTTCTTTTTGTTATTAGTAATCTCCTCTTTATGTGTAATCATCTTTGTTGCTATTGTAGCACTGATAGTTCATACAATGTATTTGCAGTGGTCTTAAATTTTATTCATGGTCGTGTTTGTATAACACTCGGTGTTAATACTCATGTTTAAGCTTATTGAACTCCCTTGGTCGCTCCACGAACCTGTTATGAGTCCATGTCATTCATGCTCCTTTCCTACTACCGAGTTCATAGAGACGATTGTTGTGTAACTTGACTCCGTAGAAAAGAATGTCAATGCCTTAGAAATAGCCACTTCAAGGGGGAAACCTCCAATACATTGCATAAATGAACAATTGTTGGATGATACAATTCTAAAACTCCTTTCTATATACAAAAGTCCAGGCCATAATACTAATCCTGAACAGGCCTGATGTAATCTCGTGCAACTTAACAAAAAAAAATTAAGGGCACAATAATAACAATATGGGGTTACAAGGGTACAATAATAACGATAGGGGGTTACACTAACAACAATAAGGGACTA
This sequence comes from Pinus albicaulis, assembly GCA_034641835.2. Taxonomy (NCBI): domain Eukaryota; kingdom Viridiplantae; phylum Streptophyta; class Pinopsida; order Pinales; family Pinaceae; genus Pinus; species Pinus albicaulis. The sequence goes on along the minus strand of CM076570.1, from coordinate 1,623,238,812 downwards.
TACTAGTAATATATAGGGACCTAACATGCCTCTCCTTCAAAAAAATGTTTGTCCTCAACGCTTGAGTAGCTACGGGTGTACATATAAAATTCTCATCCTCCCATGTAGACTCTTCGTTGGGTAAGTTCTTCCACTTGATGAATGCTGCGAAATTGATCGATTCCCGTGGTGTCGAGTTCTTGTTTAGTGACGAAAACATAGGTTTATGCTACGATATGATTTTTCCTTCCTCATCAAGTTATGACAATATTGTTTAGTGGAATATTTTCACCTATAACCTTATTTAAGCATGAAACACGCGGAAAGCGGATGCATTCTTGAAGAAAGCGAGCTCCAATTTGTGTGCCATAGTACCAATCTTTTGCAACACCTTGTAAGGACCCATAGTACTTTGGCAATAATTTATTATCATGCTTAGCTTGCTTGAGGACATTGTTTAACCATAGTTGTAGCCGTAAAAATACAGTCTCTACATCAAAACTTCTCTTCTTCTTCTTGATGTTGATGCTATTGTTTGTTCGATTTTGTGCCAAATTCGAGTTGTCCTTTAAGGATGGAGAATTTCTTGTTGGTCATAAATTTGATGTTGCTACTACTTGAACCTTTAAATTTTCCCTTAAAGATGATGTGATGGATGGTGGATGATATCCATAAGTGCCATCAATGGTCATTTTTGCTACGATGTGGAAGGAAGTGTTATTACACCATTCAACGAGGAGAAAATGCTCACTTAAACCCATTGTGTTTTTATACGGATAAGCAATGAAGACATCCTTCCAAACATTTATTTACTGTCTCGGCTCGACCATCGGTTGAGATGATAAGATGAACTATGAAATAATTGGTACCAGGACAAGAAAATAACTCCATCCAAAAATTTCCGGTAAATAGGATCTCTTGTCACTCTGATAACCCTTGGGCTTCAATGTAGCTTTTGAATTGTGTCCATAAATGTGGTAACAAGCTGTACTTGCTTAAATGAGTGAGATAATGCACAAAAGTGTGCATATGACGAAATCCTGCGTACCTTACCATAATGCTCTTTCATCGGACTTAGGTAAAAGGCAGCAGTAAAATCCATTGATCTCCTCCCAATGTTGACTTGAATGGATAAGGTTGTAGAAGTCCCAGTCTTGGTGTCTCCAACTTTATTACTGCTGAAAAACAAAAATTCTTTCAGCTTTTGAATATCGGTTAAAATGTCCCAAAAAAATTCTTTTTCACCCACCCAGTAAGTTTTTAAAAATCTGAGTGTCCTCCTAAACGAGAAGTGTGCAATTCAAAGAATCTTTTGTTTTAATTGGGAATTCTTACAAGGAGTATAAGCGATCTTTGTACCATAAGGAATCATTTTTCAGCAAATGTATAAAGATGTTCTAGGATCTTCTTTTAACTTTTGAATGAGTGTCCATACATCTTTGTCCTTGTTCCCGTCATCTCTCCGCCCCGGTATCAATACGGTTGAATAATAAAAATGCTTTAAAACGATGCTTCACCTCTTCATTCTTTCTTGAGAGTGCATACTAACGACAACATTAGCTTTCCTTTTTTAGGGTTATTTCAAAGTCATAACCCAACATCTTTGTGACCCATTTTCTTTAACTCTTACGAAGATAGTCTTTGTTCGAAGTCTTCCATTCAGTCAGTTTTCTTGATGTCTTCCCATTAAGTAGGTTCGCCATTTCTTTAGTGCATACTGATGTGCTAACATGTCCTTCTCATAAATAGGTTTAATAAATACTTTCCTTTGATTGGATGACTTTCCAAAACGATAGGTATTCCTTCCTGATTAAACAGCACCAATTCCATTTCTTGGGCATCATTTTCCACGTAAAGGTTTTTGTAGTACGGCATAGCTAAGACGGTGTTAGGCACATTGCCTCTTTTAAGATGTTCGAGAGCCTTAATTGCTTCGAGAGTCCATGAAAATTCGTCTTTCTTCAATGACATTTTTAAGTGCTGCTATTTACTCATAATTCTTAACAAACTTAGAAGTAATACCCTATTAACTTGAGAAATCCTCGCAACTACTTTGTGGTTGTGGGGACTTTCCATTCACTTAATAGTTTAATTTTGTTAGGGTCTTACCTTAACCCCCTCATGAGATACAATATGACGGATATTCCACCTCTTGTATAAAGAAAAAGAATTTGGATGTTTGAATACAAATTGTAACTCACTATGATAGTTTGAGCTTTGTATCAACATGTTCAACATGATCCTTCGAACTTCCTAGCAAATTAGTGTATCGTAAAAAATACTAACAAATTTTCTAAGGAAGGGTTTGAAAATAAATTCGTAACCCTTCAAGTGTAGGAGGTGCATTAGTAAGGCCAAAAGCATGACAAAAATTCCTAATGACCCTCATGTGTTTGAAAATCTTGTTTTAGAATATCTTGGGTCTTGTTCTAATTTGATGATATCACGAACGAAAGGTCAACCAGTAAAACCTAAATTGCTCCCACGTAATTCATCCAATAATTCATCAATCATAGGAATGGAAATTTATCTTTATTGGTGAGCTTATTGAGCTCTATAATACGGACACATGCGCACCCAGTCCATCCTTCTTGTGTACCAATACTACGGAGTAGAAAGAACTTTGACTAGGTTTCAAAATTATACTGCGCCTCTAACATTTACGCAATCATACGTTCCAATTTCGCTTTTTTGGACATAAGGATATCACATAAGGCACGATGTTTGGAAGACACTTCACGGAATCAAATGAATAGCATGACCCGATCACGAATAGGTGGGATTCCTTTGGGAGTTTCAAACACCTTGGAATAATTGTCCAAGACTTGTTGGAGATGCGGCAAGTAGATGATTTTGATGTTGGAACTTCTAGTGAGCATAATTGTGCAATTACGTATAGATTGTTCCTTCTTTAGAAGCTTTGTCATGACATTAGAGCTTGTTATATTTTCTCGCTTCCACTATGATACCCGTAATTAGAAAGCTTCCTTTCATCACGAAAAAAATTCAAGAAAAAGTTTTGAAAATTAAAAGCTACCGTCCCCCAATATTGTAACCATTGTGTCTAGTGCAACATCACTTCCTCCACATGGGAATGGAAAACATTGGACTATTCAATACATGTTCCCCCATGGTTAGCTTGATATTATGGCGTTTTAGAGTAATTTATAGTTCCTCCGTACACCTTCATCATAAACGATGCAGTGCGCCAGATATAGAAACAATTTAATTCCTTGTACCTTACAATGAATAAAATTGTAAATTGCTACTTGAATCAATCAACACTATTACCTTTTTCTTCTTGATATGTCCTTCTGTCTTGAGAGTTTGAGGAGTAGGCGGTGCAGGTGCATTGTACGATATGGTCGGACTCATTTCTTCCTCTTGTGGGTGGTTCTTGGTGTATATCCTCTTCTTGTTCATTTCTTCTTCCTCTTCCCCAATCAATGTGAAATAATTTCTTCTCGGCTTTGTATGACCTTTAGTGTATTTGCTATCCTGGCTTTGTAGAAGCCTTTTCCCTTTTTTCTTCAATTGTTGTGGTGTCAACCTTGTAGCTTGTGGAAATCTAGGCGTAGCAACACCCTTCTTTATAGAAGTGAGTGGTAAAACCTCCTTATCGCCATAATTTTACATTACTAATTTTCTTACACCAACTTTGAATATAGCTTCTCCAATGAATCAAGTTGTTATTGAACTTCATCATGGATGTATCCTTTAAAGTACCTATGAAGAGATCAATCTTATATTCCTCTGGAATATCGATTTACCCTTATATTCAATTTTTGGAAGTCCTCAATGTCTTTTGCCCCACTAAACCCTTTTTGTTTGATTTATCGATTGGCTAAAGAAGGTGTTATCTTTGTATCCTCATAATGTGCTATCATTTCCTTTGTGAAGTCGGCCAAATGATTGTTTTTATGGGAGCAAAGCCATCGATACCATACAAATATGTTTAGTTCTAAATGTAAGTTGATGTGTGCCTTTTGTGTGTTTTTGCACGTTATGGAGATCAAATATTGCTCCATACTAATAGTATCCATGTTATCGGATCCTTTCCATCAAACTTCCTCCTCCATTTTTGGAATATGGTGGTTCTTCCCGCCAACATTAGGTTTATGAAATCATGATTAACATTTTCTCATCATGAGTTTCTTCTCTTATCTTTCCTTAAGTGGGAAACATTTCTTGTATCGATTTTTAAAGCCTTCCGTATACCCTTTTGAATCCATTCTTCATGTTTTCCATGTGTCTTTCACTGTATCCATCTTAGCTTCCATTTGACTTCCATACCATCATGTTAGCTTCCACCTTTCTTCAAACACGTCCATCTTCACTTCATGCCTTTCTTCAAAACTTCCATTTCATTTTTTGTCACTCTTTGTGGGCGAAATTTGGCTTCTTGATACGCAATTTTGATAGATCATGTTGCAATTCTTCATCTTCATGAGTCATGGGTATTGGATATTTTTACGAGGAATATTTTAGAACTGATACGTATCTGTTCTCTCGACCCCTTGGAATCAATTCCAAATTGATTCTTCAAAAAGAACTTGTACGATTTGGAAAAACAATACACACCTTGCTAACAACACGGGGGCTGTGATATTGAAATTTGGACTATCTCTATGATTGCAACTCTTCAATATTTTAAATTTGTCACACGACGGCGGCTACGAAATTTCTCTTACAAATACCATAGGTGCGGCTAATTTGGATTCTCCAAGACAAAGTTGTGTCCAATCTCCCCTGACCCAACCTGGTGTGGAGCTGATTACGATGAGTGAACATCGACTTACCACGTGTCAGCTGTTTCATCCTTGACTATTAAAATTGTTAGCAAGAAACTATAGTCTATGTACTTGCAACTAATTTTACGACACTCCAATCCGATGCTCGGAAGAGAGTTATAGCCATTTCCACGATCACCCACTCTTTGTGAGATGAAATTTGGGGCTGAAAAAGCACTACCTTCACAGATCATATCTCCCGAAAATATTCACGAACAAGCTCTAAATTTTTTTGATGGTTTCCTCGAGTTTCGAGTTTTGCCTAAAAATTTTGGATTAAGTTCTTCGTGAAAACAAGTTATGAAAATGACACGATGACTGTTTCGACATCGAAGCCTAGAATCCAAAGCTTTGATACGAATGTTGTGTAACAGCTCCAAAAATAGAAGAAAAGAATGTAAATGCCTTATAAATAAGCCACTTCAAGGGAAAACTATCACAATACATTACATGGCTGAACAATTCTTGGATGATACAATTTACTAAACCTCACTACTATATGTAGGGATTCATGAGGCCATAATGTAATCCTGATAATAACAATATGGGGGTAACAAGGGTACAATAATAACAATAAGGGAGTTACTAACAACAATAAGGGACTATACACAGTAATATGGGGACCTAACATAGATTCTTAAATATCTTAAACTTTGTCTCTTGGGTTCCTTCTCCGTTCTCTCTTTCAACATATCTTATGTTCAAGGTTTGTCGTGTTTTATGTCGCGTTTAAAGCGCCCGGTCTCACGCCACTTGAGCCCTCTCACGGTCGAAATTCACATGAATCAACTCAAGGTCTTCTCCATCCATGAACTACCGAAACCATTGTTCTCGTATTCTATATTTGGTCGAGCATTTCATGCATTTGTCCCGCACGTACGATTCTTAAGATGTACAAACCTTTGGTCTTTTGCTACTCGGTATACATAGGGCTACAACATATGTAAATTTTTACATGTATGGAAGATATGTGCATATATTAGACGATCTTCGAACTTTAGTCTATATTTAAGCCCAACTTTCGTATATTCACATCTTCTATATATGCACATATATTTCGTATATGCACCAAACGAATATTCACATATACGAGTGCATATACAAAATTTGTACATATACATAAATTGTGCATATACGGAGGATGCGTGGTATACATTGGTGGGGTGCATGAATTATGCATATCCACATACCTATATGTGCACAACTTATGTATATGTAGGTACGTGTATGTGTAAATTATGTATGTGCATCCATGTGTGCGCCAAATTTCATGTATGTGCATATCTGAGCTTCTGTATATAAATAATAGCTGCTGAACCTTTGTGTATGCGCATGTGTTCCATGTGTACGCAACTTATGTATATAGATATATACAAAAATTTGTGCATATGCAAAAAGACATGTGCATATATGGAAATTTGTGCATATACGAAGAATATGTGATACAAAAGGTACGAATATATAGAAAGTTGTGTATCTTTCATACATACATATTTCGTATATACACATTGTTGGCATTATAGTTTTGAAAATGGTATCAATAAGCTCTTAGTGATGTCAATCATATGTGTGTGTGTTGAGTTCTTGTTGATGCATGATTGGTTGATGACCTTGTCATTTGGCATTGATGTCAACATAGCTATGAATAGACCTACTTGAGATGATGTTGTGGTGCTATTGAGATAGATTTCATACATGTTTGGTTTGTTGGAGATGTTGATGTTGCAAGTGTCAAAGATATTGCTACGGAGATGGGGATACAGCTACATATGTTGGAGATGTTGAGGTTTCTTCTTCGGAATGTAGGTGTTGGTATTAGTTTCTAAGGTTGAAATAATAGGTCTTGCATGTCCTTGACTTGTTCCTTGCCTATTCATTAATTTGCATATCTCAATAGCTTGGAAGGTATTCGGAGGTTGATGAATGTGGTAATAAGTGGTATACGATTTATAGACTAAGAAATCAATTCTTTTACGGTTTTAGCCCAGGTACGCATACTGTCTTTGAGTCAATGGAGGGCAGTGAAAAGACTATGGAAGTTGTGCATATACGTGGAATACACATATACAAAAGTAGTGCATATACGGTAGGTGCATATACATAAATTGTGCATATATGGAAAATTGCGCATATACATAATTCATGTAAATTCAACTTGTGTATATGTGTAGCCTCCATATACTGGGTACATGTATATGTGGAAACTTTCATATATGTGAATATTTGTTTTTTCATATACGGAAATATGTGCATATACGGAGGGATGCACATATACGGTGTGCTTAAACAAAGGTTGATTTTTACTGGGTGTATATTCACATATCTTACGCATGTACGCTTTCTATATATATCTTTTGTATATATGCAACTTTCATATATGCACATATATGGAGGGTGCGCATATACAAAAATTGTGCGCAACTTTCATAATATGCATATATGAAAAGCCTCCATGTCACACCAATTTTTGGTCATACCTAACTGTTACTATTAGATGGACAAAATATAATATAAGACAATTTTACCATAGTAAAATTTCTCTTCACTATGAAAAATAATTTAATAACCCATGGTTATTAAGTTATTTTTGGTCTAAACAATTACATGAGGAATAATTGAATAAATCTTTGTTGTTTGATTTTCCTCGAGGATAATAATTAAATCACTATTTAATTAGTATTCTTGGTCATATTTAACCAAAAACATGAAAATTAATTAGATAAATCATTATTTATCTTATTATTTTTCTAGGAATAATTATTTAAAACATTGTTTAATAATATCCTATTTGACCGAATTTAGCTAAATCGTTTACAAATGATTGAATAAATCATTATTTATTTAATTATTACTTAACCACATTCTTAAAATAGTAAATAAATCATTTATTTATTTATTATTTTTTTAAATAAAAGTTGTTGAAATTAATTATTTTTTCCTCCAACAAAAATAATAAAATATTCCATAATTTGGATCTAGATTTGGTTAATAATATTTTAGTGTGCTACAATATCTGAAGCTAAATCAATATTTTATTGTAAATAGAAGGGTTTTTCCAGTTCATTCACTACACCTTTTTTTGCCTAGGAATCCTCTTGATCTATACTTTTAGTCGGCGCACGATCCTCTCATCATTGTCATATTTTTCTACTTTTTGCTTGTAAGAAGCTCCCTTTGGAAGTTCCATTTTGTAAGGTTTTTTCTTGCTGCATCAAGAGAGATATTTTAGATTTGAAGCAAGGACATACGAGAACCCATCTGAATTGTGAAGTGCAATGCTCTTTCTATGTTCACTTCGGTGTCGTAATACACAAAAAAAATCTTTAAAAATTCATGTCACCATTCATGGATGCATGGAAAACTATTGCTTATTATTTGTTGGTTAATGTTTTTAACTACGCCCAGATCTGAATTTCTCTAGCATTGTCGATCACTAACTACAAATCTAAGGAAATTGACAACCATATTTGATGTTAAGTTGTTTGTTATGCAGCTAAGGTAAGTTTTAAATACGCTTGCAATTGGGTCACTAACAGTAGCGACTCCACAAGGGTTTATAATTAGCTACTGTCATTTTCGGATCCTTGTGACCATTGCTTCAACCCCTGAGGTTTATTCGACCGTATTTTGCATTTCGCCAGTGTTGATTTTATTGTTAAACCTAAAATAAAGCGAAATTCTAACTTTCGTGTGTTTCGGGCCTTTTGCATGGGTAATAGATATTAGTGCCCGGAAAGAGACACTTTTTGCGAAACCTGTCTCGGGGCAATTTGAAAGTGTGGGTCACCTTTTAGGCCAAAAATTGCAACCTCAGCTCGAGTAGTGGAAAATAGCTTGAAAATTACCCGGCCTACGTTGAAACGGTGGAACTACGTCTTGTACTTGTTGACAGGATTTTTAAACGGCTTTACAGGTTTGTCTAGGCATTATTCAAGGTTGTTTGACATCCTCTTCACTGTCTTGGACCTATACTTGTGGTTTAATCGTCGATGTAGGAACCAAACCCTTTGAGAGCTTCGATGCATCGCGTTTTTTTAGGGAGGGTTTAGTTACGCAGTGGGTCTTACGGGAATCTACTGTGTTCTTGTTTTGAGATGAACACCATGCTTTTTAGATGGGTTATTATCCATCCAAAACACCTCTTTTTAATTTTGTTTGGTCACTCCTATAAGGCCACAATTTCCCCTTAGGGTTGTAGCCTTTGCCCCCTTTTTTGCAGCATTTTTCTCTACACCAGTATTTTGTTGTTTTTACGCCCCATTTTGTAAACGGATACGGCCTTTAGATCCTCGTCCTCCCAGCCTTAGATCCATTAGCCATTTTGTGTGTTTTTGGCTTCTGTTCACCCAATAGACTAGTTATTGAGAAGCCCTCCCCTTTGGTTTAGAATTGCTGCATCTTTACTTGTTTATTTTACTATCTTATTTGAATTTCATGTCTCGGTCATTTCAATTTTATTTACGATTATACAATATTTTTTTCTTTTTTTCTTGCACACGTTTGGGCTTAGTTAAAATTAACATACTAACCGCACACCTAGCGAAGAACGCATGGTTACACCCTCAGCCAAGACCTAGCTTGTTCATAATTAATTTATCGCTTTCTCCCTTCCCTTGTTTGCTTCTCTTCCTTGTTAGATTTCGTGTCTCTTTTCATCATTTACCCCCAAGGGCGTTTATCACCTAGAGACTCCCAAGGCCTTCATCCTCGATTTCCGTTAGGAAGGCACCCCCCCCCGCGTGTATGGTTCGAAAATTTGTCCTCCTCCAGAACTGTTCTAATGTTGATTCCGTTCCTTGAGTTCATACCAGTTGAGTTCCCGAATCTGTCACCTTTCCTTGTCATGTACGGATTTAGGATCTAACGTTGGTGGCGCACGACCCTAATGCGGAAATGCCACTAGTGGTCTTGCCAACAAAACTATGCAGCTACTCCCTTGCTTCCTTATATGGTAGGCCTAAGCCTTCCAGAATTTAGGCTAGTTAATTAATGACCCCATACACCAGTCCTGGGTGGCTTGATATGCCAACCAAGCTTGTCAGACATCCCCAAGTTTGAAGGAAATATTTGGAGATGATCACTACCAACCATGTTTGTTCTTTCCACATGTGGTGTTCTTCTAACTCCATCATGAGTGACTGCGCCACCTTGGGTTATTCCGATACTTACTAGAGAAGCTTCCAAGTGGTATGTCAACCAAGCCTCCTCCTCTCATGCTAATTTTGCAACCCATGCCAAAGGCGTTTCTGTTATACTTTGACTTCATCGTTGTAGCGCAGTACGAACTCTTCGGCCTCTTGGTCAAACTTGCGCTGCCGCCTGTCGACCATATTCAAGAATGGCGCGAGGAAGGAAGAACTGTGTTGAGCCCCTATTTTCGAATATTGTCTGCATGGATTGGTTCCTCGGATCCCTTTTGCCTACTATTGGTGAATATGTCGCATGCTTTCCTTGGATCAAAGAGCGCCTTCAGTTGCGTTGAGAAATATGACTTGATCTCATAATGCGGTTATGTTGCTCTACATCTTACTCGGTCTCCCTACACTGGTAGTGTGATACACTAAGGCATCTCATACTGTAAAATATCATTGGATCCCCTTTCACGTTCCCTTCCTCGTCCTCCCATGAGTTTATGGTTTCCCTTGGGGAGGGACTAGCTCCTCCCCGGCACTTTTCCCCCTCTCGGTAGCATGTATCCGAGGACTAGAATGCCTCCTCCTTTTGCCTTGCTTTTATTTACCCCAATGTTTCCCAACCTCCTTATTTTTGTCGCATCTTCGTGCTCCCGGCTCCTCAACATGCTTTGTGAACTCCCACTTGCCTTCTCCAAGCTCATATCGACCACCCCCTTCTCGGTCGGTGTATGCACACAGCAGTGCGATTAATCCTCCTACTTCCAAAAATAATAGGAAAAGAAAGCCAAAATATCTACCCAGTGGTCGAAACAATCCCCCGAAATACATCTAACATTGCAACCGGAAACGGTGCTCTGCCCAAGCAAGGCAGGCTGTTCACACGAATAAACCTTGTTCTTGTTGCGGTGTCTGTAGTCCAACTATGCCCTTCTTCCCCCTTTTACCTCGGATGCATCGAATGTGGGAAGCTCAGCGCCTCAGGGATAGCAAGCCTCCCCATCGGTTCCTCCTAATCTTGCGGCCATCTAGCAAGGCGTAATTTTTGCCAACACTTTCCCTTAGCAAGGATATGTGGCTGCCCAACCCCACAGTTAGGTGGCCACTCAACCTCATCCATACGGTGCCTTTGATTACCACATCCTCATGATGAACTACGGCCATTTAATAACATTGACCTCCTTTAGACTCGGTCTGTTGGTACAACAAGCCCTGCTAAATACATACAGGGCCCACCATTGTTAGTATGATTATTTCGTTGTAAAATATCACTTTAGCTATGCATGCCAAGTAGCCTAACATCAATAATGGGCTGCAAAATATCTTTAAAGTTTCTTTGCATAAGGAAAGTAGATCTAAGCACAAAAGACATTAAGCAGATAAAATATAAATAGCTCCATACATCCAATGGACAAGACAAGAACACTATATTTAAAAAGAATCTTGTATTATATTAAAGAATGGGGGCACTGAGGAAAACAAGAAAGGTGTTTTCTGTTCTCCTGATGGGATAGGTTCTTGAAGTGTAGTGTTTCAAATCTAACATTTCTCTCTTACGAATGTGGAAAACACTTGTGGAACTCAATGGGAGTTCACAAAACAAAATGGTAGGCAGCCAAGAAAAGATCCAGGAAGTGATCTAATGCAATGAAGTGACTAATGAATGGAAAAATACTATTTATAACAAAATATTGGGGCGGTCTAGAACCTAAATTGCATGAATAAAATATTATTAATCAAATTCTGAAGCACCTTTCGGGAATATTTTATTATATTTGTTGGAGGGAAAAGGATTCTTGACTTGGTCCAATTCCTTTGTTTATAAATAATAAATAAATAAATGATTTATTTATCATTTTAGGGGAATGACAAATATAATTAAATAAATAATGGTTTATTTAATTAACAAAAATTTAGTCAAAATTTAACAAAATAGTATTTAAATAGTGATTTAAATAACTTATTCTTATAAGAAATAATCAAATAAATAATGATTTATTTAATTATGCTTCCTTGTTTTGGGTTAAATGTGACTTGAGAGATGTATACTTTAAATATTATTTTTCATGGTGAAAGCAATTTTACTTAAAGGTAAAATTGGTCTTACATGGTGTACTTGGGTTCATCTAATGGTAATAGGTTAGATGACCAAAAATATTTGTGTGATTGCCCCAACGTACGAGTGTTAGGGGCAAATACATTAACGGCCGAAATACGTTGTGAAACTCAATCACTGGGTAGTAAGAGAGAGTAGAGAGAATGTAAGGTAGTCTAAAACATGAAAGGAGGCGGGCCACGAGGAACCAAGACTTACGGTGCAACAAGTCTCTGGTTATGAAATTGGTACCTTTGTTAAGCGGCGGGGGAGGCATACCTATGTGTGGACAATAATACCTGAAGGCACCCGGAAAACCACGGAACGCAGCCGTCGTACGATCATGGCTAAACATGAGCGAGATAACAGAATGATGAATCACCTTGTATGCGTACGGAAGAATCGTCGAGAATTATACAATAAGATTTGAGTACCAGAGATATAAATGCGCCCCACCCAAATGCCCCCTACACATAAGGAAGGGCTCACAAAGTACGACAGTACATGCAAATCAAAGAGGCGCGCAGCGGTTAGAGCTGATATTGTCAAATAGGAAGAGAGTTGCATCAAGGGCGGAAATGGAAAATCATCTAGGCATGTGGGGGCTACCTGTAAGGCCTGCCCCCCTCATGAGGTTGGAGCGTTTCACTGCCCCAATCAGGAATCACCAATAGTTGCTGCTGCATCCTTTGGACCATCAAGTGTATAGATCAAAATCCCATGATGAAAAGAGCTTGAACTGAGTACCGCCCCCTAGACCCTGGCTTGGAATAAATGAGATAGGATATCGTGATGGAGTCCACCATAGGTGAGGCAATAAAGAGCTTTGAGGAGATTGGGTTGGAGTCTGATAGTCATCGGTGTAGTATGATTCTTTCATCGTAAAGATCACTTTAGCTATGCATACCAAGTAGCCTAACATCAATAATGAGTATAAAAATGTCTTTAAGTTTGCGCAAAGTTAGATCTAAACACAAAAAGACATTAGCGGATAAAATATGGTAATCGCCATCCGTGGAAAAAGACAATAATAATATGTTTAAAAAAGAATCTTATATTATATTAAAGAATGGAGCACTGAGAGAAAACAAGAGAAAAGGTGTTTTACGGATTTCTCCCTCGATGCGACGAGATGGGTTCTTGGAAGTCCTCGATGTTTCGAATGCTAACATTTCTCTCTCTTATGAATGTGGAAAAGCAAACATGAAACTCAATGGGAGTTCACAAAACAAAATGGAAAATGGTGACCAAGAAAAGATCTTGATGATCTGGTAAATGAGTGGCTAATGAATAGAGAAAACCTATTTGTAACAAAATATTAGGGCGATCCCAGGCTGATGCATGAATAAAATATTATTAATCGAATTCTAGAAGCTTCACCTTTTAGGCATGTTTTATTATATTTGTTGAGAGGGAAAAGGATTCTTGACTTGGGTCAGTGCTTTGTTATAAAATAAATAAATAATGATTTATTATCATTTAGGGGAATGATGGGGAATATAATTAAATAAATAATGGTTTATTTAATTATTTAAAAATGATTTAGTCAAATTTAACTAGAAAATAGTATTTAAATAGTGATTTAAATAACTGACTTCTTAGAAATAATCAAATAGTAATAATTTATTTAATTAACTTCCTTGTTTTGGATTAAGTATGACCGGAGATGTGCAAATGTTATTTTTCATGGTGAAAAACAATTTTACTTAGGGTAAAATTGGTCTTACATGGTGTACTTAGGTTCATCTAATGGTAATAAGTTAGATGACCGGAAAATGTTCGTAAACATGTCTTCGGGTCTAAACCCTCTTTCAACGCAATAGTCCTTTACAGATCCCTCGGCCAAGGTAGGTTATTATCAAGATCCCCAAGTGACAAAATGCCTTTGAGCGCTGTTGCTTAGGTAAAAGCATATCGCTTTGTGTGGTAGATGACTTGACGCGATCATATCGCCATGTCAACTGAGTCCTCTGGTACGTGCCTTACGATGAAAAGCTTTGCTAACTTCGCAGGCATTGTGGATCCTTGGACGATGATCATTTCGGTGCTCTGATATTGTTAAGTCAAAGCATCCCCCTTCACATCGTCGCCTTCAGAAAATACTGTCAAGATTCGGAATGCCAACGTCTCTCATTGTATCATTGACGGGGGCATCCTTTGTGTGATGTGTCGCTTCTATTTTGAAGTAGCTGGAATCGCAGTTAGTCCTTTCCACTATCACCCTCGGTACATGGGATGGCCACTCTTCGACCCCCTTGGCATGTTCACACAATTGTCTTATTACTCTTGCGGGCAAGGCCCCATTTGTATTCTGACATTGAAGTCATTGGTACCTTAGACTACAACATTCTATTGGGTCATAGCTACACTTGTACGATATCTGTTATCTGTCTGCCCGATTCACGGCTGATAAGATGTAATTTCCTCACAACGGAGAAAGATAAGCCATTGATCGGTTGACATGTACGAACCCGATATAGGACCTCTCCTAAGGTCCATTATTTTAGGTAGCCAATAAACAAATAGTGAACCTGAAGCTGGTGTCTCACCAGTCTTTAAAGGTTCCTCTTTGCTTGGTTCATTCCTAATCTCACCTGTCTCAACCTTAGATGGGCGAATGTTTGAATGATGCAATCGTATTGGTCGGAAAAACCTCAAAAATGGTCCGGTTTGATTAGTCGGTGGCCCCACTCTGCGCAACTTTGCTCCTAGCACCTCGACTACATTGTCGAGGACCTCTTACGAAAGGGACCCTCATACATGTTTGGTGTCCATGGTCCCATCTATCCCGCCGATACAGTTCCCCCTAGCCTTACCACCATCAAGGAGCTATCTGCTTCTAGCCATTACCTCTGGGTCAAATACCATTTCTTTCCCCACCAACACAGAATGCAAGTACCTATGCCAGCTGCCACCATGTCTTGCTAACATGACCTGGGGATCCCAGTACGGTACAACGATCCCCCAATCAATACATGCTGGTCATCTCTAACCTCATATTGCTTTAACCCCGATCCAAAGCAGTCACATGACCCCTCCTTGCTTCTGTGCCTCAACCACCTCATGAGAACCTACTCTGTTACAGAAATATGAGTGATACACCGAAGAAAGCACCTAAGGACAAGGCTACCCAAACAACTCCTCCTCTTCCTCATCCTCCAAAACGCACACCTGCGCCAGCCGCCGTAGCCGTGTTGTCGATCATGCCACCCATAATTGTCCTAAATTTCCTTCTCTCCAAGCCATGGTTAACGAAGCATTTCTGGTCCCCGGTATCTGATCCATGTTACTTTTCGCGATTCAGCCCCGAAACTCAAGGCTGCACAAAAATCATCCTTGTGATTTGCATGATTTCCATGGTCACTACACTCACCTGTCCCCACCTCGCGAAGAGTTAACACCTCCTTGAACGGTTCCCGCAATTCTCGGGCCAGGCGCAATGGTCTCTCCCCTTGCTTTTGTTATTCTTTGGCTAAACGAGAGGACACATCCCACTCCCCCGTGACCCCCGATGTCGAGATGATGGGTCTTCGACCATGTCCTCATGTCATCATCCCCAGGAATCCCGTTGGAGGACCCCTCGGGTTCCCCTTCAATTGCTGACCTCCTTCAACGATCTTGCGAGCTCAACATTGGTGGATCCTCATCTGCTAGTTTTTGGTCACCCCCCATGACGATGCACATGTGAGCCTGTCTTCTCGCGGTCATGAGTCGGGTAGCTTCATCGCACCATCGCGTGTTTCTTCAATAATCACCCCATCTGTTACAGGCGTGTGCTTATGGAAGCAGTCACCACCCTTGACTTTATCTGTCCCCTTACGCCAGCCATGTTCGAACCCGCCACACCTTGTGCCCATTACATTGACACCCAATGTTTGGGTAAAGGCACCATATTTGAGAGTCTGGGAAAAGTAATTCTTCACAACCTCCTGGTCCATGCAGTGGTAGCCGACTCTGGTACCATTATTATTCCCCATTTAGAATAAATTTAGAATCATATCACTTCACATCACTCTAGGGATGAGGTCCCCCTCATCATTCCTTCATCTTACATCAACCTTTAATCCCTTGGGTGTTGTTTTTGACCAACCTCTATATTCACTATAGAGTGAGCACCAATTTATTATCTCCAAAGACACTTTTGGTATGTTATTTCCTGTGTAGCACTCCATAAACTCCTCTAGCTAGGTGCACATCTGAACACCTCTGCATACCATCAATCCCCTCCCTCACACGCCTTGGCAAGGCGATGTCATGCTTGGGGGCCGCAGTGGCGCCCCCAGCCTCTTCTCCTTGTAGTTACCATAAGTCTCGGCCTGAACCCATCAATCTAGGTGGTCGATTGTCCCCCTTGGATAGTTGCACCTACAAGCCTCTCACAGTGAACCATATGTCGTAGATGTTTGATGCCACATCTTTAAAATATTCTAATTGTATGATGCCATGTTTACCACTTGGTCCCTCTTGTTTGACTTGGTGGGTGGGGATGATTCTACACCTTCTCTAGCGAGTTCATTCTCCTATTCTCTTCTTACCTTGTTTCATCGGAACCATCCTTCGAAACGTAGGGTCATCCTTAGAAAAGCGAGGGCTCTCTTCTTCCTCATCGATAAGTTCTCAAAAATTTGAGGACCCCAAACTTGGCCTAATGTGACATGAACTGCAGTCCTCGGATCTCCAAACGCGTGCATCTAGGTCTCTCTATCTCGATTTACAGTCCTCAACTCGCCATCTGCTAAACCATCATGTTTGTCATCATACGAGAAAATACTACATCTTAACCATAAAAATCCCCTAGCTCTCATCCAAAAACATCATTGGAAACTCCTTTCTTTGACGGTCCACTTTTCAAGTCATTTCTTGGGACATGTCACGATTTTATGACAAGGCCACCTTTGGTCAACGAACAGACTGATGTGACTTGGCCTGTTTACGCGGCTATTGGTGCTAAAGTAGGTGCAATCCTTGAATTGAAAAGGTATGGTTGAGCCTCTTACATGGCTAGCGGATCTGGAATTCCAATAGTGGGGTTTTATCGCTATAATACTTCACAAGGTTTAGGGCCTTTTCTCCTCTCTACATTCACCACAACTACACTTACAAATGAATCAAATTGGAGGAAAATGCCTTGTTGAAGAAAACCCCCATATTTTCTTTCTCACCAGCTGGGCCAGGCCTTATCAGCTCGATTTGATAAATCGTTAACAAGTTTGACTCTCCAAAAAGCTCTCAAATGGGTATCCTTTCATTTTGGTGATTTGACACTTCACCCCGGACACATTTTCCAGAAGAGCCTTCATTTTGCTTCTCAGGTAAATTTATTCATACAACACTTGTACTTGGGGCACCACCTTGCCTTCATGCTTTTCCATGCTTGTGTTGGTTTAAAGTCGTAAAGTACCCATCTTATACTCATGTTTTACGGTCCCAAAATCGTGTTATGTCTTGGCAGCATCATCCCAGTCACCCTTATTTAGAGCATCAAGGTTAAGGTCATCATTGAATCGATGAGTCTATCTTGAGTCCCTTTTATCTCTGCCTGGTCTTCCATCGTTCATTGCTTTGTACCTCTCTAGTATTACTTTGACATTTTGACATCTAGTCACTGTCCCTATCGCCCGGAGTAAATTCGATGGCTGGTCATTCATGCCTTTGTGCTTTAACAAAGAAATGCGTCGTGCTATAGGTACGTCCCATTCTACCATCATCCCTTGTGTCGATGTATCGTTACGCTCTCCCTATTGTCCTTGTGCCTTGGTTGAGGATTCCTTTTACTCACCTATGGTGTGGACTCATCGTAAATGTAATTGCATTCATTCCGGAGAAAGGCAGTCTGGTGATGTTGTAGTTCCCAACTTCTGCTCTTCATTGAGTCCATCGGCAGATGGGGCAAGGGACCATTTGTTACCCGCTGGTTGATTTTAAGTTAAATCGTGGCATGATCCAAGGCCATATGTGGTGGTTCGATGATACGTGATTGTGGGTGATTCAAGGTGTGTGTGAAGATTTCGAGACCTCGCGGGGGGTTGTTATCGTGGCCCCACATACCCGGACAACCTCTCTACTACAAACTTGGTCTTGACTCCATAAATTTGATAGTTCGCTGTTATTACGCGCTTGTTGCTTATTTTGCATGTATCATTCGATTTACCGAGCCACTTTCCTATTTTATAAGGCCTCTTTGGTTGTACTTATATCTCATGTACTCGGAATGTTATTGTATAAGTCTTAGTTGTCCCAATTTAATATGTATGAGATCATTATCACGTTTTTATACGGCCCATGTTTGTACCGAAAGCATGTACTATATAGTTTAGTCCATGTTCTTTGAACACACCATTATTCTTTGTGCCCTTGTCTTGGCGAGCATAGATATGCACTCATACCTCATAGAATAGGTACTCACTCATAAAAGAGACTTGTCTTTGTAAGTCTCACCTCCTTAGGGTCTTGTCTCTCTGCTTGATCCACTGATATTTCTCTCTTTGACTCCCCTTACGGTGTCTAGTGATTGTTTTCTTACAACATCTGTGGTCATATGGTTAGCTCCTAACACTACTTGTATTTTAAGGAAACAATATATTACTAAATTTTTGGTCATCTATTTTATTGCTATTAGATGGACCAAAGTACACCATGTAGGACCCAATTTTACCATAGTGGGTATGTCACTATGAAAAATAATTTAATAACCCATAGTTTATTAAGTTATTTTGGTCTAACAACGAGAAACCTAGTGAGGAATAATTGAATAAATCCTTATTTGTTTGATTTTCCTCAAGGGATAATTAAGTAAATCACTATTTAATAAATATTCTTGGTCATATTTTACCCAAAACGAGAAAATTAATTAGATAAATAATTATTTATCTTATTATTTCTAGGAATAGTGTTAAAACATTATTTAATAATATTCCTTGTTAAATTTATTAAATCATTTACAAATAATTGAATAAATCATTATTTATTTAATTGTTACTTAACCACATTCTTAAAATAATAAATAATCATTTTATTTCTTTATTATTTCTAAATAAAGGGTTGACCAAATTCAAATTCAAATTATTTTCCCTCCAACAATAATAAAATATTCCGCAAAGTTGGATCTAGACTTGGTTAATAATACTTTAATTATGCACCAATATCTAGACTAACTCAATATTTTGTTATAAATAGAAGGTTTTTCACGTTCATTCACTACCTTTTTTGCCTAGAGATCACTCTTGATCTATACTTTTGATATGACTTTGATTCTCCCATCATTGTCGTATTTTTCTACTTTTTGTATGGCTCACCGAGTTCCATTTTATGTGAGTTTTCTACACCATCAAGAGATCTTAGATACGAAGCACGAGGACATACAAGAACCCATCCCATTGAGGGGACGGTAACATCCTTCTATGTTCCCTTCCGGTGTCATAATACAAAAATTCTTTAAAAATATTGTCTTGTTCATTAATTGCATGGGTGTCTTGTTTGTTGTTGTTTAATGTATTTAAGCATAGATACGGAATTTCTCGCATTTATTACGGTCTCATTGTTGTGAGATCTAAGAAATTTACAGTACCATCTTTGATGTTAGGGTTGTTTATTGTACCTGGGTAAATAGGTTTTTCATGCGCTTACTTGATTTAAATTCACTAACACTCCATAAATGAAAAAATTTTGTATATGTGTGCACACAGCATATGCACAACTTCCATATGTGTGAAACTTCAATATGTGTGCATATCTTAGTATGTAAGACTATCTTTCGTATGTGTTCATCTGTAGTATGTGTCACAACCTCCTTATCTGCACATATACGAGAAGATGAGCATATAAGAAAGTTGCTCATATACAAAAGCATGTGCATATAAAATATGTGCATCTCACAGTCGCACAGCTTTATATATGTACATATTTTTATCAATATATTTGTGTGTGTAACTTTTGTATGTACATATCTATGTATGTGTGCATTTTTTGTATATATGTATATAGAAGTTGCGCATACAAAATATGTGCATATGTAGAAGCATTGGGATACGAAGGTTGAGGTTGTGCACAGTGTGTGCATATATAAAAAATATGCACATATACAAAATATATGTGTGCATATACGAAAGTCCTACATATACAAAAATTTCACATGTGGAAGATATTATCGTATACGATTATTTGTGTGTATACAAAAATTTGCACATACGAAAATTTGTGCATATATAGAATATGTGTATATAGAGAAGTTTTGCATATATGGAAGTCACAAAACTTTTGTATGTGTGTGTGTCTTTATGTCGCATATCTTCCTATATGAATCTTCTATGTATATGTAACTTGCATATATGTACATATGTAAGTACATATACAAAAATTTCCACATACATTGAAATGTGCATATGAAAGATATGTGCATATACAAAATCTGTGCATACACGAAATTTTGTGCATATACGAAGAATTTAGGGCTGCACATCGTGTGAAATTAGTTTAATAGAATATCCTTCTCTACTCTTTGGGCACTCGGTCACTTTCGGTACTATGAGCATTCTGCAAGAACATACGATAAAAGATGCCTATCCAAACTTTCCCTTTGTGTCTCTTAACATGAAGAATACCTTCCATGAGACATGTGGTGGAATATCCTACATATTAAACATTTGGACCTGAAATTAACATCATGACATTGATTAGGATATTTGTTCTGTTTGTTTTATTTAGGGAACAGTGGCTGCATAGTCCTAGGTCATGGTCATCAAGTTGTAATCCAATTTCAGGTGGTATGATTATCTCCTCTTGTATAAGGAGCAATCCAAACCAGCCACAAACATTATCTCTTTCGAGACACCTCACTAATATCAAGCAATACACATATGAATGGCTTCAATTCCATGCACATTACAAATGATGTCCAATGAAAAATATTGCCATTCACATTAAAAAAATGCACCACGATGATAAATTTGTACATGTTGGTCTGGTAATATAGAAATGCCAACTTACCGTTGAAATGATATGACACCTTGGTCAAGTACATAATTGGTTTGCCTACATAATTTCGAGAAAAGGTTTTATGACTAATAAAAACAAGTTGCACACAACTTGATGGTAAAAAAAAATTTAGCTCCTAGCTAAATATTCAAGGGGGTGTTAGAAAGTGCTTGTCGTGCCATCTATATCCATAATGCACTAATTGGGACATTGCGAGCTAGATAATGCTTGAAGTTCATCCCTAGGATGTGGGTGATAGCGATTGTCGATAGGGGCGATGGGACGGTCAACGGGACGGAGGCCACACGCGTGTACGCCACACAGTGGCGGTAAATAACATACGCTGCGCTCTTAATTACAAACGTATTAAGGTAAAATATCTTGGTCGAATGCGAGGATAAGGGCATTTGAATGTCTCAGCGGCGGTGTACAGTTTAACGAATTGCTCGTTGATACATTGAACGATTGCGGGAAGCAGATGCTATATGATATGGGCTGCGGCGAGAATTATCTGCGTTCGGTGTTCGCCAACAGCGGCATCTCCCCGAGCGCAAATGTCATCACCCGCGTCGGCCAGGCGATCATCTCCCATTGGTTCTTCGTGACCGCCTCATTGGTCACCGAGCATTTTCTCCAGGCGAACTTGGTCGCTTCGTTGTTCCCGAAACCGCAGTTCCATCCCTGTTACCAAACATGCCCCGTCTAAAGCCAGGGATGGTGCAGTTCCTCTCCGGCATCGCGGCGCTTGCCTTCACATCCGCTATCGCTCACAATCTCTTTGCCCTGCGAGAAATCTTCCTGCGCCTCTTCACCAGCACCAATTACGCTGCGGTAACGACAACGGTCGCCCTGCAGGATCGTTGCTGCTGGGTCATACGGCGCTCTCTTCCGTTTATTCGCCCTTAATAGACAAATTTAGTCGCCATCTCTGTTGTTCTGGGCAGGCAGCTTGAAATCATGAATGGTCTGCCCTCCTATAAATGGCGCCAACACAGAAGGTGATTCGCCAGCACAAAGAGACGATTGGCTAATGCCAGAGAAGGTGCTCCTGAAGAGATTCGCTGGTAAGTACGCCCCCATCGGACGGAAACTCTTTCGATCGCCCAATCACAGTCTCTCTCAAGCCGCAGCGCTTTTGATGAACTTCGATTTGCGGGGATAAAGAGGTCGCTCTGATGAGTAACCAATTAAACCTTTTTTCTTGTTTCTCATGTTTAAGCTACGCCTCTGCGAAGTTGTCTTGTTGTTCTAGTGCTCATACTATGGTCATTTTTGTGTTCGGGTCTTAGTTCTTACTGGTCCCGATTTTATAGCGGTTAATACACTATATAATGTATGTGTTTCGATTTTAGGTCAAAAGCTATAAGTCCAGGTCACTAGGCAGGATTTTTACTGTTGATAGTTCTTCGAGCTAGTCTCCCTCTGAAAAGGCGACCCAAAAAGCAATCTCTTCGATTGAATTGCCTCCTGTTGTTAGCCTTGGCTGATGTACTATGTTCCTCTTGTTAATAGTTACTCTAACTTGAAAAAAAAATGCGGAAGTTTCATCATCCATGTGTCTTGTGGTAGATGGATCCACCATGAGATGGATCCATGCCTATGATATTTATGTGTGTGATAGGTTATATATTTTGTATTAAGTCAAGTTCAACTTGATTTACAAAATTTTCCAGCATAAATTTAACTATCAACTTCACTACCTTCTTCCATTTTATGAGCTAGAGTAGGTATTATAGTGGAAATTTAAATAAAGATACAATAGAAAAATTAAATTAAAAAATAGAAATAATAAAACATATTACCACTCCAATTAAAAAGGATACCTTAATAATAATAATAAGGTTGAACTCAATTTTCTTATATTGCAATTTTTATTTTTATTAATAAATGTATAACCAATTTCTTTTAAAAAATTCCCTAAAATACATATTGCATTGGAATAATAACCATGTCGTCTTCAAGGAATTGCTTTAATTGGTGGAGTTCTCTTTGTAATGCGCCCCCTAATAGTTCAAGGGTCAATTCTCCTTGATGCACACCTGATTGCAAACTTTGTATTAAGTTTAGAAAGTCATCCATAATAATGATTCATATTTATAATCATGATATTTCAAAACTTAATGTTTAGAATTTGATTAGTAACTATATAAAATATTATATGGTACAATATATATTATTTTTATAAACTTTATATATATATATATATATATATATAATGAAAAAATTCAAAGCATCTAAAATATGGAGTAAATAATATCGACAAATACTATCATAATCTATGGAAAAATAAAATTTTATTAACATAACTTTTGAGCTACAAAATTCCATCCATAATGTCACCCTCCCACAAAACACAATTTGCAAAGGGACATGCTCATAATCACCCTGAATTGTGACCAAATTTCTCCTTGGTCATTCAAATTAATGGGTGTACGTAAGAATGCAGAAACATTCATATGTTCAAAGACAAGCATGTGACATGTTTTGAGCCTCATTTGGTGACTTCAAAGACTTTGAATAACTTCCCCCGGTACATTCCCAATACTCTCAAATATTTTGGAATCCAAAAATCAACGAGGTGAAAATTACAATCTTGTCAATAAGTGTTGTTAAAAATTCTATTTATCGGGGGTTGAAACATCATTCCTAGTGTTGAATGTAAAAGCTTGCATTATTGAAAAAATAAACCCCCTTCAAGATTCCAGCTTTGTCTTCAAAAGATGAAAAAATTACTATGAAAAAGCCTTTGGGCCCTAGACAAAGATCAATATCACCCTTGATTTCGTGCAACGAAATCCATCACTCTAGGTTTGTCTTTTGTGAAGCTAGCCTCCTATAAATTTATAGATAAAGGCATGATATTTAGGCTCCTTTTCGGTGGTCCTCCTAAGCATTGCAGTGGGATGCGAAAGTAGGATTCGAAGGAGCTTTAGGGATACATCTACGTTGGATACTTGCTTGCCATTTTGCCCCCTAAAATCAACATTCAAGGTTTACTTTTGTCTTCTTTGCTTTGGTCTACTTGCCATAGATCTAAATACAATGTTATTTGAGCAGGGGAGGGCGAACTTGATCCCCATTTGAACACTCATAGTATGGTAGAAATGTATGAAACCTAAATACGGAATTCCAAAAGAGGTTAAAATGGTGATTGTGAAAATAGGGTCTGAGTGAATCCATTCCAGTGTGCTTTAAGATCAACAATGTTTTATGTTACCAAGTAAATAAATAAATAAAATGGCATTTGGGTTGTTCTTCTCAACTTTGAGCACATCTCCAATTAAGATAGATCAATACTAGTTTATCTTTAAATTGTTATTTTATATTTTTTGAATATTTTTAATTTTATATTATGTGAAATAGAACTTAGTGTAGAAGTAGTTTATAGAGAAAGTAGTGTGATAACGGAAATTTATGAGAGTGTGTGTATAAAATCTTTCGGTGAAAATCACATTCAATGAGATTTTGTCGACGCATTTCGAACCGGCCAGTGGTTCATCATTAGGACAAGATGAGAGGAAATCGGTCTAGGACCCGATTTAAATAGATAGGAAACTCGACTGGCCATTGTGGAATAACGGATAGTTTAGTTGAATAAGAAACACAAGACAAATAATAGTTGAATTATTATTATTATATTTTATTTAATAATTAAAAAATTTAAATATAATAAAATATTTACATATAATTAATTAATAATAGTAAGAAATTATAAGAAAAAAAAATAAAAAATAAAAAATAAATAAAAAATAAAAATAAAAATAAAATAATAATAAAATATAAAAAATATAATAATAAATAAATAAATGAAAAATATTATTATTAAATAAATAATAATAATATTGATGATAAATCCATAAATAAATAAATAAATACTAATAATTAATAATTAAATAATAATAATAATAATAATAAATAAAAATAAAAATAAATAAAATAAAGTATAGAAAGGAGAAGAAACCAAGGAACGAGAGGGAGAGAAAGAGAGCGAGGGAGAACGAGAGAGAAAACCAATGACCCCGTAAGAATGAAGGGCGAGGATCTAACGTACGCTAACATACATATTCCCCTATTAAGGTTGGTGGCCTCTTTTCGATTTATTTATTTATTTATTTATTTCTTAAGTGCAGATTATTATTAATTAATTATATATAAATCTTTTATTACATTTAAATCTTTAATTATTAAATAAAACATAATAATAATAATAATTCAACTATTATTTTGTTTTTATAATTTCATATTCAGTTAAACTATACGTATTCATGACGGCTAGTTGAGTTTCCTATCTATTTAAAGCTAAGGTCCTAGATGGATTTCATCTTGTCTGTTGATGAACCACATGGTACAGTTAAAGCATTAATAAACAAAATCTACTTGAATGTGATTTTTCTTGGTCCTGCTAATTTTATGGATCTGAAGCCAAATTCAGGGTTGAAGGTTGACATTTTTTGATGGTGCTTTGCTCATCATGAAATACTTTTTGGAATAGGTGTTGCTAAACATGCTACATACCAATTAAGATATGTCTCTACTAGTTTTATTGTTAAATTTGTATTTTATATTGTTTTAACTTTTAAAATTTTGTCTCCAATTCTAATATCCCTGAAGTTCATGTGAATTTTCTTTTAGTAGCTAAACTATTTCTAGTAATGGCAAGGATGTATAATTGACTTTTATTAGAATAATCATGATGATGTAATTAATATATGTTTGTAATATTAATGAAAAGCACCTTGAAGGATTAACTTAAGAAAAGTACATATAATTATTGATATCATTGTTCTAATCTGGGGTCAATGTGAATGAATGGGATGGAAATAAAAACTTTCCCAAAGCTGTTTCTAAAAAGCCTTAGGGGTGAATTTATGTGATTAATTAGACTAGGAGAGAAAAATCTAATAAAATCACCCAATGTGGGGAAACAACACTAAAGAGGAAAATACGAGTTTTAAATGAAAAGACTTTATACTTTTGTAATAAAGCCTAGCTGTAGGATTAAGCATACCCCATAAAAACGGGATGCCATTTAAGAAATCCTGTGAGGAAAACAAGGATAAAATACCTTGGCCCAAGAAGACAAGAAGTTGTTGATCTTGGGGGAAAATAGATATTAGCATGAGGTAGGACCAAAGGTGTTGGTTCATGGTTGGGCGACAAACTGTTATTTCCAATTTAATTTGTCTATGTTGACAGTAGATCTTAGTTGTGATCAAACATGTTTTGGTAGCCTCTAACCCATTATTAATGTTATTAATGTTATAGTTCATGTTAAATATGGTTAAGGAATTGATATAACATTGACTTTTTATATGGTACATTATTTTTCTATGTCGTCATGATAGAAAGTTAGGTACTAGATTGAAAGTACGGAAATTTTATGTATTTTTAAATATTTAATAGCGAATTTGTAGTATTTTAATTGTTGAAATTAAATATTGAAATTTTATTTATTAACTCTAATGTCGGAAAAGAATATGTATAATTAATATTTTATTATGGATAACTAGAACACATATTTTTCGAGTTTTTTGGTCTCACTTAGGATTAATACTTAGTCCTTTGCTGTATTGTATTTTATTAGTGTCCATATATTATTACAACAGTTGTTTTCACACACGCAGTTCTGTACGATTTTGTAAATTTTGAAAAGTATGTGTGAGTATAATTGTTGTAAGTGGGGTTCGGTTTAACCCAGGGATGTTGTCAATATGAACCCTAGGAACACCGATTTAAATTACGAGTCTAAGGGAATGCTCGAGAAAAGATATGGGAAAACTAGGAAAAGTGTGAGTGTTAAATAAAATGGTATAGAGGTTTGATTTATGTGGGAAAATCGTTCTGCAAGTACATTGTTTCCCTTACCTAGGACTCTTGTCTATGAAATAAGATATCACTTTACCTAATATTGATCACGAATTACCCTTGAAAATTATATAAATCTTCCATTTGTGACACTAGGGTGTTAGTAATGAGGGAGGGTTAAGTCAAACACCATTAATCTGTGCCACGGTGGAATACGATGGTGATAAGTATTATGATGATATGTGATTTAATGAGTTACGATAGTCATTAAATATGATGACAAGTAACTTAACTATGAAACACATAATTAGATTACGATAGTATTCATTAAGATGATATAATCGTTGAAGAACTAATTATTTTATGCAAGTTACTATTTTCGATGTACAACTACAAAATATCACATAAATACAGTAACCTGGGCGCAATAAGTAAGATCATACCCCCGGAAGATTTTTGAATCACAGCAACATAATTTAACTACATATAATGCTAAGAGAAAAATTAAACAAATCAAATCATGCACATATATCTAAAGTATAATGAAGTAACTAATACAAGAAAAGTAAATATATAAATTGTGTGTATTCACCGACAAAATTATTCATTAATCCGGTGGCGCTATAGAAGAATAATAACCAGATATTATGCATGTAGACTACTAATCCTCCAATTATGAATAAAAATTTATAGTCGGTACATCTCTTGAGGAAGGAGTCAAGATGGGTGTTGGAATTTAAAAGGAGTCCCAGACAATATGGAGAAGGTAATTACTCTCTCTCTAGCTTGGAAAATTAAAAATTAAATTTGCTCGGTAGATAGAGTTTCACACTTGAAAACTTTCTGTCAAACCTGGCTTCACAAAATATTCTTCCTCTAACGGAGGGATTACAATATCTGACTGCTTCATGGTGTACAAAAAAAAAAAAAAACAACACACTCTATCTCTCTGTCTCACAAACATGCAAGCAAAAGCAACGCACTATTGTGTAAAAAAAAAAATACACTAATATTGTGTATAACACAATTGCAACAAGTACATGCCCTCTTGGGCTGCAGCACAATATGTGGCAATATAGCTAACTAAAACTAAGTAAATTCTATTTAAATTGTAAAACCCACTTTTATATTGCCCATATGTTATATATCTTATAACTTCAAGGTTAAAAACACGATTGCACGATAAGACAAATTAAACAAAACATAAAACTATAACCTTTGCAAACTAGGCGGACTTCAAAAACATTCGTAGAATTGCAACGGAGCTTTTCACATTACAAATGCGGGTGCGCGTGGCGCGCACGGGCAACGAACGGTTATCAAATGCTTCATATAAATCCTCCATCGGGTCCGCGAGAGGGTTTTGAAATGCGGTGTGAAAAGTGTGACTAAGAAACATAAAATCACCCTATTAAAATTCCGATTTCGAAATGGACTTAACGTGATAAAGTCTTTTGTGACGAAAACAAATTCAATCCGCTTTAATGAGAACTTGAGTCCAGTTACTGATACGAATGACTTAAAATAAGGCAATCAATAAAGGATCACTCACGTGTATCCGCATCATGGCATGTGACGTGGCTGCGGGGACACCTTCTTCAATCATTTTAGTCAGTTATGTAAAGCCAGAAACAAATAACCTATTTTTATAAAAGTATACTTTACCAAATACGGAGTCCAACTATAAATAACAAAAAAAAACTCTATTTTTCAAGCGCGAAAGATATATTTTGGGGTCTCTGTTACGGAATGAAAAAAAGTTTGTAACCATTAACCTAATCTTAAATGATAGGCATTTAAAAGCGGCTAAATGGGCTGTAGAAAACATGAAAACACAAATAGAAAGTGGTGGAAATACTGTCTGGGTTGAAAGTAACATTTGAACACTCCCATCATTTCAGCTGCTAGGTTATCGATCGTACCAGTTCATTCCTCAAAAACTCAAAACTCTTCTATCGTGGCTTGAGTAGGAATGTTTGCCATTGCTCCTGATTCTCGGTGTTTCAACAATTTCTCCATTGTTTATGAATTCACAGTGTAATGAAACTTTGTTGTCAGCGTAACCATTCTCTTGTCTAAATACAAGAATTCTTGAATGTTCTTCAATAGGCGAGCTATTGTCACAATAAGTCAACATGCCTTTCATGCTCTTGGCATAAACTCCTTGACATCCTTCTCGCTCAAGTTATACGACACGTTATTGTTATAGGCGCACATGTGCCGCCTCTCATGAATAATGCTACAAAGGCCTGCTATGGCTTCCTTGAAGCGACTCCTAAACCCATGTGGAAAACATAACGAGAAATAATTTTCCAATCATCTACGCTTAATGCAGTGCCTGGTGTATCAACTAAATCCGAACGTGCAGAAGTAGTATATAAAATGCCATACCTTTTGGTACCTTTAACATACCTCGAAATTCCTTTCTTACGCCTACCAATGTGCCTTTGGCCTCTCCATAGATAAAATCAAACTAGCATCATGCATTATGTCAAGCTATTTGTAGTCAAAAACATGAGGCTTCCAACTATGTCTTGTGGAACTTGAATTAGTCATATCACTGTCCTCTTTGTTGAGTTTTAATCCCATCCTTGTGGGTGTTGTTCTTTGCTTTGCTTTCTGCATGTTAAATCTTTCCCAACAATTCATTAACATATTTTTGCTTGTGAAGATAAAAAATCTCATTTTAGTTTCCATTCTCTTCTATTCCTAAAAGTACTTGACCAAACCATGTCATCATTTCAAATTCTTCTTTCATGACCTTTTTAAAACTTTCGACAAGGCAATCATCATTGCTTTAAAAATAACATCATCAACTGCATAACACAACAATTAGCATTTTACCATCTTTTTCTTTAATGTAAAGGTGAGTTTCTCCTCACACTGCCAAATCCATTTCACGATGGATAGGAATATGTTCTACGCACGCTCTTGGTGCTTGCTTTGCTTTCCTGCAGGAGTTTTCTTCAATTTGCACACTTTTTGTGCTCTTGGCCTTTCTTTTCTTCGCCTAGGGTTGTTCCAATGTAAACCTCTTCATTAACACTCCATTTTAGGAATATTGTTAACGTCCATTTGGTAAACTTTCCCACTTTATTTGTCTTGCTATAGACAACACTATCTCTCACAGTTTCCATTCTGGCAACCAGAATGCAGTTTTCCTCATAGTCTCTCCCATCACTGCCTTATACTCTTTGACAACAAGTGCTGTCTTTCTAATGTATAGGCATTCTTGGTCTTGTGGAGCCATTTAAATCCAATAACATCTTTACCTTTTGAGGTTCAACTACGATCACATCGCTCTTATTTCTTTCTATGGCATTAATCTCCTCATCCATAGCTTCTATTCATTTCTATCTTTAATAGCATCTTCAAAATGAATAGGGTCATCAACTGTGAAAATATAAAGCAAACAAGAGTTCCTTTTATTACATTTCACTGCCTCTTGATGCATAAATCTCATTTAAATTTACGAACTTTCTGTTCCTCTATTCATTTAGGGTATTATTGAGTCTTGAAAGCACTTGAATTTCCTCCTTGTGGTGTGCTTGAAAGCACTTTCATTCTCCTCAATGAGTGACAACACTGCTTGCTTGTGTTGGTCTTCTTGTTGGAGGAGGTGTATTTCAATAAAATCATCATCATTTAATGTTTGAGATAAACGATGTTTAACATTCTTTGTTTTCTCGCCTGCTTCATCTGACTCCCTCTTGATCGTGAACATCTCTTGCTCACAATAAAATTCTTCTTTGGATAGGTTATATGTCGATGGCTTTGGATTCTCACTTTGTATCCAATGACTTTGTTTCTCTCCTTCTTTGTGCTTTTCTTAGCTGATGCGGAATGTGTGCATAAGCCACATCCAAAAACTTTCATGTGGGTGACT
This sequence comes from Pinus albicaulis, assembly GCA_034641835.2. Lineage (NCBI taxonomy): Eukaryota > Viridiplantae > Streptophyta > Pinopsida > Pinales > Pinaceae > Pinus > Pinus albicaulis. The sequence goes on along the minus strand of CM076570.1, from coordinate 1,623,208,152 downwards.
ACTTTTTTCTTCCTCTGTTTTCTTAGGAACTGTTCATGTTTGCTTTTATTGAGCACCTATTTAAAATGTATCTTTGCTAATGTACATCTTTAGCCCAATAATGTTAGGCAAATGCTTTGCCTTTAACATACTCTTGTATCCCATTGTTGTTTCTATTCTTCCTTTCGTAACTCCCATTTTAACTGCCGGAGTATGCCTAGTTATATTCCTTATGAATCACAGCATTTTCTCTACAAAACGCGTGGGGAAATTCTTTGAGATATGCTCACCTCCTCTATCGGTCCTTATGGTTTTGATATGCAACCCACACTGATTTCTCTGCAAGTGCTTTGAAATTACGAGTGCAAACACTTCACTTTTGTTTCAAAAAAGTAAACCCATTTTCATCGTCATCAATAAATGTTAACATATAGTGTTTGCTTGCAAGTGATGGGTTCACATCGGTCCACATAAATACGAGTGGACAATCTCTAAGGGCCAGTTTTGCCTTGTGCTTTTCCCCGGGTGGAAAAATTTCTGTGTTGTTTCCCAAGGTCCTGACCTTCACAAAATTGTCCGGTTTCTCTGTCAATGGTAATCCTCTTACCATCCCTTTTCTGTTCAACAAGTTAAGACCTCGAAAGTTGAGATGTCCAAATCTCCAAGTACACAACCAATTCTCATCTTTTGAATTTCGCTTTGAAGGTATAACGTATCACTTCTTGCTATTTCTTTCCATTCTTCAAGTACGCCTCATCCTGACGGGGGAACATCCACAATACTTGCTTTCATCTTCACTCGACAATACATTGTTTGTTGGGTGGTTTATCCATGATGGTGTACATCATCCTTAAAAACATTGTACCCTTTTGAACAATTGTCCCAATACTTGAAGTTACATTTGTTCTAGGAACATAATGAACATACTACACTGTGGTTTCTTTTCACCTTTACTGTTAAAACACCTTACATCTCATTTATCCATGACTTTATGTCTGTCCTAATGTGACTTGTGATTTCACATTCTCATCTAACATAGAAAACATGGCTATGTTTCTTGTCATGTAGTTCTGTGACCGATCCTAGAAGCCATAAATCTTGCTCTTTTCCTCGGCCATATTACAAGCTAAAATAATTTATCTTGGTTGATATTTTCTCTAATGAAATTTGCACTAGTTTTATTAGCCATGTCATCTTTTGCTTCTTCTACATTCATTTGCATAATTCCCATATTTTTTACAATAATGGTGGACATTAGATTTGTCATGCCTTTGTCCATGAGCATGTTGGTGTCCACCTTCTTTGGCTATTGCTTTGTCCTTGGTTGAATTGGATTATTGCCTTCCTTGAACATTTGTTCGTTTGTTTCTTCCACCTCTTGTTTTATTGCCTCTTCCTCTCTTGTTTTATCTACCTTGAACTCTTCCTCTGCAAAAGACATACGGGTCTTGGTGTGTTCTAGAGATGATTTTCATTTCTACCCAATCTATATCATGTGTCATCGTTGATGCATGTAGCTCGTCACTTTGAAAATTTTGAGAGATCCTTGGTCTCTTCTATGGTAGTGACAATCACATCAAACCTTCGAGGTAGGCTCCTCAATAGTTTCTCCACCAATCACTCCTTTCTTCAAGGAGTCTCTGCATGGAACCTTATCTGTCTTGTATTCCAATCACATGTGAAGAATAGGTCGATAGTATATGACTCCTTCATACGGAGAGTCTCAAAATCTCCTCTACAATTGTAGTTTCTTTGTCTTCACTTTCTCTTGTACCTTGATAGGTTGTCTTGAGATTTTCCATACTTCTTTGGATCTCTTGCATTTTGTTGCTATCCTTTTTTGAAACACTCTCATGCAGCACTTGATACAGGTAGTAAAGGGCTTTAGGTCCTTCTTCTTGTTGATGTTCAACAACTCATTCTGCTGATTTAAGTCGACCAAACCATTTTCATCTTGACTCATAAACATCCTCAACAAGTTCCCATAAGTCTTGGGAAGCAAACGAAACTCTCATGGTTGTGCCCGGTCGGCAATAGTTTTCCCATTAAATTGTGGGGAGATGGTATTAACTATACTCATGCTAGTGTCTCGGCTCCGACCATTCTTGCCAGTCTAACTATGATTCAAATATTAAAGGCGCTTATTATTTTAAAATAAACTCAACATTGTGCAAATAGTAACACAAAATACGATTTGAGAAATCGCTTGGATTCTTTTGAGCACGGTCTTCACTGCGCTAGAAGAGCATTGTGACAAGAAATCATTACTTGACTTCTTTGACACCTTGAAAAGGGCACAGACTAGCTGCGGTACCATGTTGGAATTTGAAATTCCACAACAATATGGAAAATGATGCTCTCCTCTAAACACGGAGAAACTAAAATTAAATTTTATACGATGAACGAGTTTGACTGCTTAAAACTTTCTGTTCATTCAACAAAAACTGTTACAAAATATTCTTCCTCTAACGGAAGGATTACAAAATACGGTAGCCTGACACGGTGAAAAAACAAAACTATTGCACACTACTGTCTCTCTGTCTCACAAACACTGTTCTTAAACAACGCACTATTGTACTTACAAAAAAAATACGTTGTTATTGTGTATAACACAGTTACCTTACAATACATCGTCTAAGGCTTTTATATGTGTGACATATATAAACCAAAAACTATATAATAAAAAAAAACTAAAACTAAATTCTATTTAGAATTGTAAGAACTACTTTATATTGCCCATATATTGTATATCATAACATAACTTCAAAATTAATAAACCTTTCGATCATTTAATAAGACAAATCAAACAAAACATAAAACTATAACCTTTTACAAACTTATGGGACTTCAAAAACATTAAGCCAAATTGCAGCAGAGCTTTTAGCGTTACAAATGCAGGTGTTGACATAAATCTTTGGACAACGATGAATTAATCATCGCATAAATCCATATGGGTCATGAACACAAATCTGATGCTAAATGACAAAAAATTATAAAATCCACTTCTATTAAAATTTGAGTCCGAAAATGGAGCTTAACAAAAAGTTCTTTTGACCAACTCGGTCATCTTGTAACCAATATTTTAGATGGGATTTTCGGTAATGACTTCAAAATAAAACCAGTCAATAGGGATCCTCCGTGTATGTTGCTTATGTCTGCCGGCGGCGTGGCGCGAGGACCACCTTCTTCGATCATTTTCGTCAAATTCATACACAAAGCAAAACAAATAACTTTGTATTATATAAAAATGCTACTGTTTTACCAAATCATTGTCCCAATTAATCTTTCAGGTATAAGCTTTTTTCGTTCCTCTACCGAATGAAAACGATCGTAACAATTAACTTTGATCTTGATTTGACCATTTTAAGAAATAGCTGTATTCATTGTAAACATGAAAACACAAATGAAAGCGACTAAGTATACATACAGTTGAAAGTAACATTTCAACAATGGGTACGAAAAGAAAAAAGAACAAAAGACATGTAATAGAGTGGCAACGAACATATTTAAAAAATAATCATGAACTTTGTAATTCTGTTTATATAGAACATAGTTAAGTACATTACATATTCATTTGGGTATATTTTAACTGCAGCGTTGTATTTTAAATTTATACAATGGACATATCCATAAAGGAAAGGAAATTGAGTATTTCGATCTTGAAGCTCTTGGAACACGAATGTTTCTCCAAATGGAGGAGGTGTGAGAAAGGGAACCGAGGTTCTACCTTCTCCATAGGACCTAGATAAAAGTTTGAACGCAAAAATGCCCTTTTGAATATTTAGCCAGTGACAGTTCCGATCGATGTTCTTCCCGGAACGACCATATGTACCCTCCCTGTCTACACGCACGGAAGAAAATATACGACTAGCAAATTTGTAATAACATACCATTTATGAAAGATGGGGGGTTTTGGAACACACACGGATGTGTGAAAGGCGGAGGAGAGAGGCTGATGTTGATGGGTATTTGACCACCCGAGTTCTCGAGCCTTTGTTGACGTTCTTGAATTGTAAAAAATTTACTTTGAAAATCCCACTAACGAGAAAATGGAACAAGAAGCGCAAGGTGTAGGAACTACTGTGTATTCATCCAGCAATGTTAGGTACCATCGGGACTTCGAATCAAACCAGCTTTGTGTAACCTTTTCCAAATGCGAAATAGAGAAGTAAACCTAAGGTCCCAGAATGATGAAAAGAAAATTAAATTAATGAGATAATTTTTATATGCATGTAGGCAAACATTCGGTACGAAAGTGAGTTTATAGGCAAACATTCGAATTGGAATTCTAGAATCGAATATTTCGTGAGTGATGCAGTGATGCCATGGGGGTGACGATGTAATCATCTTCATTAATTTCTAAAAAAATTATAATGGAATCATCTACGTAACAACGTAGAAAAATGATAGTAATGTAAATGTTAGCGCAAACACTATGATCTCTATTCCACCTTTCCTGGTATGGTAACCACATGTAAGATGGATCTCCCATAAGTTCAACAAAAAAATAAAACAGCGAGAGGTATAGCCCACATGTAAGCGAAAGACAAATTTGAGTTCGAGTTGGTACGCTAGGGTTTCCCGGAAGAGTTTTTGTGATTTGTTGGTTCAATAGAAGAAATTTGCACCCTTGAAACACGGGAGCACAGGGGCATGCCATGGCCATGTGATGAAGTGAAGCGTATGCATGGAAGAAAAGTGTTGGCCACATAATTCCTCACACCTTAGTCTAACTAGGCCCACTTTTTTATGAAAATCATGGAAATTCCCGATTAAAGATTTGAAAAAAATTGAGCGAGGATTTTTGTAAATCCATGTTATAATTATCCCAAACTTTAATATTTTGGGTACTTTAGAGAGTTTTTGATAATTATTGAATCATTTTTAACCATCAAAGTCATGATCGATATTATTAATTTATAAGTTAAAAAAAATTTAATGGGTTGTGGTTGCTTCATCCAAACGTTCCTCAATATGCGTTCAAAAAACTGGTTCTCCTGCATGTCTGGAAGATTATTTAAACTCGGCGATGTTTCTCAATATGCGTGTCTGGATTATTTACAGACTCATGATGTTAACAACAACAAATGAAGGTATATTATGACCGTATGGCCACAAAGTTCAATGGTGGAAGATTAAAGTTATTGTGGTAGCCTCTCGTGGGGCGTGGAGTGCGCTATATACTTTCTGATTAGCGTCTCACATTAATTAATAATAATGATTTCTTCTGTGTTGAAAATCTATTGATTAATTTGATTCAGACCTGCATTATTGTTCTTTAACGATGCTGCATGAAATAAGCGGAATGGACTCTGCAAGGTATAAAGATGAAGAAGAAGGTGGATATTACAACAGTGAAGCTGAAACAATATGTTGCATTCGTACTCTGAAGCAAACAAAAATAAGGCGCTAATTCATATCCGTTAAAAATAAGTTATTAACATACGTGTCTGAATGCTTTAAACCTCATGATGTTCCTGTTTATATAAATTATTAAAGATATCGTCATAACATTATAGTGGTAAGGAAGGTGTAAATACACATGAAATGCGTGTACTTCAAATTTAAGTATGGTAGGAAAAATTAAGTGCCATGGTAGCATAGCCTTAAAGTATGAGCACCCATTATAACATAATTTAGCGCTCCTATGACTGGTACTATTTATAATATAATTTTATATATACGCTCTAATAATAAATTGAAAGTTAGGGATATGTATTATTACCATGATATTCCCCTTCTTTAAGGGTGTTATATATATGATACGCATGAGATAGAATCTCTGAAGCCTAAAGAATATGGGAAAACAAACATTGGATATTCAACAAGTGAGAAACAAAGGTAGTAATAATAGAGTGGCATGCCTCATAGAACTCAATATGTATATCTGTCTGGTGGGTTATTATTATAAGTTTTTATTATCTGGGTGGAAATGACATTGTGCGTAATTGTAAGCATATCCAAGTAATGTCTTTAGATGAAGAGATAATTGGAGATGCAATTTTGCTATTTTAGTATGTATAAAAAAATAAATAAAAAACGATTTAGAGACAAGTATATCAATTGGAGCTCCATGACACCAATTAAGATAGGTCAATACTAATTTTATTTTTAAATTGTTGTTTATATTGTTTTGAATATTTTTAATTTTATATTATGTTATTTTAAATAATTATAATAATTAAAAAAACTTACGTAAATAGTTTGGAGAAAAGTAGTGTGATAAGGAGTTGAAATGATGGACTTTTGGTAGTTAACTTCACTCATTGTCAAAGACTTTGGAATGGTGTTGTCTAAACATGTTTGTCTTCAGAGTTTTTGGAATTTTTTTTTTTTGGGTCAAGTCTTGACTTTGTTTGTTCAAAATGAAATTTTGAGTGCATGTATGGATATGTGGATTTGACACCTTGAAAAAAACCCTGAGACACTTAGATTATAGAGGATTTAGCACCTCCAAATTTGTGCTTCAAGAAATTCTTGCCCAATTCTCGAGAAATTAAACAAAATTGTGCCACAAAAACCCTCGAAACTAGAGTCTAGAACAAATAAATTGCTTTTAAAAATTATCGTATTTTGATTTGACCTCACCAAATAATTTGGCCCATCTGAATCCTAGTTGTTTATTTTGAAGATTTGGTACTCATTTTTAAATGTCGGAATTGTTGTTTATTTCTGGATCTCAATGTGTTGAATCAAATAAATATGACCTAATATAAAAATAGGACCATAATTGTTTAGTAAAAAACATTTAAATTTTAAATAATTAGAGAATCTCTAAAAGTTTCCTTATCAATATAAAATTCAAAAAATATCTCAAATTTAAAAAATATTTTTTTGTAATTTTATAAATTTATTTTCTCAATTTAATAATACATTTTAAAATCATTAAACTTTTCATCAAAATTATAAATAACCAAAACATTTATTTACATTTTATGTTATTATATGAAATAATTGACATATATCTAGCATAAAGAATTCTTTTAAACATTTAATTTAACGATAAAAATCTACATCTATTTTTTTCCTAAATATTTAATTATTAAAATAATTAATTTTTATAAACATTTAAAATTAATAAATTTTAATTAAATTAAAAAATCAATTCAAAAATTACACATATTCTAAAAATGATAAAATATATATAATAATAATGTTGGTTCATTTCCCTATAAAATATATATATTTAAAGAATTATGAATAATTTCACAACCTATAGCAATTCAAATAAATATGTTTACAAATCCAATTCATATGCCAAATGTGAAGACTTATCATTGAATTCACAACTCACAAATACTTCGCAATTCACGGCCACCAAGTCGCTGAAATTTGGAAAGGTTGTTCCTCTAGAATATACAGACGAACTCGACCATGAGAGGCTGGGTGTTTAACAAATTTTTGGGATGGAGATCGATTGGTTCTGGTCTGATTGGCAATCAATTTATGCTGACTCAATCAAACAGCATTACTGAACATAACAGGTAACCATAAATATGAAAAATACATCAGTGAGCAACTGGATTTATACAGAAAAATACATAACCAGTTAATCTGTTAATGCATTAGAATTAATGGCTTAATTCACATCCATATTCCTCTTCACCAACGCATTGAAAGTTATCAAGGACTCTCTATCTCTTGTTTTCTTATCAGCCCATTGCAATTTTTTTTGAAAGGTCGAGAAAAACCCTCATTGTTAGAACGCTTTTCTAGAGCTATAAGTCAAACCAGAGCTTGAATTTCCTGCCAGAACAAAGAAGTGAACGAAAACAGTAGAGAAAAATGGGTTTTCGAGATCTAAGCTCACCGTTTCAATACCAGCTAAAAAATTTCTGAAATTATTTGATTTCCTTGATGGATGCATCCACGGAAACCCATCGAAACACGGTTAGTATTGCAGAGACATGTAACAAACGAACTACATCCGCAACACAACATTGAAATTCCTTATGAGAGAAACTTTGTCCTCATTCCGCAATTCATAAGATCTTTACAGGCCACATTCCAGAGATCCTTCAGCTGAGTGGAATGGAAAATCGGTCGAGGATATGAATTTGACGATGCACAGCATTACTAGATGGAGCCGGATGTTGAGTATACGACCAAATTCAAAATAGAGTGAACGAATTTTGTTCAAAAATCGGTGGAGAAAATTCAAATTAATTTGGTTGAGATACATCATGCCAATGGTGGATGATGAATATCAATACTATAATGACATCACATTTCCCGGATAGTGTTTAGCTGAGATATTACGTCCACTAGTTGACCGTCAAAACCGATGTCAAGTCCCTCCAAAATGTATCCTTCCGTTGTATTAATGGTTCTATAGCGTTCCAAATATTGGTTGCCAGAACTTTTTGCACTTTGGAGTGTTCTGTGTTGTGTAAATTCTAAGCATGTCGCCACGGTGGGCTTGAGTTTTGACTCTGGCTCTTTTTCCAACCAAGAAGCAATGGATCAGGACCTGGTTAGAGTTTTCTGAAAAATTTCCATATCTCATATCACAAGTTCAAAGCTGTGATACTAGAAACATGACGCAGACAAACTTTCAAAAGACGGGTTGCAGCGGCCAGGCAAGTTCATTACCAAACTTTTGATAAAGGGTTTGGCCACATCATGATATGAAGGGTCAAGTTTTTTGCTATCAGGGACAACTGAACACTGCAGTTTCCCTTTTTTTTATAGAGGTAATAGAATTTTTTTATTATTTTCAAAATGTATTGTGCACAGTAACGCATCTGAACTTTGTCTCAGTAAAACATAACTCATAGTGAATTAGTTCAATACCCAAAAATGAAATGCAAGTAGAATATGATGAAAATATCAAGAAATGAAATGTAAGTATAATATGATGATGTGCTTTTTTGTTATTTTTATAATGAAAATAACGCCTTTGTTGATTGAGATGTCCCAAATAGCATGAAAACTATATCTAGGAAGCTATATCTGGGGTGTGTTTTTCAACTATTTTTCAGGAGGTTATCCTGATAGGTCAAAATAGTACTCTTCAAGCCTTATCGCTAAGCCAAAATGCCCCTCACAAAATCAAAACTAGAAAACTTCAGAACATAACATGAAAATGTTCTTTACAAGAATCAAAACCTCAAAACCAGAAACAGGTGGAGGAGATAACAAACCATTATTAATGCTACCATAGTTTAACTAGACTGCTTTTCGCCCTAGGAAGTGTAGGAAATTCTGATAAAATTTTAAGAAAATCAGGCAGGGATTTTTTATTAAATCTACTATTATAATATCAAACTTTAATATTTTTGATGAGACTACCACTTACGATGGTAGTTGTTGCATTTATGGATGCTTAACTTTTATTGACTTAATAAAAATTATCTAATATAGAGTTATGAATATATGTAAAATTCCCTAGCCTACTAGGATGGGAGCCTGAAAAGTTTATGATTGTAATCAAACTGGTGATTTCAAAAGTCCTTATCTCACTTTACACATTGAATACCTCCCAAAACTTAGAACAAATAACTTGGGACAAGAATTATTTTACACTTGTAATTGACACATATATTATAACTTCTAAATTTAAAATTTAATAATTAATTTATTATTTTAAATGTCTCCTGAGTTATTTTATGATGAACATTTATTCATTAAATTTAATATCAATTTTCTATCTTGTATCATGAGAAGTTAGCAATAAATAATATTAAATGAAGGAGGAAGCATCAAAACTCAATATCTAAATTTTCATTTGTACTTCTGTCCTATTTCCACTTTTCTCAAACTATTTGATTTTGACCTTGAATCAACACAAATCTAATGAACTAAACTCATTATAATTGTGAGATAGTTAAGTTTTAGTATGTTCAATTTTATGATTCAATTTTATGTACACTCTATTAGTATTTGTCTTACTGATTTGTAGTAGAGCAATAAAAAACACACCTTCAGAATTTTGTGCTTAAGCTTAATGGAAATAAAGATAAGATGAATCCAGTTTGGTTTTAAACTATCTCCAAAATACCTCAATTATAAAAAATAGTTAAACAAACATATGCTTTTATATTTAAATTAATTTACATGACTAAAGAAACATTGTATCTACGTGTTTAAAAAAAACAAATAAAGTAATACGTAATTTATTTGAGCATACTATTATTTCATACTTACAAATTAAATATAAAATTTAGACATTTTGTAAGTATATAAACATAAGAAATAATTTATGTATTTAAATAAAAGTATTAATTATATATATTACTGTGGCATGTTTGGTATTCTCCAATTGTCTTTCTCAGGTTGCCTGTTGTTGGCAACAACGGGGGATCTGATCAAGCCTCTAATTTGACAATCTTTGGATGAAAAAAATAAAATTTCTGCAATAATAGTTTACGTTTTTTTGTTCGAAATTGTAAATTTGCAAATTTGCAATTATGCATAATCGAAAATTGTCCATAAATTTTCTTCCGGTAGTTGTACTTTACTGTGTATTTGGATGATGCCTAGAACTACTTCCCGAGGGGTTTTAACATGCTCGAAGGTAGGGTTGAAGACCTCAGATGCGTATCCTTTCGCACTAGTCAATCAGTGGGTAAAAGCTCCGTTATGGAACCATTTTCTGCCAAACTATCACCTCGGGAAAATGATTGTTTCAACTCTGCAAAATGGTTACTTGAATTGTGTGGTACAACTGACTGAAAATATATAAAAAATAAATGCATAATAAATAATACAAAATAGATATATAATAGTATCTTTTATTGGAAAAAATATTTTACATTGGAAACTTTGTTGTTATCAATAATAGATGTATTATACTCAATTCAAGACAAATTGCAATGCATTCCATGCCTAAGTGTTAAAATATAGGGGGCAAAAGCATGCGGTTGAACTTGAGCCAATAAATTGTGAATGATAAATTCATTGTGTAGCTGGTAAAGTTTAGATCTACGATAATTTTTGTTGAAGTCTATGAAACTTACATCTTAGTATGTTATTAATTGTTTATTTTTTAATTTTAATTTTATTTAAATATTTAGTTAGTCAACATAACATTGTAATATATAATGTTTTACAACATTGTTTCCATATAAGTTGTAAAACATCTTGTCAAAATCCAAGAGCAACACATCTTAACATTATATTGTCATTAAAAATATTACCCGATTTGGTCTATTTTAATATTGAATCTATCGTAAATGGGGGATTCGTCTATAGGAACAAACCTTCTTTTTGGTGTATAACTAGAAAGGTTTTAGCATGATAGATTTAATCTTATCTCAATGATAGATTTAGTCAATGAAAGGATTTAAGTTGATTCGAGTTAAAAACGACAATGTCACATTTAGTTATCATTATTATGTATATATTTGCAGATAAACTTCAAAATTCATCAGGTTTTCTTTGCGTGGCATGACTATATAATTATCTTCTTTAATTTAGTTTGTGTTGTTTGCCTTTAATGGTTTGTATGTCTTTGTTTGGATGCATTAGGTAGTTTGTGTGTTTATGTTTGGATTTGGATATGGTAATGTTTGTTAATGTTACAATTGTTTTGTTATATTTTTATATGCATATATATAATTGTTTATTAGTAATTAGTTGGTTTGTTTTTTTTGTTTTAAAATGGTGGTGGTTCACGTTCCTGTGTGCCCGCACACATGTATGGCCATAAGAGGTCTTAAGAATCTTGGTAAATCCTCCCGGGAAAGACTCTGTTGTTGGCCTAACAACGAGGCCTAACCATAATGCCTCTGGGGTTGATCGCATGGCCTCTCCAATGGGGTACTTCCAGTGGGGAATCAACCAATTGAGCCAACCCTTGGGGATTCGCAGAGCCCACTAATTATGTATATAGTAATACGATTTAAAATGAGTAATTAGGTTTTGCAATTTATTTGAGAAAAAATATGAGCATGGAAAAAAAGAATAATACACGATTCTTGATTTATTTGTCTTCCATAGCTATTACCGACTCTTTTGAAGACATCTGAATTTGTGACCAGGACATGGAGGAAGTGTTAATCTTAATGAGGCGAAGAACAAAGCACAACGCCGAGCCTTCAAGTTCCAACTTTTCTTGACCTTCCTAATTTCTCTCTTCAACTCCTCAACCTATACATCATGCATTCTTCAAATATATACCTCAACAACAGTTTGTTCACTTTGCAAGAAAATGAGTCCAAAAATCAATATCATTCTTACTTGTTGGAAAGCTCTAGCGAAACATGCTCATGAAAATCCAATATTTGTTGATCATTAAAGAGTTATTGCCCACGAGAGAAAGTTGCAAGCAATGAGATTTGAGACAAGGAGACAGCTATAAGATGTACTCTCCATATTTCTTTCACCTATGATTATAGGCTGTAAAGAAATAATGATATTAAATGTCATGTTCATGTATATAGGTATCAACTATCTAACGGAATTCATATAAATTTTCAATGCACAAACTTCTAATGATCTGGGGTTTGTATATGTATGGAGACGTTCAGAAATGAGATAGTGTTACAATTTTCTAAATGTTGAACATGCTCCTCCATGAAGCTCATTCGAATGAATGCATTCAATAGTTTTAATATCCTTTGAGACAATTTCCTTTTGCGGTAAAAAATTTAACATGATACGGTCTATACCAAGCATACAAAGATTAGAGTTTGAATCTGAGACTTAGGGTCAGCAGAGGATGATTCTTCTTGGATGTTCAAGCACATACATTCTGTAGGAAATGATACCTTTAAGCTTAGAATGAGTCTGGGTCTGGGTGGTTCACAATTAGTACCAAACTTGCTTCCTAGAGTTGGGGTTCAAGCAAAAGGGTTTTAGAAGATGTGATAGTCGGGAGAAGATGGATGAAACTCAACATTAAAAGTGCCTTTATAAACTTTAGACATTAAGACGATTATAAGGTGGCTCCAAAACGCATTGGAAGGTTTGTAGTGATCATGAAGTGTAAGATGACATAGTCTTTCTCCACAAAATGTAGAGAAGTGGAATGAAAGGTGCCTCGATTTTGGGGTACAAAAGGAAGGTAGAAATGAAAGTAGACTAGTGGATGAAACATAAATCATTCTATCCAAAAGATTCCTACATAATTCGGTAACCAAACCAACTGCTTTTGATTTCCAACCAACTACCTCATAACATAAGGAAGAATGCTGCATAGTCGAAATATTCCAATTCAACTTTTGTGTATCAAACTTTGTAACACAAGTGAACGATTTTCTGACGTTTGTTGCTTAGCAATAATGTCTTCGGCCCAACTTCGGTTGAGTGATATCATTAGGAATATATGTTATTATTATCTTTCATGCCATGTCCTTGCCAATCGACTCAACATCCTCACCATATTTAAAACACAATGGAATAATGTCCATGCCCGAGCAAATTACTACGATGAATACGCTCAAATTTTTTTCAATAAGAGCTTTCAAACCTTGTAACATTGGACCCTTTAAAACCCAATCAAAGAACTTCCACTATCATGTTCGGCTCCATAAGGAACAATTGTTTAATTCCTTCACTTTTGTACCTCATGGTTATACACATGTATGCTCTCCAATGGGGATATGTGGTTTTAAGCCCAAATTCACCATTCGAGAGCTTATTTACCAAGCGGAATGTTTACCGATGCTCCTCTAGCCATGATTTAATCATTGCTCGATGACTTCTGGAATTAAAGTCTTTTTTGTCAACTCCATGTTCCATTAGATACTTTCTTTGTTGGACTATATTTACGGATGTTGCTGTGGAAATTTGATCTCTTGTGCCAGTGTCCCCCAAGGTTAAGCAAGCAGTTCCATCCTTCACACCATGTACCCGAGGCCAAGAGGAGTCATTTCATCTCTTTAAAATTTGAGGAACATGTATATGGTAGATGTTGGATCCCACATGTACAAAGTGCCGATTGGAATAGGAGAAGTTGGTTTCATAAGGTTTCCTTTGTTATTACTTAATATGTTTTCTTAAACATGTACGGTAGGACATCGGTTATATAACCTCCATTATTTCTTCAATTGAAAGCTAGATACCTACGGAAGTAAATTTCTTATCCTTTCGTACCAATATCCTTTTCTGGAAATCAATGTCAAAAGTGCTAGCGAAAATGTCTGACCACAAGTGGAGGAGAAACAAGGTAGTTTAACCGAGTCGAGGAGGATGAACAAGACCTTCAAAATGTCATTGCTAGACAAAACAAGGCAGCAACTAAATAGTTTTAGCAATAGTACGACTCACAAATTCATGAATATCTCCAGAGTTTTCAGCCATGTGGTGCATCCATACCTAACAAGTTTAAGCCTTGTTGATCTAAATACTTATATGTAGACCACTTTGAATCTTGAGAAGGGCTCACTGTAATCCCAACGGCTTTACCTCCATGCCTAATTTACGAGCTTTCTTTGTAACAAGGTCGACCCCATGCGCAGCATTAGGTTGATGTGTTCGTGCGGTGGTGATAGTTGCTATAACAACATCATGGTGTCTTAGTTCGGTGAGTGCACCATTATATGTAAACACAACTTTGCTTGTTTAACTTTTGGAATGAGAAAACCCTTAAATCCTAGGCAAGCATATGATCAACTTTCATTTCCTTGAGATTAAACCATTCATGAGGTGGAAAGCAGTGCGATATATGAGTTCGATAGATGAAAGATAAAATTCCAAGTAGGGTGAATAATTCCTCTCTATTTTTGTCTCATTTATAGTCCACAAACATTTTGTTCGCACGAAAGGTAGGCCTCGATCATCTTCCTTTGTCTCATCACTGTGATCATTAGCTAAAATACAAAGTAACATGATTGTAGGTGCAGCCCAACCCCGATTTATCGATTCTCCTTATTACTCATATGGTTAAATACCCATTCACTATAACCATAATAAATATTTTTAAACACAAATTAGAAATTTCAAAGTGCTGGAAAATGCATAAATAAAAACTCAAAAAATATATCGACCACACACACGGAAAATGACACGGCGATTTTGGTCAATGCCAATACTGGAAAAAAACCCCTACAACTCTTGGGGAAAACCCGATTCGAAAAGATTCTCTTTATTTACGAATATTGCTTTTACGGTGGACGGAAAATACGGGTAAAAATATCGACAGCAATATTTTACTTATCTTGAAAACTTGGGTACAAACTCCACCTCGATTCGCATTGCCAAGTACGTAAACAAAAAAATATCGGTGATACGATATCAAATGTTGTACGAGCATGCAAAAAACGATGCTCCAAATAGTGTACGACCTCCCTCAGCTGACATATGCTGCCTCGATTTCCATGCGATTGCCCCTGCTATCTGATCCTCATTTTTCGTATTTGTTTGTCTTTGTATAGTTCAGAAAAAAACAACTCTCTCTCCTTGTTGTATGGACCTGATTTTGTGCCTCCTTGCGCCGTACATACCTCAAAAAATATGTTGCAATAAATATTGTTTTCCACCTACGAAATTCATGCCACTTGCCTCGAAAGACTTAAATGTTGTTGCTTCTTTGTACGGTTCTTTTTGAATCTCTTCACTGCCTTCCTCTTTCTTCTCTTTGCTCGGAAATGTCTCCTTTGCTTTCTCTCCTCCTCTCTCGATCTCATGAAAGAATGAATGATCTTTTCCCTCTTTTCTTCCTTTAACCCCTAACCCTGCGATAAAACTTTTGGGGAATCCCTAAATCCAATGGTGAGAGCTAGCTTTAGATTTACAGAAATTTTGAGATTAAATGTGCATTTAAATCTCACTTTATATTTTTAATTCACCCACTTTAATAAAGACCCTCTTGTCATTTTATTTCTAAAGCCACTTTTCACTTTGTAATTTCATTAACTTTATTAAAGTCACCTTAAAATTAGACTTAGTAACTTTATCATATAAAGTCCTTTTAAATTAGATTTAAAGCTTTAGCACTTGTAAAGTCACTTTGAGATCAGAATTGCAATACATTTGGACACTTTTCCTGAGCCAAAGATCGAAGCCTTGGGGAACCACTTGTCTCCGGTACCCGATTTCAACACTCCCTCTGCAAGGGAAAGTATTCCTCACCACACCATATTGTCTGAAGTAGACATGCTTGTCTGTGGTAAGAGCTTTGGTGATCTTCATGCTCATCGTAGGAATATACTCAACCATAGCTCACTTGAACATAGTCTCTTTTGGTGAAATGATATGATCCCAATATGCTTTGACGTGCGGAAATATATTCTTCGCGAGTTTAATGCAACTGCGATTATCACGATAAATCGCAAGTCTCTCAACGCTCAAACAAATAAGCCAAACAACATCTTAAAGTCATGGACTCATAAGCAGCTAGAATGGTTGCCATGTACTCTTGGCCACTAAACTCAGTATAAACCACCTTTCGGTTTGAACCACGACATTGCTGGAAAGCAACACCTGGTGTCTTCTATCGGAAGAAAAACACCGCGCGTGGGAATGGGTGTACCTGTAATCTCACTCCATCTCCCTGCAATCCTTTGTCCCACAGTACACCACAAAATGTGTTTTTGTGTAACCAGTGCCTCTCCACAGGCTCACACATCAGGCCAGCTCATACGTGTTGGCCCCGCAAAAATATGCTCACAGTCTGGTATTGACCAAATACATCAAAAATCAATCAAGCGTATATATAATGTGGGATCTACCAACTGGAATGGGCGTGAAGCTTCTTCCGATTGGTAATCATAGGTGTCAACATGGGTCTACAATCCTCCATGTAGAATATCACAAGGATGTCCACAATATACTTCCCCTATCCCGGAAAAAATTCCCCTCCTCACCTTGCCTCACGTCCAAAAAGTAATGCATCAAGCCAATGTCCTTCATCTCGTACTCTAGTAAGATCTCTCTTGTAGCTCTCTATGAAGTCTCTCTTGCACCATAATGACCAAGTCATCCACATACAACACAGAATGAGAGGCTCCTCACCTATCACAATAAAGTATGGGCTGGGATTTGCATCACTCTTTGTGAAAACCATCTCCTGCCGTCGTATCATCCTGGGTACCAAGCTCTAGGGCTTGCTTCGAACCATAAAGTGCC
The DNA here is from genome assembly GCA_034641835.2 of Pinus albicaulis. Taxonomy (NCBI): domain Eukaryota; kingdom Viridiplantae; phylum Streptophyta; class Pinopsida; order Pinales; family Pinaceae; genus Pinus; species Pinus albicaulis. The sequence goes on along the minus strand of CM076570.1, from coordinate 1,623,191,163 downwards.
TTCTTCGGCCTACATACATAGGACTCCCGCCCCGCACACCTCAGCCTTACGACTTCTCAACGCACACCTCCTCTTGTGTGAAGCCATTGAGAAAATGTGGTCTTCCTCCATACGGTAGATCTTCAACCATCTTTGCTACTATCAGCATAATGAGCGAATCGAAATGCTCTTCGAGCCATGGGAGCGATCTCCTCATAGTATGCTCCCTCTGCAGCAGAGAACCCTCTGTTGGGCCTCGCCTTCGAACTTCTCGTCACACTGTTGCGGCGTGCTGCTTTGTGTAAACCATACGGAAGTAACCATGGATTTCCTACGACCTCGCCTCCCAAACATCATTCTTCATGATAGAAGAATATAGTCTGCCTGGCCTCTCCGGACATACGCTAGCTACCTCTGTTACACATTATTTTTCTGTGACATTTCATGTGGGTTCATCATTACCTATGTAATTCTCCTCGAGTTCTAAAACCACTAAAGTTCCTAAATCAAGTCTTGGATTTCGAAGAAAAACTCATAAAAATCACTTAAAAACCTAGTTAACACTTACTCTAGCAACCTGTAGTCTGCACCTTTTGTAAAGAAAAGCACATGGTACCCTACGCACATTTTGTGTATTAAAACTACGGACCCCTGTAAAAGGTAAAATGGAAGAAAAGCAAGTTCTGCAAACCTAGGCTGATGAATATTCTCGATTGGGGAAAGCTTCTGAGAAGGCGTTATCTAGTGAGCTTCACTCCTCATTCATGAACCTTTATCCCTTCATTAAAGGAGCCTATCCCTTTGTGTTGGAGCTTAATCCCTTTATGAGAGGAATTATCCCTTCATTTTGGAAATGAAACCACTTCCATACCTTTATAAATTGAAGCCATGGTTCGATCTCAAGGGTAAAATCTTGATATGTAAGGTACTTGCTTACTTCCTTTACATTAGAAGAAATTACTGAAAAACATACTCTTTGCTAGCCATTGTCCGTAAGTGATTACACACTCGTATTTAGCGTTCAAGAAGGTGGAAGGGCTTGTTAGACCAAAACGTTAGGACCGGAAGGACCTATGCGACATCAAGGCGAACGCGGTTGTAAGACTCCTTCTTTTGTTTAAAGATAATACAAGTGGATCCTATTTTCTCACTAAGTTGTTTATGTATTTACTTGAATGACTTATTTCTTAAATTCCTTGATCATTAAGATAGATTTATGATTTATGAATTTGTATATTTTACGGTGCTTTTGATTCTCTTTCATGTCTTTGATTACTTGGTCTTAAGAGGTAATAACAGGTGACAACAAAGATGACTGTGAGCATTGGACCATAGGTAGGTCCTTTTCCTTCATCATGAATAATTCTAAATCATACATAATCTAGAGAAAGTAGTTTACATTGTCCTGTTTGCTTCTAGCTATCCTTGTGATACTAGGGAGATCCTTCTTGTCGTAAGAACGATTTATCAACCTAACAAAATGATGACTCATTGAGGATCTTTCTTGAACTTAGTTTTCTTTTTATCTTTTAGTTTGACTTATGAAAGTATTTTTGTAATTTTGATTAGTCTGTACAGGTTGAGCAATTATTTCGGTAGAATCACACAGAAAAGTACTTTATAATTTTTTCTTTCCTTATACTTTGGTCTCCTTGCGTTTTCTTTGGAAAAGTGCGATAGCGTCATCGATTTTTCTATGTAAACGGGTGCGGTACCGCTTTCTTTATCTTTGAAACTTGCCGGACCCACGAAGTGCAGAAAAATTTAAGATTCTCTTTGCGGAACTAGCTTACATGATTCTCTGTATTTTCCAGGACTTGTCTTCGCTATCAAAAGCCTTGTGCTTTGCGTTCTTTTCAACAATTTTACAATCTGTGGGTCTCCATTAAGTTAATTGGGTGTTTTGAGTTTCTTTTTTGGAGAAATTCCTAATTTGATTTCCTTTAGTCATTACTTGAGGTTTGTCTCGGTCATGTAATTTTGCATCTTTTTGCTTTTGTTTTCCAAAAAAAATTCCCCCTCATTCATTGGGTGGGTGGAGGGGCATGGGGTGTGTACGAGTGTTAATCTCCTTTGAGTGTTTATTTTTGATCTTTGGAACTCTCACCCAATTTCCTTACTTGCTTGATTGGTTCTTGAATTACATTAGAATCATCTTGTGTTTGAGAATTCTCTTGCATAGATCACATTTTTTTGTAATTAGAATTCTCATTTTCGAATATGAATGAAAAATGTGCATGTACTTACATTTGCATGGTTTTCATGTGAATTGTGCATAGATTACAATGCATAGTTTACATTACGAAAAATCAATCGTAGATTAGACTAGTTTCTTTGATTTGAATCTACATGTTTTTATGCTTGTTTAAAAACATAAAAATAATTTGAAATTGATTAGCATTAGTTTCTTGATGAAATTGGTGCATTAGAAAATTTTTATATTTTCTCTTGTCAGTCAATTTTCATTGTTGGAAGTGAATGGATACTCTCTCCTTACTTTCATTAGGATTCATAGAATTGAAAAAATTACATTATCATTAAAATTGCATTCGGTTGGGTCGGGTCTATTACCATTGGTTTCGTATCCATTTATCTTTGAGTAATAACGACTAAACCATATAACTTAATAAAATCCGTATTTTTACATTTTGGAGCTCTTGATAAGCTCGGGATTGGTGTGGAATGGGTCATAGTTAACTTTTCAAAGCAACTGCGACAAGCAATTAACGTCTTGTAGCAGGAAAAATTCCAATTATTTGCATGTATGCTTTGGGAATCTCCTCCTAAAGAGTCAAGCACGAGATCATATCCGAACTGGTGAGAGTAATCATACCTATCTCATTGGAACGATAGAGAATGTGCACGTATTCGAAAACGATCAAACCTCGGATAGACCATTGTCGAGGGCAAGGTCTTGTCGATAAGCAGATTATGTCGAGAGCCTTGAGAAGTTGAGCTAGTTACTGCGCCCTTGCGTGCTTATATCGGATCGTAAACTATTCCTCTAAATATGCTTGTTCCCATTAGTGACACTTAGTAGCCATAATTACCGAGATTATTCCCAAAGGTAGCCAGCGGAGGGAAAAGTCCTTTGTACAGAGCGACATCGACTAGACTCATGGACTCTCCGAAGGAGATTTCTCTTCACTCAAAACATTTAAGTGGAAAGCTTGCACGGTCTGTTTTATTCATGAGTTGTCGAAATATTATTCCAGTGCCATTTAACATTAAAAATTCTCGATGTTGAATTTCATCATCAACTAGTGTTTTTAGTGCGGGAATCTCTTGTTTTATTATTTGTAGTTTGACTCTGAATTTGTTACTTTGTGTTCATTATTTATTTTACTTTTAGAACCTTAGGTGTGATTTAATTTAATTGTTAGGTATGAATTGTAAATTGTTATTTTTAGTTTTAAAATTGTTAATAAAATTCACTAAAGTTGAATCTAATATTGTTGTTCCAGAATTTACCAACCAAGGAACCCCTCTTAACAAGAATCCTGGTATTATCACTTGCTTTGAAATGTTGGTCATCATATGGCTACATTGTCATTACCAGATTTACAATGGGTTTACCCGTGTGGTTATTTCAACTTCGTTGGCCCGAATACTCTAATTTGTTCACCTCAGGCTGGATGCTTCACACTCAACGAGTTCACCATCTCGCTTCATCACCAACCTCATGTTGACCCTTTTATCTTCTTCGCCCAATATTTTTGTCACTGCTTCTCCGCTTGGTAAACAGCATGTTCGGTGGCTAAGAGAGAAAAGGAAGAAGAAAAGCAAAATGAAAGAAGTCAACTGGTCAGCCATGGTTATGTTGTTAGTAGTGTTGAGAAAACCTCATATGCATCGTAGGCGAATTCCTTATGATTTGTAAGGGTGACCACTTCATATCAATTGTCATAATATTCCAAAAGGTCTTGGAAGTATGGTCAAAGCTCATTCTCATCGAAATTACGAATTGATCCATCGACTAGTGATAGTCGGTTCACGGAAAAAAGTGTAAGAAATTTGGTTTCCTTGTAAGTTATGCAAAGGGTCATCAAAATCACATTTGCCCTCACAGGTAAACCTAAAAATTGTTGGAAAACCTTCACCATTTCACAATAACAACTTCCAACGAGTTGCCGCCAAACTTTCTCCCAACCTACGGTCAGCTGACGAAATGATTGATCTTGTTCCAATGTAGTCAGTCCTCTTCCATTAAAGAAGTGAGCGTATCATTGGGTTTATGATTCATTAGTTGGTGATAGCAGTCGCTCAATTGCATTAGAATGGTCCCACTCTCCTGACAGAGAAGTGAACTTCATACCGCTCAAGTTCTTCTTGTTACGCTTCGATTCTTCTCGCGAAGCATTTCACTATTTCTCCCAGAGCCCCCTCCGTCTGATCTTTCCTTTGATTAGAATAAGTGAAAGAACCTCATCATCGCCCCTCCATCCCTTTCTAAATCATTTGTGAAGAGAGCTTGTAGCGGAATGTACGCCGCACACATGTAGATAAGTGCTTGTTAATGTATTTTATATCAATTTCTTCTTGAAAGCTTTGATTTTCCCCTTGGCTTGTACTGTCTGTGAAATACGCCGACATAACGAAACTATTAGTGAACATTTAGGGATGCCTTCTGAATTTCTATTACTTTGGAAGAGTAAAGCATACTGTATGGATCTTATGGTAGTTAAGGAGCCCCTTGAATTTCAATTGCTCCTTGGGTGAGACTATGTCTGTACGGTAAGCTGTCGTGTCAACACTCTTTCACGTGATGTATTCCCCTCACAATGGAAACATTGTGACCTTGAACCAACTTTCATTCGTTAGTCTTGATTCGCTACCAATAATCCAACACCTAAATTTACCACCTGTGATGGTATCTGCACACTTGCGAGTTAATTATGTGGCAACCCGGTCCCATGTTTTCAATTCTGGTACAAAAGCCTTTCTGCATTGTTTGTAAACCTTTTGACTTAGATCCGGTAATTTGACATGGAAAACTCTATGGGATTATTTGAATACGATTTTCTATCCCTTTTGGTCCCTTGACGCTGTGTTCCTTCGGAAGAAATTTTTTTCTTCATCGTGAGAACCTTTTGGAAATGTTGATCGGTGTCCCTTGACATGTCTTCCGATTTAGAAGCCATGACAAGGTCATAGAAAGTTCCTTTTACTATGTCAGCCTGCGTTAAAAAATGAATCGGTGGGTCATGAGGATAATTCTGTGTCAATATATACAAAAATGAATCGATTGGTCATGGAGAAAGTTCATGTTCTTGTATCGCTTCCTAAATTACAAGGTCAGAAACATGTCTTAGAAGAGGAAAGTTCCTTTTCTTGTCAACCTCGTTAAAAAATGAATCGGTGGGTCAGGGAAAGTTATTTTATATATCGACTTACTCGTTAAAAAATGAATGGGTGGGTAATGAGATAATTCCTTTTGCGTAATACGCTTATAATTTAAAAAATGAATCGATTCATCATGAGGATAGTTCTTTCTGTATCAACCTCGTTAAAAAATGAAACATGTAGTTGAGGATCATTCTTTGTTCTTGTGTCCAACCTCGTTAAAAAATGAAACACGTCTTAGATAGGGACAGTTCTTTTATTGTGTCAACCTCGTTAAAAAATGAAAACGGACCATGAGGACGGTTCTTTTCTGTGTCAACCTCATTAAAAAATGAATCAATAGGTTGTAGGTGTGTTGTAGAGAAGTAGATTGATAGATTCCATGAGATGGTTCTTTTATTGTGTCAACCTCGTTAAAAAATAAACAGTCACCATGTGGATAGTTTCTTTTCTTGTGTGTCAGCCTGCGTTAAAAAATGAAACAAATCCTCTCCTATTCAAGTCGAGTCTTTCATCAGAGTCTAAATAAATAGACATCATTCCATCTGACTTTTAGTAACCAATAGTCTACTTGATTGAATGAAATGAAGCTTGGAGGCATCTTGGCTCTAGCCAAAATTTACACTTGAAGAGAGGCATTAAAACTTGCTCTCAAGCATGATTTTCGCTTTGTTTCAAGCTTGTGTAAAAATGAAACAAACCATTTTTTCAAGCATAGTTTTACTACGTTTCAAGCTTGTATAAAAATGAAACCTATCTTGAGTCCATTTTGATTTATTATTTTCGAGACTCGTTAAACTCATGAAAATCCAAGGCTTATTTTTAACACTGTATTTTTCATGCTCATAAAACGTACATGAAAATGCCAAGTTCTTTTTTGTCTTTTCACCTTGTTAATTAAATTGAAAGTCGACCATGTAGGTACACCTTTTGTCACTTTTTGAACAAATTAAACTTATGAGAAGAAAACCATGGTGATTTTCTTTCCTTTTTTCAAACTCATTAAAACTTGTGAAAAAAAAACCATGAGTACATTTTTATCCCTTTTTCGAACTCGTTAAAACTTGTGAAAAGCGAAAATTTGTAGGTACATTTTTATCCCATTTTTCGAACTTGTTATTGTGAAAAAGCGAAACAGGGTAGGTATAATTTTATCCTTTCGGACTCTTGAAAATTACAAAAGTGGAAACACGGAGTTCTCTTCGTATGCTGGGGGGACTCTTTAAGCTTGTGAAAATATTGCGAAATGCCCCGACTATTCGAACTGCGTTAAAGGAAATGAACGATGCCGATCATCGGTATAAGTTTACCCTTTTCCAGGGTGAAATGGACTATTTACGAAAAAAGGTGTCCGTTGACTAATCATGGTCAGGCAATAGGGTTCTCTCTATTGTTTTATCCTTTTAGGGCTTGAGAGACTAAATTTACGAAATGCCCACAGAGACTTTCCCCTTAAGTTTTCATGCAAGCTCCCTAAAAATTGAAAAACACCAATTTCTCTATCTTGGACTCGTTAAAACTAAACAATAAAGGACATGTTGATTACAAACGAACGAACCACTCCTTCTTGAGTTCGATTTTATACAAGTTGGACTCATCAAAGGATGAGCTTACATAATAAGAAAATGTTATCCTCCTCAAGCTTGTAAAAAATAAGGGTACTTGCAAAAATGGTGGGTGAGGGAAAATGGATCCGATTGTTAAACTTTGTTTAAAAGTATACCACTCACAGACACGACACTTTTTGTCCTGGAACAGGAAAATCCCTTGTCTGTCGATTAAATAAACCATGTTAGTCTTGACCCGGTTTACGGGTATTAACTTTAGTTAATTATTGTAAAAACCATTTTGGGTATGGTGTGTGTTCGAAGACGATTTCAATCCTAAACCATTCATTAAACATTTGTATCATTCGTGTTGACCATCCACAATCGGTCCTTGCCAAAATATTTCTGCAAAACTTGATCTAATGGTTTCGTATGGGCAAGCTTTCCTATGACGGATCACTTTCTACGACAACAACATATCATCTAGAAGTTGATCTGAAATCCTTGATGCCTTGAAATACGCATGCCTTAATAGCGAGTTTCTGTTTCGACTTAACATATTACATCATTGATCTTTGATTGAATGATTAAGTAGATGTTCAACAAATCATTTATTCACTTCGCAGATTGTCTTTGAGTACTTTGGGAAACCATTGTCATTATTGGTGTTTCTGTCACATATGTGATTTCACATCATTCGATGGTAATCGAAGTGGTTTCCTACCATGTTAAACGACACAATCAATTGCATGGATAGAATCATACTGAATTACAGGTAGCGAAAATCAAGACCACAGATCTAGTTTCACCATCCGGTAACGAGGGTTTATTATTCATTTATAGGTAGACTATTCATGACATATGGGCACGTCCATCATATACTATTGATGTAATATTAGATCATTTCTATATCATAACATTTTAGTTAGTTTTTGATACGAGTGTAGAATGCTTACCTCGGTGATGATATACATATATATGTTTGCATTAAATATTTTACGGGTCTCATGGGTGTGTCCTGACAATCCTCGGAATGATAAAGCACTTCCTCTTGGGTGTCTGGGACTTCGCACTTTAGGGGTAATGTTAGGTATTTGTCTGTGACATTTCTGTCTATGTGGGTTCATCTGTTACCTATGTAATGTCCCTTAAGTATAAAACTTTAAAGTTCCTACGTCAAATCTTGGATTTTGAGAAAAAGCTCATAAAAAATCATAAAAACCCTAGTTTCGCACTTTTTCCTAGTCATTACTGTGGTACCACACCTTTTGTAAAGAAAAGCTGCAGTGCCTACCACATGTTTTGTGTATTAAAGTCGAGGACCCCACCTTAAGTAAAATGGAAGAAAAAGTAAGTTCTAGAAATGACTAGTCGAATATTCTCTGTTGGAAGCTACAGAAGGAAGCTTTATGCTGGTTGAAGCTTCACTCCCTCCATTCGCAGACTTTATCCTTCATTCGAGAGCCTATCCCACCTGTTGAACAATCATTGCAGAAGAATTATCCTTCCTTTTTGGAGCGAAACCACTTCCCTTAACATAAATTGGAAGAGCCATGGTTCGATGCTCGAGTAGATACTGATATGTAAAAAGTACTTGCTTTGTGCTTCGTACAAACGAAGAGAATTATTTGAAGAAACATACTCTTTTTCTAGCCATTATCATCAAGGCTATTACACACTAAATGAGCAATTAATTGAGCTTTTCGTTCGGCAACATTAGGACCTTGGAAGGTTTGTCATTGTCAAAGTAGAAGATGGAACATAAGTTTATTCTTATTTAAAGATAATACAAGTGGATCTTATTTTCTCACTAAGTTGTTTATGTATGTGTTGCAGGCTGTTTGTTCTTAAATTCATCGGTGTTAAGATAGATTTATGATTTATGAATTAGTATATTTGCAAGTGCTTTTGATTCTCTTTCATGTCTTTGATTACCGGGTCTTAAGAGGTGACTTCTTTGGGCCGACGGAAAGGTATTCGCGAGCATTGGATGATAGGTAGGTCATTTTCCCTTCATCGAAGATAATTCTAAATCATACATAATCCAGAAAATAGTTTACATTTGTCTTTTGTTTGTTTCTAGCCCTATCCTTGTGATACTAGGAATCCTTCTTGTCCACCAAGGAAATATTTATCCTTTAACTCCTCATAAATAGAAGGATCGAGTCAATGATGTTGGCAAGCATTTCCATATGCCATAATCGCGTATAAGGTGGTCTTCTCTCTCTGGCTAGTCTCTTTGGCCCGTAGCAGGATGTGGCTCTCTCGAGGTATCTTGAAGCCACTTGGGCTTCCTCTTCCCCGCCGACACCGCCTCCCACGAGAGGGTGAAACTACTCATCCTCCTTCGAGCACCGAACTCACGGATATACACATCCTCCTGTCCTCCTACTGAACTTGTACTGTGAATCTTTAATCTTTGCTGTTGTCCATCGGTGGACTGCCTCTTCGAGCCCCGCCTCTGTGAGGCTGGCTACGCTGTCTTTCAGAAAGCACCACCTCTGCGACTCTTCGACCCATTTGCGCTCACGCTGATGGATGACACGCTAATCGATGTACCTCTCGACCCTACCCACTAGATCCCTAAGAGGTGACTCCAGCTTTGCTCTGGTCCCCGGCCGGTCTGAATGTCTAACTCAGCCTCCACAGAAAAGCCACCATCCTCCTCAAACTTCACATCTCCCACCGACAACTCTCGTACGCGTACGGGAATATAAATCGAGCTTTCGAGGTCTCACTGTAGCCCATAAAAATACCCTTATTCTCTACGATGAGCTCTAGCTTGGTCCTCTTCTCCTTAGGTACGTAGGAGTATACGATACCCAAAGATATGAAAATGACCGACATCGGGGCTTCTTCCCGGAAAACGCCTCCTCTTGACTCACATGCCCAGAACGCCGGTGTGGACTCCTGATATAAATACATAGCGGTGTTGAGGCCTGCGCCTACAAAAACAATAGTGACCCTTCGGTCATGTGCTTGTGCTTTGGCATCCCCAACGACAAATCTATTCCTCCTCTCCACAACCCCATTCGCCGAAGGTTTGTAAGGAACTATAGACTCCCTCCGATGCTGCCCTGCGCACAATAATCAACGAACTCACCAAGTGTGCTCCCCCTCCATTTTACGACACCGAGGACTTGATCTTCAAACCCTTACGAGTCTCCACAAGAGATAACGAACTCCACAGAAATACGCTTGAAGACCTCACTCTTGGTCTTTAAGAAATAAATCCCGAGTCTTCTTGGAGTGATTATCAATGAATAAAACTTAATATCATATCCACTCAAGGAAACATGAAACATCAGGTTGCTCACATCGGTATGAATCAAATCAAGAATCCTAGTCGATTTCGTCACTTTTGGGAAAAGGGGTTTGGGCTTCCCCATAGCATATCACTTTGCGAGGTATCTAAGTGATCAAGGCAGAAATATGGCACCTACGTTGATCTCCCGTAATTCCTCAAGCCCCCATGATACATGTGCCCCATCCTGTGATGCAAATCTCACACAACTGCACAAGGCCAGCTACGCCGATGCTATTGCTCAATGCCAAAAAGAAGATTTGAAATGAAAACTTGTACACCTTGGCATGGTATGCACCAATCACTCTAGTTGAATTAGGCGGGCGCCCACAGGATATATAGCGCTTGTCCTCTCCTGAAAAATACCTCCTTTCTCTTAAATACTCTAATGTTGAAACCAGATATACGGTTCTCTTCATCACACGGCACATATAGAACATCAAATGCTTTCAAGGAGGTTTGGGTTCCCTATTAAATATCAATATCCCCATGCAAACTACTCTAACAATGATGTCGTCTCGTGCCTACCTCTATATCGGGGTACCACTCTCTCTTGAAAAGCTCTAAAAATGTCATGGACTCATCATATGACGTGACCCCATCAACATACCACATACCGAAGATGTCCGCTAGTGAGAGGAAATACCTCCTCTCGACCTACGCGGCAGTGGTCTGCACTAGTGGACTCACAAAAAGTGAACCCAAACTCCCCGGTCAAAGCTCTCCAAAAATTCCTCTGCTCTCTCCCAGTGCCTCCATGGTGTCGTACGCCTTTCTTCTTCCTCTGAACACACAGTTGTGGTGTTCCATCTTAAACAATTCCAACACTTCACCTTGGAATAGTCCTTATAGTGTTCATGTTCTTCTGCCTTTGCCCCCACCACATTTGTGGGCTTGCTTTCTTTGCCCGCTTCTTGCCTCCATTAACGATTGCCATTGTCATCGTCCTCATTGGTTGTTACTGGCCCCAGTTCTTTAAGTTCATTATATACAATCATCACAAACTCTCTGATGGAAGGGTCTCATGCGGCAATCATGTTAAGTTCGGCCATCTACAAAATTCCATTCACTGTGTCACTGCTTGGTGGGTGGAACCAGCCTCTCCAGTGCGCAACTCTTGTCTCACATTGGTGATATTTTGTGGTATGCGATAACACTATCGATGTTTTCCATCTTAATGCCCGCCAAAGCTTCTCCTTAGGACCATTTTCCTATTCTCATTGGTACTCTAATGAAATGGTCAAGGTTGTCCCATCTGGTAGTATCTTTCCTCACATGAAGAATATGGAAATGGTTTTTAATACCATCACGAGTCAATCTCTTACATGACCTTCTTCTTATTAAATCTTCCAAGGAACAACGTCGGTGGCACATTCACAAGGCACGGCGGGTATGCCACCATTATGCCGGACTTCGCTCCTCGAATATATGTCATTCTGTCCTTCCATGTAATGTATTTTCTCTTTTGTCAACCTATCACTCACCTTAAGCCCAAAGACGCGCCCCTTTTATCTCGTAAGGCGGAAATTTTCTTTGTTGTGATAAAGGTTTAGTTTTACGTGTGTGTAAAATCAACAATTTTCCTTAACGCCCCAGGTGCACTTTTTAGCCAGCAACCTGCGGTCTGTACCAAGTGCAGCCTTGGGTTATCCGTTTTCGCCTTATTACGCCATGTATTTAAATGCCGATACCTTCATACATTCAACAAGATGGAAATAATAATGCTGACACAAATTAAGAAATTTCAAAGTGCTAGAAAATGAAGTAAACTAGAAATATAAACCACACGCAAAGAAAATGACACAGCACGATTTTGGTCAATATGACACTGGAAACCCCTACAACTCTTGGGGAAAACCGATTTAAAAATCTTCTCTTTATTAATAGATATTGCTTTTACGATCAGGACGAAAAATACAATAAAAAATCATCAACAATATTTTACTTATTTCAAAAGCAGTACCAAAATGTTTGTCTCGATTTTTGACATGGCTCTAAATAGAAAAATATCGGCGAGAAATGTAGTCTTAAATGTTGTATGGATAGCAGAAAACGGTGCGGAACAAGCTGTACGACCTCTCGAAAACTAACAACGACTTGCTGCTTATAAATTTTCATGCTATACGGCTATTTATTACAAACCTTGTTTTGTAATGACTATTTGTCTGATTAAAAAAAAAAACTCTCTCCTACGTACGGACCTCGAAAAATGTTTGCCAATAAATGTTGTTTTTTTCCACCCTCGAAATTCATGCTTACCTCCCAATTTCATGTCACCACTTCTTTGTAAAGTTCTTAGATCTCCTTGCTATTGCCCTCTTTCTTCTCATTTAACAAATGTCTCCTTTGCTTTCTCTCCTCCTCTCTCAATCTGCTCATGAAAAGAATGAATGATCTTTTCCCTCTTTTCCTCCTTTAACCTAACACTAAGTGACTTTTGGGGAATCCCTAAATCCAATGGCTGAGATAGCTTTAGATGTAGGACTGAGATTAAATGTGCATTTAAATCTCACTTTCTATTTTTTAATTCACCCACTTTAATAAAGACCCTCTTAGTCATTTATTTCGAAAGTCACTTTTTACTTTCTAATTTCACATTGACTTTATTAAAACACTTTAAAATTAGACTTTATAAATTTATCACTTATAAAATCACTTTTAAATTAGATTTGACTTTACCACTTATAAAGTCACTTTAGGAAAAAATGTTAAATACATTTGGACACTTTTCCCTAGGCCAAAGATCAAAGCCTTAGGGAACCACTTGTCCTCTGGTACCCAAATTCAACAATGATCTACAAGGGAAAATCCCATGGTTGCCCCATACTGGAGACATGTTTGCAATAGTTCTTCAATCAGGAAGTGATATGTTAGATGATCCAAATATAATAATGTAAAGTTAGGATAAAAATATTTATTAAATTAGAATATTTAATAAATATTAGAGACACTTAGAAATAGAATTTTGTTAGCAAAGATAGGACTCTAGAATAGAGTCGTATCTTAGGCTCTAAAATAGGAATAAAGTTAGTAGATTGGATAGAAGATCATTTATTGTAAATGGACACTTGTTGTTTTTTCAAGTGATCCATAACAAAATTAAGTTAGGACATATATCTTATAAATAGTTTAGTCTCCTAATTGCAAATTAGTGGAAGTTTACGTTTGTAAACTCCTGCAACTTTTTATGTAATTTCTTTTCCAATATCAATAAAATTACGTGTCTGAGGACACTTCTGTATTAATGTGGTATCAGAGCCACCAGTAATGCAGATGACATGAAGGTGGAGATCTCAACTATGCAGGATTTTGGAAAATTCTACCAAACAAGTTAATTGGTATGCAATCTATTCAGCATTTAAGGAAAAGAAATTTGATTTTTGTTTATGAGTATCTAATCTGTGATTTTATGTGAGCTTCTTAAATTCCTTTAGAATTTTCGGTTCTGCCCCTTTTTACTATTTCTTCTAAAGGATGAATTGATCAACAACTCCCTACTTATCAACGACATCTTTCTTTTTAAAAGTTTCAGTGAGCCTCCCTTCCAATAACATCCTGCACGTAAGTTTCAGTGAGCCTCCTTTTCACATATTAAATCACATAACGGCTTGCCATTACGGATCCCATCAGCTCATCGTTATCCTTCAATATTCATATTCTTAATCTCTGCCTCTTCTCAGACCATATTCAAATATTCTTATTCTCCACCTTTGCCCAACTCAGATACAATCCAGTAAAATCCAGAGTTGAACCAATTGAACTCAAATCAATCTTGAACGATTTGCGGCCTTAGCGTTTTCATCTTGCTGGCAGAAGAGATTGAGACAACAAATCAATTCCAATCACCTAATTCACATCTTAGCCTCGGCTGCATTTCTATTGATGTTTTTGGCAATGGCGGTAGTATCCTGATTCATATCAATTGCAGAGATAAATTTTGGATCAGAGGAAGAGCAACGAATTCGAAGGTCATACTCTGCTACGCTTTTACCTGGAGCTAGTATTTTGGCATTGTTAAAGATGATATCTAGTTGACCGTACTTCTCTACGGCCAAATCCACAGCTGTGGCGACGTCTTGCTCATTATCAACATTCCTCACACGAGGAATCAATGTCAGCTTCCCAAGACCTAGAGACACCAATAGCTGTAGTTCCAATGATTCAAAACTACCACGGGAGGAGTGGAAAGGGCGCCCGGAACTATCCACGGTTTCATCAAGTTACTTCAGTGGACAATTAAATTCATTGAGAGTTCTTCATGGCTGATTCTCTCAATTTGTGTTCCCGGTGGTTCATTTTCATGAGCATAAGATTAAGTTTTTTTTTTTTTTCAACATTTAAGTGGGCACTTTTTATAATTCATGCTTGAAAAAAATTGTAAGTCGATATCTATCCATAAATAATTGTGGAAGCATATGATAGACTTGGTGTGAAAATTTTGAAACTTATGCACTTTAAAACAAATTTATGGCATAATGTATTTTAAGAAGGTGTCAAAAGGGTATTTTTCATTTTTTGGAGCAATAAAGTGAAGTGAAAATGTTGTCATTGTTTTTGGAGAAATAAGTGTAATTTTTCTTAGAGAAATAAGGGTTATTATTTGTAACTCAAAGTACCTTTTACTTTGATGGGGGGTAAATTTTTTAAGAAGTAATTTGTACGGGAATTTTCAAGTGGTAAAATTTTGCAAAGATTTCATTGTAAACACTCAACGAGAAATTGACTAGATCCAAGTACAAAGCTAAGTCATTTTTCTCCTTTTTCAATGACTATACAAGGGTCAGGGCCAAGACCTGATAGATCGTTTTTTCTTTGCGTGGTGTGTGTCATTTTTGGTGTGGCGTGTTTCGTGTGACGAGTTGCTCATTTTCTTCTTGTGCTTGATTCTTCTGGTGCACTGATTCAACACTATCAAGTCAAAGTTAATTAATCTATTCTCTAAATCTGATAATCTAGATGGGGTGAAATCTTATAAGACATGGAAACCTCTAATTGAAAGCACTCTCATTTATAATGAATTGTGGCATGACATATGCGATGGCAACATTAAGCCTAATAAACCAATAGATGTAGCTTCACTTGCAAAATGGGAAGTAAAAAATGCCAAGGCATTAGCTCTTATAAAGGCTTAAGTTAATAATGAATTGTACATACATATTGAAAATTCCTCAGATGCATGAATTAATGTGGTATCCAACTCTCCTAGTAGCAACAGTTCTTATGAAAATGACTCTCCGCCCCTGGAACCTACGGTTGATCAACAAACATCAGTTTATATCAGCCATCTTCACAATGATGGTGATTTTTCACAATCCCAAACTAGTGAACATCAATTGCCAAAATGGGCAGTTCAACTTTTGAAATATGTAAGGCCTAATGAACAGAATAAAATAGGAACAAGGGGATCACAAAGAAATGAAGGAAATTTTGCCTTGATAGCAAATGATTTTACTGAACCTTATACTTATCAAGAGGAAGTAAAACATAAAGAATGGCAAGAGGCTATGGTTGATGAATATCAGGTAGTTCAAGACAATAACACTTGGAAACTTGTTGATTGTCCTCAAAATGTTAAACCCATCGGATGCAAATGGGTTTACCGAATTAAGTACAAGCAAAATGGTGAAATTGACAAGTATAAAGCAAGATGTGTTGCTAAGGGTTTTGCGCAGCAGGAAGGGATAGATTATGAGGAAACGTTTGCTCCTACAGCTAAATGGAACGCCATCCAACTCACACTTGCCTTAGCAGCTCAACAATGATGGAAACTTAATCAAATGGATGTAAAAACTGCTTTCCTTGACGATGATTTATAGGAAGAAGTGTACAGGACACAACCACCAGGTTTTAAAATTGAATGACATTAACATAAAGTCTACAAACTGATAAAGGCTTTATATGGGTTAAAACAAGCTCCCCGAGCTTGGTATGCTAAAATGGATGAATACCTTCAAAAATTTGGTTTTCAACGAAGTGAATCTGATGATACCTTGTATGTACGCCAACAAGGTAAAAATCTAGTGATTCTGGTTATGTATGTAGATGATTTGATTATCATTGGAAACAATGATGATCACATTGCACATGTGAAAAAGGAGTTACATGCAGGTGTTAAGATGACAAATTTGGGACTACTTTACTACTATCTTGGAGTTGAAGTATTCCAACGTCCACATCATATCTTCATTTCATAGAGTAAGTATGCAACAGAAATTCTTCAGAGATTTAGAATGCAGGATTTCAAGCTTGTTCTTACCCCTATGGAACAAAACTTGAAACTTTCAAAATTTGAAGGGGGGGAAATGGTGGATAGCACTACTTATTGATAGTTGATTGGTAGCCTGATTTATTTGACAACTACTCGACCAGATATTTCTTATGCCGTTAGTATTCTTTCCCGCTTTATGCAGGAACCACGAGACAACCACTGGAATGCAGCTAAAAGAGTTCTTCGTTATATCCAAGGAACAAAATATTTTGGTCTTCTTTACAAAAAGACTAAAAATTTTGTACTTGGTGGATTTTCAGATTCCGACTTTTGTAGCAGTATTGATGATAGGGCATCAACCTCAGGTTATTTAATGAACATGGGGTCAGCTGCAGTTTCTAGAGTTGCAAGAAGCAAGCTACGGTAGCCACTTCTTCAGCAGAAGCAGAGTACATTTCAACATGGGAAGCAACATGTGAGATTGTTTGGTTGCGTAGAGTTTTACAGGACTTTGGAATTTCTCTAGCAGAAGCTACTTCGTTATTCATCGACAACCAGGCAGCAATAAAGCTTGCCAAGAATCCAATTTTTCATTCAAAGACAAAGCATGTGGACACCAAGTATCATCATATCAGATCACTCATTGCAAAGGATGTCATCAAGCCGATTTATTGTCCTTCAAAAGATCAGACCTTCGATATCTTCACCAAACCTCTTGGAAGAAATTTTTTTACTAAGTTCAGAGATGAACTTGGTATATGTTGTAAAGTATCTTTGGATCATGGGGGGAATGTTAGATGATCCAAATATAATAATGTAAATTTAGGATAAAAATATTTATTAAATTAGAATATTTAATAAATATTAGAGACACTTAGAAATAGAATATTGTTAGCAAAGATAAGACTCTAGAATAGAGTCGTATCTTAGGCTCTAAAATAGGAATACAGTTAGTAGATTGGATAGAAGATCATTTATTGTAAATGGACACTTGTTGTTTTTTCAAGTGATCTATAACTAAATTAAGTTAGGACATATAGCTTATAAATAGGTTAGTCTCCTAATTGCAAATTAGTGGAAGTTTACGTTTGTAAACTCCTGCAACTTTTTATGTAATTTCTTTTCCAATATCAATAAAATTATGTGTCTGAGGACACTTTTGTATTATGATAATTCACCCATACCATCACCATAGAACTCAACAAATTTACCAACCACACCATGCTTTCATATAATTTGAGTCACCGTTAGAACCAAGTTTATGGTTTCCACTCCATTTCTCAAAGTTCTAGTTAATTTGAAACCAACAACACCAAGAAGAACCATACTCATTAGTTAGCCAAGCATAGCACCTTTTGCTTCAATTCCTCAAACTCCCCAACCAACAACACTTAATCCATCTATCGTAGTTGTGTTGGAATTAGTTCCAACAACATTATTCGGGTAAAGTAGACAACTGGTATTGAATACCACCCTTCCCATGTCTTCCAAGTTTACTTGGTGTACAATACCAAAACTAGGAGGAACAACGAGCCTATTCTAAAAAGCACATGAGCCCCACTTGAAGAAAGAAAACCTTTCCTTGTTGTGATTAAATTCAAGCTCCATGTTTGCAAGCAATGCATTTTCAGATCTAACTACATCAACCTGTACTGAGTGATCAACAACAAGGTCCACGAGTACGAAATGATTGATCTTATTAGGATCACCACCAAGTCGTTTTATACCATCATGAATGTGTTGTGGTAAAACACAACCCCCCCATTTTTGACCTATGTACTTCAAATAATGGGGACCCTTTCTACAAAATTTTTGGCTAAACACCTTTTAGGATTTTGATTAAGTTAATTATTTTGTAATTTTGTCATTTTTTCGTTTTTATCGGATTTCTATTTTGACTGTTTCATTGAATCTAGTTTTTTATAAGCTTTCCAACGATACTTGTTTCACTTCATTTGGTAAAATGGTTTGTAAATGGTACTCCTTTGAAGTTTTAATTATTTTCTTGCTTGGGTTAAAAATGTATAAATGTACCAATATTTTAATTCTCGTAGTTAAAATAATCATTCATTGTAAATATTAATTTTTAGTTCTTTTTTACTATTTCTTTCATTTTTCACTAACGATCCTACAAAATGACCCAACTAATTTACATAATGAATTAAAACACGTTTGGGGATCTTGGTAATTTACTTCAACTTGTTATTTTAAAACAAATTGCCAAACCCAAAATTCCAAAATTGCAAAGTGGCTATAGTTTAAATTGTAGGATGATTAATTCCACGTGGACCCCACTTCACACCCCTTCACATCCTTCCAAAAAACTTTGCGATTGTGATATTGCAATATCGCATATCGCACATCGCAAATTTATTAAAATCTTAAAACTCATCATTTAAAAAGTCGTGATGTGTGATTTTGGTTATATCATGTGCTTTTAAGTTTTATGTAAAGTTTTGTTATTCTCCTTATGACTCTCGTGACCTCACCCTCACCTCACTCACCCTCTACCTCACTCCCTCACGTCACACTCACCTCACCCTCCACTTATTCCTCCACCTAACTCCATCCTTCATTAACACTCCTTATCCCTCCATCCTCTTACTCACCTCTCTCTCTCCAAGTCCTCCTCTCCCTCTCTCACGTGGATGTTTGGTTTTTAATTATTTAATATATAATAAATATTATATTTTATATTTTAATTATAATGTTTTATTATAATTTTAATGTAAAAAAATTATAATGTTAATATAATATATTTATATTTTAAATAAATTTTAAGTCATTTATTTTTATTAATTCATTTCTGTTTATGCTAAATTCAGATTAATAACATAATTGTAATTAATTAGCATTAATAAATTAATAATTATAATCTAATTTAAGATTGGAATTTAATTTAAAAATTCTGATTTTTAGCCCAAGCAACAAAAAATTTCAGATTTCTTGTAATTTTAATATATCAACTTTGGAAGCTCAAAAATGGAGTTTTACTTGGCCAAATAAGACCTGGGACGACTCATTAGATGGATAAAATGATGAAGAACATTTCTGAAGTTGTTCCATTTCTATATTTGATCATTTATTGGGTCTAAAATTCAGCAGAAGATCAAGCTTCGAATTTTAAACAAAATCAATTTCTGAGTTTTATTTTTTGCATTTTTCATTTGCCCACAACTTCTTATAAGAGCAGATCCATTCGTCAGTGATATCCTTGACCAAATAGATCATCACAGACATCAATAGAAAGCTTATATTTCATTTTCAATTATTTGTTTAATCAAGTTTTAATTGGATTTATTTTAATTTCTAGATTTGACATTTTGATTTTATTTTTACATTTTAATTTTATTCTTGATTTGTTTTTTCACGAAAATAGTTGAAGAGATGAGAAGAAGAAGCTCTCAATCAATAAGAAGGCTCCAACAATTGAATAATATTTTTTTTGAACCAATTAAAATTGATTGAACAAAAACACTCTTCAAACAAACTTTCTTATGAAGAAATCATTTTGTAAATATTATAAATAGCAGATTGAAAAATGTAATAGGGGCTTCTCTCCTCTGCAATTCTGGAATTCTAAAAGCGCTTCTGTAATAGGAATTTAGAGTTGTAGGTGGGAGGAGAGGAATCTCAGATTTGGAGATTATTGAGGTTTCTCTTTCACATTCTGAGTTATGTATAATGAACAGAGTCTTGCACTATTGTAGCTCTAATTTTGAAAGTAGAAGTTCAGGAATTATAAAAGACTGTTAGAGACCGGAGTTGGAGAAATGGACTTAATAAATCGGTATTTATAATACTATTATTTTAAATGCTAGTTTCATTCTATGATAACATGAATGTGTCAATTTATTCGCATACTTGTGCACTTCTGTCGGTATGAGTAATTTGCCTCAATTTATGTTATTATTTGTCTCTACTCTTATTGGTTGAATTCTGATTTTTGAGTAACTATCTACTCAGAAATATGTCTTATAAAATTGATTTATTGAAGAGTAATATGTTATGAACTATTTCTGCATGTTATTGTTTAATTATTCAAGTTAATGATTAAATGATCAATATCATTTTGAGAACTACTTCATGAGTGTTGTTGATTGATTATTTCAGTTAAGAGGTCTCTAGGTAGAATGTGTTTGGTATTCACAATGTCAGTTAATTGAACTACTTCGTTAGCTTGATATTCATTTAAAACAAACATATTTAAATCTCAATTATTTAAAACATCTTGCTCTCAGTTGGGATAGATCTATATCTGCTTAATTGAGATAGGATTAAAATAGTTTCTTTTGCTTGTAGAATAATATTGCATTTAGATTAAATTCTACATCCTTAAAACATTCTCTTCTCAAAGAGGAAAAACTTTAATTATGGCTTGGCTAAGCCCAAATTAGCTTAAGGATCATTTTCTTGTCCGATCAGCAAGAGAAATAATTTGATGTCTCTTTTCCATTGATAGATAAAAGTCATATTTTAAGCTAATAGAGATTGAGATAATGTAACTAGACCTAGTGAAACCGATCGGAGCCACTATTCCAAACGGAAAAGGAACTGCTTTAAGGTCCGGACTGGGTGGTCATCCCCCATGTTGTTGCAGCGAATTTCGAGGCCTCAACATTTTGGCGCTAAAAGGAGGGTTCAGACTTATTTTCCTTTGTAGCCTTTGTATTCTAATATTTTATTTTTCTTACAATGGATCCTTTAAAACTTCCAATTTGGAGTTGTATTTCTAGACAAGCATCTTCCAATACTCCACCAGAAATAATAAGACACTTGTCTCAGGATTTTTACTCTTAAATTATTGGCAAAAGCCAGAAATTGGTGTAAATCACTTCCAGTTTCCTCAATCCATACTTGGGAATAATTTATTACAATATTCCTTTGTAAATTTGATGGATATATCTACGAACAAGTATGTGACGAATTTGAAGATCTACGAAGGTTTGAAGGTGAGTCTTTAATTTATTTTACCATCAGGTTTCGTTTAAATTGTTTAAAATTTAAAATTTAAAATTGAAGATAAATCTCCAAAAAAACAATTATCAGATTGGTTTGAACATATTTTCTCTCTTCGTTCCATTCATTACCCATGTGAAATTATTCCAAACTTTGATCAGTTTCCTCCTAATTTCATTGACATAAGTAATAATTTCAATATGGAGGAACAAACAAATGATGATGCAATGACCTCTATTGTGTATAATCAATTCCTTCAATTTCTGCACATTTCTTACAGTATTGAGAAAGATCAAGGTGCACCTTCACATGTTAATGAATTTCAATCACAAAGCTTGGAAAATTTCACTAATCAACCACAAGAAGATATTAAAAACATTCTTGAAGAAAATACCGCTTTAAAATTTGAAAATAAGTATGAGTTAGAATAAAAAAAATCAGATCATAATTCGTTAAATACCAGCAGCAATTAAAGTTTCCAATAAAACACAATCTGCGGTACAAATTTCTGAATTCTTTCATGATGAGCAAATTCCAAATTCATATCCACAAAGCAACATTCTTCAAGAAAGCATAAGTAGCCAAAAAAATGATCTTAAACCTGAAAATTGCAATGAAGAAAACACTAGAGTGCTCAAATAGAGACATTTTCAAATGCATTATTTTAGATTCATATTTTTCTCTTTATCCTGATAATTTCTCTGATAGCAATTTAACTTCTTCACATTAAAAATATTTCAGAAAAAAGAGAAGCTGATCTAAATGAATTGCTAATTAGTTTTTATCAAGATAGAGAATTAATTAATGATCATTCTTCTGACATTAATAAACATAAGCTCAATATTCCTTCTTGTTTTGATACATTGAATAAGATCGAAGGGAATTCTAATGAATGTCTTGAGGTCATTTATGATAACTATTTTGACATTGAGGATATTGATTTGTCTTCTTTATAATTGAATCCTCATGATCAAAGTCTAATCACAGGTGAAAATGAAGAACAATCTAATTTAGAAATTGTTCCAAATAGTTCTCATTTTCAAACTTATGAATTCAGCATTCAAGAAACCATTCCAATCTATGATTTATATGATGATCAAGCTCAAATTCCTATTCAGAGTCATCTTTCTTTCTAATTCACAAGTGGGTATCAAAAATCATTCTAATTACATTATTCTTCCCAATTCTTGTGAAGAGGAAATTACTTTAAGTCACTCCCGATTGTGTTATAACAATAATTTTAACACCAGTGTAAACTATCATTCAATTTTGTTATTATTTCAACATTTATTTTTAACTCCAGATTTATTTTCTATTTTTAGTCCTAGATTTTTAGATACTTTGTGTTGGCATATTGAGAAGCTGAATATTGAACACTCAATTGATGCATTACCTCAAGGGAAAAATGAAGATCCAAATTATAATTGTGAACATCAAAAGTTGTTAAACTTCCAATTTCAATTGATGTTTATTCATTATCAATTACTTCTTACTTCTCAAGGGCAGTGCAAAAAAGAGAGTGTATTTTCACTTTATGAACAACACTCTAATTCAATTAATAATCTTATGTTGGATCTATCAGACCTTCATCCATTTTTCATTGATCAATTTGAAAGACAATTGGAAAGTTTTCCTTCACAGAAGATCGTTAATAATTTAACACTTGAACATAACACTAACAAAATCACATAGGCCATTGTTTCTGAAAGATCATTTTTACAACCTAGTCTGTCATCTTCTCTTTTAAACCTCTCCTACTCAATAATGGAAATCCATCCAGATTTCTATGATCCAATTGAAATTCAGTTGGAAATGACATTTCAAGAGAAGGTAATGGTGAATAAACTACTAACAATAAAGATACATTCTGTTTTCAGATTTAGTTTTTGTAGTTTAATTATATTTCCATTTTTACTAATGTTTAACATGTACATACATGCAGGAATTAAAATGCTTACATGGTTTCGTTGGAAATATGACTATACCTAGTCATGTTTCCTTAATTCAGTTAGATATAGGAATAGATAAATTTTCTTTTATGTTTGCATGTATTTCATTATTTCAGATTTTCAATAAAAACAAGTAATGAATCCAATTTCTTTTAGACATCCCATTTCAATTATAGAAAAGCAACCTAGAGAATTTTAGAAGCTCTTGAATTATCTGATCATACTTATCTGTCAAGCCTTAAACTTTCTTTTTTTTCAAAATTCATAACATTGATCATATATGAAGAAATCCCATGAATTTTCTACCACTTGACAATTTTTGGTTCATAAGTAATTCTAAGAACTCATTTTTACTACTCTTGTTTTTTGATGTAATTTTGGAAATGATGCAATTTCAGAAAATCCATTACTTAGCATTTTAGATTAAAATAAAAAGGTGATGTTGAATTTATGCAAATTTTGAGAAAATTTGGGAGAACTTGAATATTCATGAGGTAAATTTAGAGTCAATTTTCTTCCAAGTATGTGTTTACATGTTCATCATCATCTATTGTTTATTTTGATTTCAAAAGTTGTTTCTTATTTCTTTTTCTTTTTAAATTTTGTTTGTAGGTTTTCATTAATTTTATTATGAAGACTTAAGATAAGCAAGTAGCCAAGTTTTTTTTTCAAATCCGCAACATGTTCAAGGAAGTATTTATTATTCATCTGAAATTTGAAGGATATCTAGATTTTGCTTATATTGAAATTCTGATAAGTCTTAATAAATTGTCAGAATAATCATATCAGATCATGTTATTTCACAACTCTCTTTATAAGAAAGTTCTAATAAAATTAATATCCAATCGAAATTTCTAACAGTTAAATAAATTATTAACGGGTTGTTTATTTTAAAGCAAAGTTAAATCACTCACTTTATTTTTGAATTGAATACTTTAAGAAATCACCTACCCCACATATGTCTCATTATATATCACAAATCACATATCAGAGACTCTGAAATGAGCATACACTAAATATATCTAATCTTTGATGATCTCTCTATCCGATATCACATTATCTATATCACAACATTTGATCAGAGGTAGCTCTTAATGATTCCTGATAATAAACCTTCGATGCATATCTTTTGATATTCATTCTCACTCATTTTCCGATAAAATTAATTCGCCAAAATTGCGATGTTCATATAACCCGGACCCGATATGACATTTAAATATTCTTTATATACAGCTATTGCATCCATTTATAAATCACATATTTGGTAGGGGCATATATTTAAAAGTTTCGATGTCCCAGATCCGATATGAAATTAAAATTTATATAATAAAAATATCAGGTCCATTCTTCATCACACATCGGCGCATCAACGAAACTACATTTCGCATATCGGAAATTTTAGTGGTTATTGTTAAGACCTTAGTTGATAAATTATATTAGTTGCGATGCGATAAAAGATAAGGTAAGGATATTTCGATGCGATGCTACATGTATCGCATATCGCACAAGATAAGTAATATGTTAAATGATAAAACTTGTAACAAGCGATGTGGAGTTCGTTGCGAATTGCAAAATCGCAAAATCGTAAAATTAAAAAAGAGTTAAGTTTTGAAATCTGCGGGAAGGTAGATTATAAAAGATGCAAAGTGAAAATGTGTGTGATTGATCATCGTTTGTCTGGGCCGCAAAACCAAAGTTCCGCGCATATATTTTGATATTTACAGTCACGTTGCATCAGTCATTTATCACATTTTCATTATCGCAAGAATAATATCAGAATTTCAGTTCATTCACAAGCTTTAATCTTTCGATATGACTATTCTTTGATATCGCATTCATCCATTTACAGTTTTCTATCGCACATGCTCATCTCGTGACATTTCCACCACAATAATTATATCACATTGTTAAACTCAAACGAAACTTTGGCTTCAAGATATTTTTATGCAATACAATTTGATATTTGACTTTCCACCATTTTCTTTTAAATTATTAGGGAAAGAGCTCAATCGCATATCAGCAAAAGTGAAAGTCGCAAATTTTAAGTTATGCATGGCAAAGAATCTCATGATGCGAAAAATTTAGCAAGGTAATCATTAATTATATTTTTAATTTTCTTTTATTCTGAATTTACCTCCATAATCATCATAAAAAGATTCAAATCCCCTTTATATAATTGTTACATTATTCGGGATTTTGAATCAATTTCAATACTTTGAGGCTTATATAAATTCAAAAGGAAAAAAGAAAAAAAAAACATTCATTACTACAATTCATAAAGAAACATAACTTCATCCTCATTTATGATGGATTCTATTTATTTCTGATTCTTTGAACATGAAACATTGTTTTCTTTTAGTACATTGCTGGTTTTACTTTAGATGTAATAAAATAATGATTTTGGGTTAATAAAACTTCTTCATGCTTTTAATTCTAATTAAAGAAAAAAATTAACTTGCATTGGAGAAAATCATATTTATCAGGTAAAATTAAATGCAATTATTCAATGGTAAGTTTCATGTGCCCACTTTCATTTATTCACATTTCTTCATTTTTGTTGTAGTCTTTGCTGGTCTTGAACTCTATTTCTACAAGTACTCATGAATCATTCGCACCTCTACTAGATCAGTTCATTTTCTTTTACTCTTTGATATTCTTGAGAGAAGCAGTAATGATCCTCATCGAATCAGCTTCACTGGGGAGTTTTTGAACCTCTAGTCTGCTTCTTTAAAGCATTGCTTTTATTAGAAAATAGTTAAGATGATTTTATGCAGGTTTTGTCTTGAAGAAGAAAAATTTGCAACAAAAAAAACTTCTCATTCAACATATTATCTATCATAACTGCTATTTACCTTCTACATTTTGAGAGCCCCATTTTTATATAAATCTGCAAGATAAAAAAATTAAAATTTCAACATAGGGATGAATGTACATATGCTTATTTTCTTTTATAATCATTTGTTGAGAAATTCATATAAGTGATCTTGTTAGAAATTATCTTTTAAATTTTATTTTTCTTTTAATTTTTCTTTCTTCATTTTCTATTTGTTGATTTCTTTTCTTACTTTAGTTCATGAATTATTTTCCTTTTACTTTCAATTTTGGTTTGATTTTTGTGACTTTGTCATGATTTATGTGAAATGAATTTTTCTTACCTTGTAGTTGTTGACATATATGGGAAATATTTTACTCTATCTATTTAAGTGAATTTCATTTATCATTAAAGACATATCTTTATGGAGCAATAAAGCCATCTTTCTTTAAAAAAATTTCCATGGAGGAACACACATTCTTTCTAAGTGATTGAGTTTACTTTTTCAAGGAAAGAACTGATTTGAGTTTAATTCAATGAATCCCTCCCCTCCACATAAAAATCCTTTGATTGATAGTTACAGAGAAAAAATTTGGAGCAAACATTAGAAAATACTATGTCCATTAAACATAGAATCTTTATTACCTTCCCACCTCTTTCACTCAAATACATCATAAATAAAAAACTTGCAAATGCGTTTATTAAAAGAGTGATAAAAAGAGGAAGCATGGGAAATACAAGTAAACTTGTCGGGGCTATGGACGCTCGCTGGCAGTGGGACTAGGCTTGTATGGCATAAAAGACAACTTCGCCGGGGTACTGTTCAAGCTCACTGGAAACGAAGCGATGTCAAAGACAATATTAAAATGGATATATGCTTTATCAAAAACTCCTATTTCTACCTTCTTCTATTTTTCACATGAGGAAAATTTAAAAAACAAATTTCCTCAAATTTGGATTCATCACTTTTACTCGAGTTTGTTTTAAGTACTTATCTTTAAAAACTCACATTTCTTAATCTATTCATGTGGGACCTATGGAAATTTTTTACTATTAGATGATTTCATGATTTCCATTATTTTAACCTTTAGGTAAAATTAAGTTCATTATCTTTAATCAGAGATAACTGGTTCTTCCCTTGCATGTCACCATTGTTGTGGTAAAACACAACCCCTCCATTTTTTATTTATGTACTTCAAATAATGGGGACCCTTTCTACAAAAATTTTGGCTAAACACCTTTTAGGATTTTGGTTAAGTTAATTATTTTGTAATTTTGTAATTTTTTTTTTTAAATTTTTTTTTTTATTTTTATTTTTTATTTTTTTAAAATCGGATTTCTATTTTAATTGTTTCATTGAATCTGGTTTTTCATAAGCTTTCCAATTATACTTGTTTCACTTCATTTGGTCAAACGGTTTGTAAATGACACTCCTTTGAAGTTTTGATTATTTTCTCGCTTGGGTTAAAAATGTGTAAATGTACCAATATTTTAATTCTCGTAGTTAAAATAATCATTCATTGTAAATATTATTTTTTAGTTCATTTTTACTATTTCTTTCATTTTTCACTAATGATCTTACAAAATGACCCAACTAAATTGCATAATGAACTAAAACACGTTTTGGGATCTTGACTTGTTATTTTAAAACAAATTGCCAAACCTAAAATTCCAAAATTGCAAAGTGGCTATAGTCTAAATTGTAGGATAATTAATCCCATGTGGGCCCCACTTCACACCCCTTCACCTCCTTCCAAAAAACTTTGTGATTGTGATATTGCAATATCGCATATTGCACATCGCAAATTTATTAAAATCTTAAAACTCGTCATTTAAAAAGTCGCAATGTGCGATTTTTGTTATATGATGGGCTTTTAAGTTTTATGCAAAGTTTTGTCATTCTGCTTATGACTCCTGTGACCTCACCCTCACCTCACTCACCCTCCACCTCACTCTCTCACGTCACACTCACCTCACCCTCCACTTATTCCTCCACCTAACTCCGTCCTTCATTAACACTCCTTATCCCTCCATACTCTTACTCACCTCTCTCTCTCCAAGTCCTCCTCTCCCTCTCACGTGGATGTTTGGTTTTTAATTATTTAATATATAATAAATATTATATTTTTATTATAATTTTAATATAAATAAATTATAATATATTTATATTTTAAATAAATTTTAAATCATTTATGTTTATAAATTCATTTTTGTTTATAATAAATTTAGATTAATAGCATAATTATAATTAATTAGCATTAATAAATTAATAATCATAATCTAATTTAATATTGGAATTTAATTTAAAAATTCTAATTTTTACCCTAAGCAACAAAAAATTCCAGATTTCTTGCAATTTTAATATATCAACTTTGGAAGCTTATAAATAGAGTTTTACTTGGCCAAATAAGGCCCAGGATGGCTCATTATATAGATAAAATTATGGAGAACATTTCTGAAGTTGTTTCATTTCTAGATTTTATCATTGATTGGGTCTAAAATTCAGCAGAAGATCAAGCTTCGAATTTTAAACAAAATCATTTTCTGAGTTTTATTTTCTACATTTTTCATTTGCCCACAACTTCTTATAAGAGCAGATCCATTCGTCAATGATATCCTTGACCAATTAGATCATCACAGACATCAATAGAAAGCTTAGATTTCATTTTCAATTAATTATTTAATCAATTTTTAATTGGATTTATTTTAATTTCTAGATTTGACATTTTGATTTTATTTTTGTATTCTAATTTTGTTCTTGATTTGTTTTTTCAGGAAAATAGTTGAAGAGATGAGAAGAAGAAGCTCCCAATCAATAAGAAGGCTCCAACAATTGAATAATATTTTTTTTGAACCAATTAAAATTGATTGAGAAAAATCACTCTTGAAACAAACTTTCTTATGAATAAATCTTTTTGTAAATATTATAAATAGCAGATTGCAAAATGTAATAGAGGCTTCTCTCCTCTGCAATTCTGGAATTCTAAAAGCACTTCTGTAATAGGAATTTAGAGTTGTAGGTGGGAGGAGAGGAATCTCAAATTTGGAGATTATTGAGGTTTTTCTTTTACATTCTGAGTTATGTATAATGAACAGAGTCTTGCACTACTGTAGCTCTGATTTTGAAAGCAGAAGTTTAGGCATTGTAAAAGACTGTTAGAGACCGGAGTTGGAGAAATGGACTTAATAAATCGATATTTATAATACTATTATTTTAAATGGTGGTTTCATTCTATGATAACATGAATGTGTCAATTTATTTGCATACTTGTGCACTTCTGTCGGTATGAGTAATTTGCCTCAATTTATGTTATTATTTGTCTCTACTCTTATTGGTTGAATTCTGATTTCTGAGTAACTATTTACTCAGAAGTTTGTCTTATAAAATTGATTTATTGAATAGTAATATGTTGTGAACTATTTCTGCATGTTATTGTTTAATTATTTAAGTTAATGATTAAATGATCAATATCATTTTGAGAACTACTTCTTGAGTGTTGCTGATTGATTATTTTAGTTAACAGGTATCTAGGTAGAATGTGTTTGGTATTCACAATGTTAGTTAATTGAACTACTTCATTAGCTTGATATTCATTTAAAGAAAACATATTTAAATCTCAATTATTTAAAACATCCTGCTCTCAGTTGGGATAGATCTATATCTTCCTAATTGAGATAGGATTATAATAGTTTTTTTTTTCTTGCATCTTAGAATAATATTGCATTTAGATTAAATTCTACATCCTTAAAAAGTCCTCTTCTCAAAGAGGCAAAACTTTAATTGTGGCTTGGCTAAGCCCAAATTAGCTTAAGGATCACTTTCTTGTCTGATCGATAAGAGAAATGATCTGATTTCTATTTTCCATTAATAGATAAAAGTCATAAATTAAGCCAATGGAGATTGAGAAAAGGTAACTGGAGCTAGTTAAACTAGTTGGAGCCACTATTCCAAACGGAAAAGGAATTGCTTTAAGGTCCAGATCGGGTGGTCATCTCCATGTTGTTGCAGCGAATTTCAAGGCCTCAACAGAATGCTAGCAAGATCAACAATTGTTGGCACACCAGTGAAATCCTGGAGGATAACACGAGCAGGTTTAAAAACAATTTCAACTTGCTTTGGAGAAGTATTCTCCCAAATGTCATTCTTAGTGACATGAAAAATATCACTTTGTTAAATTAGTGGTAGAATATACTAGTGTTGAACTATTGATTCAAAACAAGCAAATACCAATGGATGCCAAGGCACACAGTGGCGATGAAATGGTCCAAAACAAAGTCGAGGATATGGGTCTAGTTGCAAGGTAGGGAAAAAAGGTTGAAAGTGTGTAAATATCTTAAAGCTAAAGTGGAAAAAGTTATTAAGATGACCAACGAAACATTAACTCAATGTTTCTATGGAAGGAACATATCTGACTCAAACCTGCCTTTGTGAATATAACATGCCTGACGATGCATGTTAGGGTATGTGCATGGTTATTATACAATGGTTGGTATTCCATTTGCAATCAATAAATGATGTTGCATTGATAATGGTATAAGATGGTTCTAGGGTTTGTCGTATTTACCTTTAGATAAATAGATGTGGAATTTCGATCCTAGGTCAATGGTGGCCTCTCTACATCTAGTGTGGGTTCAATTATTGAGCATAACTTTGGAACTCGAGTCTATTGATGTCCTTAAGGAGATTGGGAATAATATTGGGACACTTTTAGATTTTTATGAACATTTTAAGACGAAGACCTCTCACACAACTGCACATATCTTAGTGGAGTTGGAGCTGAAAAATTGTTTATTAGAGGCAATAGAAATTGAAATTGGAAGCCAAATATATATACAACTACTAAACTATGCAAGTATTCCCTTTAAGTGTTCAAATTGTCACATTTATGGATATTTTGTAAACAATTACTTTCTAAAATTTCATAAAAAAGAATGGCGAAGGAAATATAACTATGGCACCAAACAACACAAGTATAAGAAAGTTAAAATGACTAATGGTAGTGATGAAAAGGACCATAAGTCTGTTATAGAGGCCTCTTAGAAGGAGGAGGGGCATAAGGCACCAAGGATTCAATGGAAAGAAAAATGGACACGGATACATCAATGTTGAGGTGAAGAAGAGGTTTTGGAACTTCTTTCAGTTTTGCTTTAGATGGGTTTCAACCTATGAAAGGGAGTCTATCTCTAGTATGGAACCAAGGGAATAATTGATAAGATTTGGGACTAAATATAGTTTAATAACTAAATGAGAGTTTACCCTAGATATTGAGGGTTTTAGATACCATCTCTAACACAAAAAGAGGTCATATTATCAAGCAAATAATAAGGTCATAGGAAGCTTCAGCGAAGATATAGGGGAGAAGGTTTCTCAGATAGCAAGGGATAGAAAATATAAAATATCAATTTTCCATTGCTAAAGGGGAAATGAAAAACCCTTAAGGGGCCCTTCGAGCTACGTAATTCCTTGGACGATTCATCCAATAATAACCGAATCTCTTGATACCCAATGGTTGGGTAAGCCCTCCAAAAAAATTTCCTGGGAACGTTAATGGACCTACATAAGATTGACATTATAATGCTTTAAGAGGCAAGAGATAATGGTAACAAGATTAGGGTAGATTTCTCTAAGAAATTGAGGGACTGATAATTTATAATAGGACTAATTAGGAAACTCTAGAGGTTTGATAATAGTGTAGAAACTAAGTCTAAAAGAATTGATCAACTCTACTTTTGTGGTCTCAAGAATTGGACTATATCTCTACTCCTTGGATCTAGGAAGGTCATGTAATGCGATCAATACGTATGGACCATATGATGATATAATTTTGTATTGGGAAGATTTTATGGGTCAAGTTTTTATGGCAACTAGTAATATTTTACTAGGAAGTGATCTTAACTTCACAATTAAGAAAGTTGAGGTATGGGGGGGATATGATTGTGAATACCCCTTGGCTGATTATTTATAATTCTATCAAATTCGTTAGGAATTAGAATCGGTAGATGTTGAACCGATTAATTGTACTCCTGCTTGGTGGAAGTTAAAGGTACGAGAGGAACGACTAGCCAAAAGGTTTGACAGATTTATAGTGTTAGAAGCAATTATGAATATTCTACAAGAATAAGGACCTTCGTTAAGGTGGGAGGTGACGAAGAATCATTAATTATAATCCACAAATAAGGTTTAGTAAGCCTCCAAATCCATTTAAATTTAATTCTAAGTGGCTTGAAGATGAGGTTTTCAAGAATATGGAAGAGAAGGCTTAACCATTAGGTTATGATGCCTTATTAAGATAACCTGCTAGTCTACAACTATAATCAAACCTCAAAAGAGTTAAGAAATCAATGTAAAATTAGGCACACGTTAAGAGAAGAGAGGATAAACAAGCACTATTTTTTGTCGAAGAACAAATTGCAACCATTTATGCATCATGTTTGAGAGGATTTTGATGAAGATGCAAGGAACAATTTAAGGAAAAAGGAGAATACTAATAGGATGTGACTAGAAGAAAAATAATCTCAATGGAGCCTTAAGGTAGGGCTTTATGGGTGTTGTGGTGATCAATATGTAAAATACTTTCAAAACCTTGCAATCATTGGAAAAATATTTATACCATATAAGATTATAGAAAAAATATGGATCCAATACTAGGTCTTTAAGGATATAGCTAGGAATAGGAGCTACTTATTTTAGTGGTTTATATAAAGAATGGGGCATAGTAAATATAGCATAATTGTGAAGATTACTCCCTAATTCCCAATTTAACGGGGTAGGAGGAAAATATCTCATTAACTAAAGTAGTGACAAAGGATGAAATGAAATATGTGCTAACTTCTTTTCAAAAGGACAAGAGTGTAAAGAAAGATGACTGAACTATATAATTATTCATATTTTTTAATGATACGTTGAAAGAATTTTTTAGAGTAGTTGTTGTGAAGATAAATCCCCTCCGCGGACAAAGGCTATCTCTCTAGCCCTAGAGTGGGTCTAGGACCTTGTGGGACTTTCTAATGCTATCTTCCTTAGCTAATATTCAAAATGCGACAAGAAAGGAGTTAAAAGTACCTTTTCATGATGCTATGCTTGAACACTTTGATGATGACCTTGATACACGATCCCTTAGGCTCGCTCCTTGCTTCTAGTGGCACATGAATAACTATGGATGATCAAGAGACAACAAAAAACATAATCCAATACATAATAATCATTAAAAATTACCTATCTAGCAGATCAAGTAGTACTAGAATATTTGTGCAATTGATTAGACAAAAATATAAAGCAAACATCAGATGTTTTTATTAATGAATATGAAAGGAAGAGATTACAACCCAAGCCTTAATGTTGGAGGCCTTCCTTTGGTGAAAATATGATTCCTTCACCGAATATCTAAAGAAATCCTTCTCCCGAATAGCTTAGGTGTTATCACAACACAAGAGTGTAAATGGAATGAATGATATTACCAACCCAACAATGACTAGCTAGTAGTGGAGGGATGGGGATCAATTTATAGGAAGGGAGAAGAGGTTGGGAGGCCATAAAGGAGGAGGAAGGTCCACTTTCTAAGGGATAAACCCCCATTTATAATATTAAATCTATAAAATCATAGAGCTCAACCCTATCACCACCGAATAACAACCAACTCGCCGCATTGGAGCTTCTAGAGGTCGAATCTTCTCCTCCATTTGAGGAAACACTTTCAGAAAGGGATCAGCGTGATTTTCTCTGAAAAAAGAGCGTTGAAAGCGCTAGGCTAGAATTGTCAACTTGCCATCAACACGGGCAGGCCACTAGAGAAGCGCACTGACCCAGAAATTTAGGCTTTTCACAAAGTCTCTCAAATGATCTTTCAAGGAAGATTTATTTGATTCTTCAAAGGATATGTTTATGTATTTTTCCCAAGTGGATATACTGTACTAGACCTATCATAGGGTAATTCAAGATTAAGGACAGGAGGTGAGTAGGTTGACAAATTACTGTGTAACAAATGCCCCCTAAAGCATGAAGGCAGAACGGGGACTGATGGGTGAAATTCTTTACAAACCAAGGCAAAAGAACTCGGAATACTGCCAGGAAACTTTCCAAACCAAAAAAAATACAACGTATGACATCTCTAATGTGAATATCCCTAATAAAATATTCGTGGACTAGGAATCAAATAACATATGAACCCACGACATGGTCACAACCATCCGTTTGAAAGAGATCATGGAAACGGATCCACGGTATGGTCACAACCATCCGTATAAACATGATCATATGTACAATCATGAATACTCAATAACTCCACACAACTTGGTTAAAGAAAAAGGTGATCCAGGGTCTTCAACGCAATCTCAGTCTACCCAACGTACGAATCTAGCCATTGGAATAGATGATCTCATTTCAAACATGGAAGAAACCACTTGATTACCGGTCAATGATGAAAACCGTTAACAGGTACAAGAGAAACCACCAATAATGACGATGGCCCTCAAGGTACAACAACATAATCCACAAGTGTGAATAAATGTGCTGAAGTCAAACACTTGCAGAATCATTCGATCGAAGTTTAGTGATGTGAACCTATCGTCGAACACGAAGAACTTGTTATTGAGGCATGCAAGCTCCAAGGTACTGAAAAGGATTTCTAAATCATCTTCCTGAATAATGATTTGAGATC